>CM043880.1:24740548-25253468 GCA_024034495.1 Camelina laxa | reverse complement strand
ATGCTGGAAATTGAATGCCCCAGTGTCACACTTCCTGAGCGCTGTTCTGGGGCTTGAGGCATGTTGACAAGTTCACTGATCTTATGGTTAAGGATGACAAAACTGGTACATGTTTCCGTGCTGACCACTTGCTGAGGGATTATTGCAACGACAAGCTCGAGAAAGATCATCTTACCATCTCTGCTGAGCAAGCTTCTGAACTGAAGAATGTTCTTGCTCTCTTGGAAGATCTTTCATGTCAAGAGCTTGGTATGAAGATTAAAGAGTATGGGATCACTGCTCCCCACACAAGAATCCTCTTTCTGATCCTTACCCATTCAACCTCATGTTTCAAACATCCATTGGCCCATCTGGTCAGAGTCCTGGGTGAGTATTTGTCTTGTCGTGAGCTTAGTTTCATTCCTGAGATTTTTAAACTCATCAAGTTTTTTTTCTTATGTGTTTCAGTTACATGCGTCCTGAAACGGCACAAGGCATTTTTGTCAACTTCAGAGACTTGTATTACTACAATGGAAAGAAACTTCCCTTTGCCGCGGCTCAAGTCGGTCAAGCCTTCAGGAACGAGATATCTCCACGTCAAGGGCCTCTTAGAGTTCGTGAATTCACTCTGGCAGAAATTGAGCACTTTGTCGACCCTGAGAATAAGTCACATCCTAAATTCTCTAATGTAGCAGAATTGGAATTCCTTATGTTTCCAAGAGAGGCCCAACTCTCAACTAAAAATCTGCCTAAAGGAAGCTGTTGCCAAGGTCAGTATTCATCTCTACTCATTTCACTCGCGCTGAGAGACATCTTTTTTAACTAAAACTATTCTAACTGTCATATGTATTACGAACAGGGAACTATTAACAACGAAACTCTAGGATACTTCATTGGGAGAGTTTATCTTTTCCTTACCAAGATTGGCATAGACAAGAACCGGCTGCGTTTCCGCCAGCATCTAGCAAATGAAATGGCCCACTATGCAGCAGATTGCTGGGATGCTGAAATTGAGGCTTCATATGGGTGGATTGAATGTGTTGGGATTGCAGATAGGTCTGTACGACTTACAGGCTCACTCTGTAAGAAGCTTACCTTTCTTTTATCTCTGCTTCTCATCATTTGGTTTGACAGCTACATAACTATCTATTCAAATCCCATATGCATTCCCATCTTAAGTTTACTAAAGTACATCTTTCTGTTGTAAATATGGCAGGAAAAAGTGGCGTTGCTCTTGTGGCTGAAGAGAAATTTGCAGAACCTAAAGAAGTAGAGGTATTCTAGTCGACATTTTCATCATATCTGTCTTTACAACTTGTCCTTAATATGGTTCTCCTCCTTTTGTTTCAGCAACTTGTGATTACTCCTGTGAAGAAAGATTTGGGTATTGCATTCAAGGGGGATCATAAGAAAGTGGTTGAATCTTTAGAGGTAGACTGACACTGAAGTGTATTGTTTTACTGAATAGGTTTCTTTGTCCCATGGTGATGGTTTATAATAAAGAACACGCTTGGTGTATTGTTTTGTTTAGGCGATGAATGAGCAAGAAGCTATGGCGATGAAGGCAACCCTGGAATCCAAAGGGGAAGTGGAGTTTTACGTGTGTACCCTCGGGAAAACGTGACCATCAAGAAGAACATGGTGTCAATCTCAAAGGAGAGGACGAAAGTGCACCAGAGGGTTTTCACACCGTCAGTGATTGAACCATCGTTTGGGATTGGTCGGATTATGTATTGTCTGAGCGAGCACTCTTTCAGCACAAGGCCAGGCAAAGCAGGGGATGAGCAATTGGGCTTGTTGAGTTTTTCTCCTCTTGTTGCTCCCATGAAGTGCATGGTTTTCCCGCTTGTACAGAACCAACAATTCGAGGAAGGAGCCAAAGTCATTTCCGAGAGCCTTACTTCTATTCGCATCACTCACAAGATTGACATGACTGGTACGTAACAAATTGAGAATTGGAAGTTGTTAAAATGTTGAAACGGAGCAAAACGAGTGAAGATTTTTTTCGTGTATGTGAACAGGTACATCGATAGGGAAGAGATACGCGAGAAGCGATGAGCTTGGAGTGCCATTTGCAATAACTGTGGACTCGGATACATCGGTGACAATCAGAGAAAGAGACAGCAAAGATCAAGTCCGAGTCAGCTTGAAGGAGGCAGCTTCCGTCTTGAGCTCAGTCGCAGACGGGAAGATGACGTGGCAAGACGTCTGGGCAAGCTTCCCGCACCACTCTTCTGAATGATTTGGTCAATGTAATGCATAATATCACATTTGTGGTTTCTGCACGTCACTTTCGTAACGCACCATTGGGCGTTCTACTATGAAGATATCTTCTTCTTTTCTTTTTTTTTTTTGGTACAATGAATAATATTTTGGATGAAATCGTTTTCGTTAAAATAAGCCCGAGCCAACAATTTCTGCATTTCGAAAAAAAAAAGAAAAAAGTGAAGATTTATTAGTGAAGGCAAAATCTATATACACGAACCTACGGACAATCAACTTCTAGCATATATAATCAAAAAGTCCAGCCGAGCGACGCCACTGTAAATCTTAGACGAAGGGATATAAAACAAACCCCGCTCGAGAGTGTTGACTACAGCTTTTCGAAAATCCTAACAGTTAAATGATTAGTACATAATGCATAAGCTGAATGTTAGTGATTTATATATACCTTTGTGATAATTTAGTTTGAAGAAGCAATTGCAGATATGAGTTAGAGATGACATATAGTGATCGAGAAGAATTTCATCCATTCATCAAATAATATACAAGAAGAGAAGTAACTACCAACTTTACAAACATGGATTTGCGTTGGAGCAGAAGGCACACATCTCCAAAAGAATCAGTGGCTCCCAGCAAGGTGACAGTGATGAAGCAAACCCCAAATCTATCCGACAAAGATCCCAAGCACCTTCGTTGGTTATCTGTGGACGGCATTGGGTCCACCGGAAGACGGATGGAGCACAGAACCGAAACACCAATATCCCTCGGCTTGGAGTTTTCTCTTGTTGTTAAACTTAACTTTTTTTTGCTTGATCCCAAGTAAGTGTGATTCAAGGTTGATGAGATGGTTCCTCAACTCGTCACCCGACAAACCCTTGAGATTTGGGAAGTCGTAGAGATCGGAGGCGTGATTCTTCCTCTTGTGATCACTTAACCCATTGAACTTTCCAATGATCTCTGGTATGGCTCGTGGGTTATCTTGGGGCCGTAACAGATGAAACCCGACAGAGTTGCCGCAAAGAACAGAGAGTTTGAAAAAGTTCTTCAAAATCATCATCATCATCCCCACCGGAGGACTTATCACGAGGAGCGATGTTGAAAGATAGAGAAGACGAACGTAATCCTGATTGATTTTGCAGGTCGGAAGGTATTACACGAGAGTTATCGGTGGCCGGAAATATATATAAATATATATATATATATATATATATATATATATATATAATCGCCGCAAGAAAGCCCTAACGTGAGAGGAGAAGAATCCGAAACACTAAAAACCTTGGAAGCAGCAGCACTAGATCCCAAACTGTAAACAGTTTCGTGAGAGCCACGGAAAATGTAACCCGACTCTCCAAACCCTAATCGATCATCCGAAGAAGCCGCCACCTTGCGGTTTGAGATGATGGCGGCGGCGTTGTCTGAAACCCTAAGATGATCATTGGGCTTCTTCGAGTTTCCTCTTCTTTTCAATACTGTCATCTTTTTCTGCTTGATCCCAACTAAGTGGGAGTTAAGCTTAGTGAGATGTCTAAGCAATTCTTCATTGGACAAACCCTTGAGATACGGCAAGTTGAATAGATCGGAGGCGTAACTCATTCTCATGTGATCGCTCAACGCATTGAACTTCCCAACGATCTCCGGTAAGGCTTGTGGGTTATCTTGAGGCTCAGGCCAAACATGGAGATCGTTGTCGGGACCATAACAGATGAAGCCCAACAGAGTTGCCGCAAAGAACGGAGAGCTCTGTAGCTTTCTTCTTAAAAGCAGGAAATATCTGTTTGAAATAGTTTTTATCACTACCAACCTTGTTTAGCCGAGGAGCCATCTTTGAAAGATAAAAGACAGAAGACTATGATAGAAGACTCTGATCTAATTAATAAATAAATAGTAAGATATTCAATGCTTGAGAAGGCTCTGTAGTAAATTAGTAATATATATATATATATATATATATATATATATATAAAGTTACCTTTCCTCATTCCTGGTGCTGCCACATCAGCAATAACAACTTATTCGTTAATTTTTTTGGGCTTATTCTTAAACACTTATCCACTAATCAGTTTCTAATTTATTTGTTCATAACCCTTGAAAGGCTCATATTAAACCCAAATGTTTTACTTCTTATTTCTAATTTCTAATTTTGACAAAAAAAAAAAAACATAAATAATCCTTCAACTCTGAGACCAATATATTAAAAAGGCCCACAATCTCAACAACAACATCTAGATTCTAGATCCATGAATAAAAACAAAAAATAATTGTTAACAAAAACATTTAGGTTATTGTAATCTCATATACAAATTAAAGGTGGTTTCATTAAAACACTGAAAAAAAAGTTACCTAAAACATCATTTTTCTTTGAAAACTACTTCATTTTAATACATTATAATAATTAATAGTATTTAGGACAAAAAAATAGAGCAATGGATTAATTCGGAGACCATCAACAACTTCAATACAGTATATGTCTTAAATTTTAAAAGTATAGACCAACAAGTTCATAATATATTTAAAACAAAATTTAAAATTTTTTTGAGATCAAGCCACACAACAAAATTACTCACAAATTGGATAATAAACAAAAACGCCACTAAACACAATTACTCAGACAATGATATGATAAAATAATGATTAAGAGAGGTAACGACAATACTACATAAAACCTCAATATAAAACACACAATTAACCAACAATAAAGACAAACCAACAATTAAGCCATAATACCAAAACGTAACTCCAACGCACGTCAACACTATAAAGTACATGAAAAATTATGACCAAAACAATTCACAAGAAACATACAAAAAATGTACCAAGTAAAACCATACACCCTAGAAGAACTCCCAAATGACATCCTCGGACATATATAATGGCACGAGTTGCTCGCATTTCCTGCAAAAACGTAAGACATATATTGGAAGCATCACAACAACTTGCAACGGCAGCCCGAGACAATCGGGTATACAAGAATATCAACTTAAGGTCGCAAGGTATGACTCCATTATCAACAATAAATAGTGACAAAGACCTCATGGAGAAATACTTCGCAAGTCAAAATGTGGATGCACACTACATAAAATGAATTCAAGAATATTTTCATAAAAACAACACAGATTCAGGATTGGAATATTTACGAACAGCAGTAGTATTTGATATATCGTGGTTTTTGTGGTTTTTAACCATGATATAAGGAGTCTTTTAGCGTCTTTTCATTTGTTTCTAGATTGTTTTTGAGTCTTTACAGGTTTTTAGCATGTAAGGAGCAAAGTGGAGCAATTTGTATCAGTTTGGAGCAGTAATCCGCAAGAAATCAACTTGGAATCGATCAGAGGAGATGGTGTCGATCGACACTGCCTTAGCATCGATCGACACCCAGTCCAAACCGACGAGAGAGCCAAATTTGGAAGTTTTACAAAGTTGCCCGAAATTTTCCATATTTGCAACATAAGTCCCTGACGTGTTTTAGGACATATAAATAGTGTTTTTAGGTTTTCCAAACCCTTAAGTTGTATTCTATCAAGTTTTATTTTTCCTGCAACCCTGTGAGATTTGAAGAGCTTAGGAGAGAGAGAGAGATATCAGATCTGCTTTGTAGAGAAGAATTTCTTGAACTCCCTTTTACTCTTTTAATTTTAATTGCTTATTATTCAGAAAGATGTTTTGTTCTTCATTGATCATGTCTGAGTAGTTTGCTTGTTAGGTTTAGGGTTTTTTCACAGTGATTTTATGATTTATTAGATCTGTTTATTTAGGATTCTTTATCTATCTAGATCTTCATCTTAGGTTGTTCTTCATATTAATCCTTGATTGGCCATCTAGAATTGATACCCTAGGAAAATAAATTGATATGAGAATATAATTAATTTTCCTGATAAAACCTTTTGATGAGCAAAATTATTTCTTGCAAAGAGATTTGATCTAATAATTTTGTGAACAATCTAAACCTGATTTTATTGCTGATTTTTAACCTAGAATTTTACAAAGAGATTTGGATTTTCTGGTTTTAAATTTAGATATTATTTGCAGTGAGAACTGATTTAATTTACAAAAGTGTTTAGAGTTCTAGATCTGTTCTTAATTGTTTGAATCCTAATTTATTGATTGATTTAATATTTCATAATTTCCTGAAAAATTCCCTAGGCCTAGCTTTTTGATCTTCTGAATTTACAACAAGTTTTATTTAATATTTTGCATTGCTTTTATTTTAATTTAATTTGTTTAGCATAATTGAAAAACTCTATAATTTATTGTGTAGTTTTGAGTCCTTGTGGAATTCGACCCCTAAGTACTGCAATGATCTCTTAATTTGAGAGAGTAGCTCTAGGGATTAAATTGAGCATATCAAATTTTGGCGCCGTTGCCGGGGACTCTTTGAACTACCATTAGATTTGAGTTTTAGATTTTGTCTAAATTTTTCTTTTTATTTTCTACTTACACGTTTTGGTTTTTCTTCTCTTTGGTGTTTCAGGTGCATGCCTCAAAGACCTCACACAAGGAGCAACAAGTCTGGTCCTACTCTGAATCTTTCAAACCAAGAGTTGGGGAAACTTGAGCGTGAGAACAGAAAAGCAGCTAAATCTCTGAAGATGGTTAATACGATCATTCTGATGCGTGATGAGGCTGGTGTTTTGAGGGATCAAGAGGGCCACTTGCGCAATGAGCAGGGCCAAAATCTTGATGCAGAAGGAAACGTGATTGCTGAACCTGTTGTCAACGAGCAGGCTGTCGTGAATTAGCAAGCTGTCGTCGTTGATGTGCCGAACCTTGGTGTCGATCGACACCAACCAGGTGGCATCGATCGACACCCACCTGCAGCAGACGGACGTGGAGCTGCCAACCACGTCCAAAACCCGGTTCGAAGACAAGAGCAGAACCGAGACTTGATCAGGACCATTGCTGACTACAACCGTGTTGATCTTGTGTATGAGAACCGGTCTGCTATTGTTCCTCCACCATTCCAGAGGAATGACTTTGAGCTGAAGCCTGCTTACTTCCAGCTAGTTGGGCAGAGACCTTTTTCTAACCTGCCCCATGAGAAGCCTCTGGACCATATTGACCACTTTGAGGATCTTGTGACCAGTATCAAGGCTAATGGGGTGACTGAGGACTTCATATTCTGCAAGCTCTTCCCATACTCACTTGCAGGAGAGGCATCTCAGTGGTTGAAGCAATTGCCAGCTGGATCTTTGACATCTTGGCAACAAGTCAAAGTGGCTTTCCTCAACCATTTCTATGATGATGCAATGTCAGATGAGCTGAGAGTCAAGATCTCTTCATTCAAGCAAGGACATGATGAAGCTTTCAAGGCAGCTTGGGTGAGATTCAAAGCTTATCAAAGGGACTGTCCACACCATGGTTTTTCAAGGGTACAACTGTTGAGTATCTTCTTTAGAGGGTGTGACTGGAAGTATCAGTTAGCTTTGGATGCTGCAAGTCATGGGAACTTCAAGACAAGATTTCCAGAAGATGCTGAAGTTTTGATTGAGAATTTGGCTTCTAGCAATAGCACTAAAAGAGCTGATGCTGAAAGAAAGAGACTGCATGGAGAGTTTGATTCAAACCAGTTAGCTTCTGTTAATGCTAAGCTGGATTCAGTACATAATATCCTTGTGGGTAAGAAGTCAGTCCAATTTGCTGCTGAAGTTGAGACATTTGAGCCAGAGCCAGAGAATACAGAGGAGAATGTCAACTATGTGTATGGAGCTGGATATCAGGGACAGAGATTTGGTAATCAGCAAGGCAAAGACCTTACAATGTTGACCAGAAGCAGCAACAAAACAATGGCTATACAAGAACCTATGGGAATTCATCTTATCAGTCTCCACCTCCTAAGACTTCTTCTGAGAGTAGAATGGAGGCTATGCTTGAGCAGCTTTTGCAAGGACAGGAGCATTTGACAGTGACATTCAATGGAAAGATTGACAATGTCTACTCTGAGCTGAATGGGAAGATAGAAGCATTGAACATTCATGTCAAGAAGTTAGAGAATCAGGTTATTCAGACTGTTGGGTCTGTCAAAAGACAAGAGGGTTTTCTTCCTGGAAGAACTGAGTCAAACCCCAAGCATGCTTGCAATGCCATATCAGTGAGAGATGAAGGTGATGGTGAATTTGTTTCTGCAGAAAACGGAGAGAAAAAAACAAATCTCTCGGTTTCAGATGATGGTGTCGATCGACACCACCTTGGTGTCGGTCGACACTCCTCTCAGACGAACCCAGAAACTGCAAAATCTCAGGTTCCAGCTGCTGAAAGGGTCTACAAGCCTAAGGTTCCTTTTCCCAAGCCCAGAAAGTCTAAGCAAGAGATGGAGGAAGCTAGATGCAAAGCAATGATGGACAAGGTGATGATTGAGATGCATTTAATTGATGCAGTAAAGCTTTCACCACCTCTTAAGCGGTATGTGAAGAGAATGGTATCCAATGGTTTGAGCCCTGAGGAAGGAGCACTGCTTACTAAGGATGTCAGTGCAATTCTGTTAAACCAGCCTCCACAGAGGAAGAAAGAGAAGAAGCAGGAAGTGGTTGTCTCTAAGGAAGTGAGTGCAATCATTCAATGTAGGAATGCTAAGAAGCTACCAGATCCTGGAAGCTTTGTGCTTGATTGCTTAATCTCAGCAGGAAGGTTTTCTCACTCACTTTGTGACCTTGGCTCTAGCATCAACTTGATGCCACATTCTGTTGCTGTGAGACTTGGGATGACAGAATTCAAGCCAACTCAGATTTCTCTTATCCTGGCTGATCGCTCCCGAAGAATTCCTGAAGGTGTTTTAGAGGATATTCCAGTTAAGGTTGGCAACTTCATGATTCCCACTGACTTTGTGGTGCTGAAGTATGATCAAGAACCTAATGATCCTCTCATCTTAGGAAGATCTTTCTTGGCTACAGCTGGTGCCATCATTGATGTGAAGAAGGGACACATAGCACTGAATGTGGATGGTTTGAGTTTGAATTTTGAGATGGATAAGCTGAGGAGGGCTCCTACTATTGATGGACAGACTTTTTCTGTTGAAAAAGTTTCTGCAACACGAGCATCAGGCTCAGTGTCGATCGACACCAACAACAGGGTATCGATCGACACCCCTCCACGACCGAGACAGAACAGCTCCAAGACTGATGTTCCAAGACAGAAACCTATTCCCAAACAGAAGAGTCATCAATCCACATTCCAGAGCCCTCAGGTAAGGCAAAGGTACACCTCTTCTTCTCCTAAACTTCCTCCTATCATCAACAAGAATTTCAAAGAGATAAAAACTGTTTTGCAGTTAACCAAGCCACGAGACTATCGTAGAGCGCTTGTTTCTTCTGTTGATGATTTTGCAGGGCTAAAAAGAGGCAAACCCATCCCTAAATCCCGCCCTGGTCCTGTTCCTACTATCCTTGGCAGACCTCATGCACCTAAAGCTTATACACCACCTTGGATGAAGAGGACTTCAATGCCATGTTCTGATCCTCTGGATGCCTGAGCTCCAACACAGTCAAGCTAATGACTGAAACCAAGCGCTTAGTGGGAGGCAACCCACTGGTAGGTTTTTCTTTTTCTTTTGATTTTGATTTTTGTTTATTTTATTTTTATTTTTGCTTTCCTCTTACTTCATAACACTGGGGACAGTGTTGTTTAAGTCTGGGGGAGGTTAGTTACTAACTATGTTTTCTGTTTTTGAGTTTCAGTTGTGTCAGTCAAAACCATAAAGTTTGAGTCAAATTTTTCAAAATTTTTCTTTTTGTCTTTGGGAATTATGATCTTGATTAATGATTTCTCTTATTTGGCTAACACTCTAATGATTATTTGTTTATGCTTGATCTCAGAACTGAAGCTTAGAAAGACTATGAGCCTTATCAACAATCCTGAAAGCCCTTATTCAATAGATATCTGATTGATCTAACGTTGTCTCAACCTTTATCAGAATTTTAACCGGACTTAATCGCTTACTTTGGGGTTGGAAATCAGTGGACTAGACTTCTTCTTCAGGCCATACAAGACAATGCAATTTTTCAAAGTATGTCTTCCCTCTCTCTTCCCTTCAGTGCTTTAAAAAAAAAAAAAAGAGAATAAAAGATGAGATGATTTTGATCAGTTTAGAGAGGTAGGTAAATTACCAGTGACCTCATTATTCTACTCTTGAGTCAAATGATCACACAAAGCTTGGAAGCGAGGGGTAGGCAAATTACCGATGACCCCGGTATTCACTTACACCTTTGATTAGAAAAAAAAAAAGAGAAAAAAGAAAAAAATTTGGAAGTGAGAAAAGGGAGAGGAAATGAGATATAAGAAGAAAGTCTTGGCCTGAAAAGAGTCCATATGCCACTGATCAATACACCCAAGGTAAGAACTCGCCTATACTTGCTTTAATTTATGTAATGAGATGACAATGGAGATTTCAGAGATTCCAAGAGATTGTGGGATTTGAGTAAGGAATGTTGATGCTTATCATGGTTGAGTATAAGAAGTAAGTTCTTGAGTCAGGTAAATGAAGAGTGTGAATAAAGAATGATCATGCAGTTGAGTGAGTTCCCTATTTTCAAACCTCTTTCACAGGTCTAAGTTTATGTTTTGCTTGAGGGCAAGCAAAGGCTGAGTCTGGGGGAGTTGATATATCATGATTTTTGTGGTTTTTAACCATGATATAAGGAGTCTTTTAGTGTCTTTTCATTTGTTTCTAGATTGTTTTTGAGTCTTTACAGGTTTTTAGCATGAAAGGAGCAAAGTGGAGCAATTTATATCAGTTTGGAGCAATAATCCGCAAGAAATCAACTTGGAATCGATCAGAGGAGATGGTGTCAATCGACACTGCCTTAGCATCGATCGACACCCAGTCCAAACCGACGAGAGAGCCAAATTTGGAAGTTTTACAAAGTTGCCCGAAATTTTCCATATTTGCAACATAAGTCCCTGACGTGTTTTAGGACATATAAATAGTGTTTTTAGGTTTTTCAAACCCTTAAGTTGTATTCTATCAAGTTTTATTTTTCCTGCAACCATGTGAGATTTGGAGAGCTTAGGAGAGAGAGAGAGATCAGATCTGCTTTGTAGAGAAGAATTTCTTGAACTCCCTTTTACTCTTTTAATTTTAATTGCTTATTATTCAGAAAGATGTTTTGTTCTTCATTGATCATGTCTGAGTAGTTTGCTTGTTAGGTTTAGGGTTTTTTCACAGGGATTTTATGATTTATTAGATCTGTTTATTTAGGATTCTTTATCTATCTAGATCTTCATCTTAGGTTGTTCTTCATATTAATCCTTGATTGGCCATCTAGAATTGATACCCTAGGAAAATAAATTGATATGAGAATATAATTAATTTTCCTGATAAAACCTTTTGATGAGCAAAATTATTTCTTGCAAAGAGATTTGATCTAATAATTTTGTGAACAATCTAAACCTGATTTTATTGCTGATTTTTAACCTAGAATTTTACAAAGAGATTTGGATTTTCTGGTTTTAAATTTAGATATTATTTGCAGTGAGAACTGATTTAATTTACAAAAGTGTTTAGAGTTCTAGATCTGTTCTTAATTGTTTGAATCCTAATTTATTGATTGATTTACTATTTCATAATTTCCTGAAAAATACCCTAGGCCTAGCTTTTTGATCTTCTGAATTTACAACAAGTTTTATTTAATATTTTGCATTGCTTTTATTTTAATTTAATCTGTTTAGCATAATTGAAAAACTCTATAATTTATTGTGTAGTCTTGAGTCCTTGTGGAATTCGACCCCTAAGTACTGCAGTGATCTCTTAATTTGAGAGAGTAACTCTAGGGATTAATTTGAGCATAGCAGTATTTACCTTTACAAAATTGTAACGTTATGCAGAGGCAATATTGTGGAAAGAAAACTTTGGTTAGATAAGCTGGGTTGGAAACAAAGCAAAGCGAAGACCGATCAATGCTAGAAAAAGACAAACAATCATCACATGCAGTCAGAGTAACAAAACTACAACTCAATTACGCTACTTTGGCGGTTGTTCGATCAACCATCATTTGCAGCATCAATGACGTTGAATACAGATGCAATAACTATTTCAAAATTTTCAATTATATTATAATTAATATTACAAAACTACCCCACTTTAAAAAAAAAAAACAGTCAAACCAATGAATCACAATATAAAAACAAAAACCAAAATAACAACAAAAATCAAATAACAAATAACATAAAACTAAATAGATAATAGAACTTCCGCGCATAGCGCGGGTCAACTGCTAGTCTATATATATATAAAGTTACATTTTTTCATGGTGCTGCCACATCAGCCACTTCTTCTTTAATTTTGTGGGCTTTAAAAATTCTAATAAACTCTTTAAACAATCATTCAAATGACAAACTGATCAACTAAATTTCATCCAAATTCTGTAGGCCCAACATTATTTTATCCAAAGTCTTTAGGCCTAGTACAATTTTTAAATCCTATGGATTCAATTTTGTACTTAAAATAAATTCAAATATTCATTTAGTGCATATTTATGTTAATTATAATTAATAGAAATTTTAAATAAAAAAATAATTATGTAAAATAAATAAAATGTTAAAATAAGAAAACAATACTATAATTTTTTATTAGTGGTAATAATATAATTAAAATTTTCTATTAAACTGATCATAATTTAAAATTTAAAATTTATTATTGAGTTTTAGAATGGAAGTAAATTTTAAATTTATGGTAGAATAAAAAAAATGTAATTACATATTATTGAGTTTTAGAATAGAAGTAAAAATTTAAATTTATGGTAGAATATTTTTTTAAAAATGTAATTGTGTACTATTGAGTTTTAGAATGGAAGTAAAATTTAAAATTATGGTAGAATAAAAAAAATTAATTGTATTTATAAAATTTAAATAGGAAAAATAAAATTAAAAGTGAAATATTATTTTACAACATGATCCAAAAGGAAAAAAAATTTGATATTTGCATCTAATCCAAATTTAAGTATTGTAAGATAGTAATTAAAGAGAAAATAGTTATAATATATCTTGAAAATTATTTTACAGTGTAATATGTGTTATATGTGAGCCAATAGAATATGGAAAAAGTAGATGTTAAAAGGAGTGCATCATCAATAATGACGATAAAGTTATAGTTAAAAGCATTTGAAAATAAATTAGTAAAATTTGAAAAGATAATAATACACAACTAAAATTTTTGACATCTCATTAATTGTGTGAAACGAATGAGTTTGTAGAAAAACAAATGACATACATTATTAAATAGGTTTTTAGATTCCAAGTTGGGTTTAACAGTTTGGCCATATAATCATAGAAAGTGGGATAAGATAGGCACATTCATGAATTGGTCGTCAATGGTACGTTGCAATTATTTCGATGGGTAAATCAAGCTTGGTAAAGATGGTATAACGATATGATATTATATTTTACCTTTACACTAAGCAATATTCATGAGATTCGATATATTCAAATTTATATGGAATAATGTTATGTTAGTATCAACATCTATCATAAATAATATATACAACTAGGTTCGGACCCGCACGTACGTGCGGGATTAATTTCAAAAACTAAGTTAGTAATCAGATTTGCGATATATAATGTATAATTATCTTTTTAAACCTATTTTTTGAAGGGTTAAACATTTGGGTAATCTGTTCAGATTGGAATATTACTCGATCAGGTTCGAAGAAATGGGTTTTGAAAGATAGAATCTATTGGATATTTTTGATATATGGATTCGGTTTGGTTTGAGTACTATCGACTTCAGGTCGTTTCGAGTTACAAATTTGAGATACCCAAACTACCGAGTATCCGGAAAAAATCTTCAAAATTAACTAAATTTAAATAATTTAGCTAAATTTTGACTTATATAACAAATAATTTTAGATACTTTAACTATTGTTGATATTTAGGTATAAAACTAATTGAAATATTCAAAATTACAATTATGATTTTAGGTAATGAATTATATTAATATTTCTAAATATTTTTAAATATATTTATATATACTGGTTTGATGGGTACCCAGACAGATATCGGAATTATCAGATCCTAACCCAAACTCACATGAATTAGAAAATAGAAACCAATAGGATTTTATAGGTAAATCTGTACCCAACCCAAACCTGGTTTACCGAATCGGCTTGTGGATTGGGTATTCGGGTATAATTTTTATGTCCAAACCAAATTTTTAGGAATGTTATTAACAATTCATAATCAAAAATCATACCACTTTAGTATTCCATTTGTTTTTAATCGTCAAAAAAATGATTAGATTTGTTTTATTATGAGCAAAGATAAATACATTAAAGAAAAAACAGTAAAAGAAAAGTGGTATGTCTATTTCTTGATAGAAAACTCATCCCGTCTCATATATATCATGTTTTCCGTTTTATAATTGTGATTTTAATAACTGTTTACTTGTTTGAGATTGTATATTTTAATTTTAGAATATTTTAACTGTGATTTTCGTTTGATTTCAGAATTTTAAATCAAATTTATTGTTTAGATCTTTTAAAAAGCTCTAAAATTTGATAATATGTTAATTGTAAAATTAAGAAAATTATTGATATAGGGTAGTCCTATATATTAGGAAATTATATATGAAATACTGAAATTAAAATTTTTAAATATATAGAAAATTATTATTTAAAATAAATATAAAAGTTTTCAGTATCTATTATTCTAAATGGTTGATTATGAAAATTAGTTTGAACTATAATTAAGCTCTAAAATTAATGTTTCTTTGAGTTTTATTCAAATTTAAATATGGAAATCTATTTGTTATGGATATCTATTTAAATGGAAATATCTCATATCTAACCAATATTTTTCCAAAACTTAATCCAAATTTTTTTTGTTTCTTTTATCTTGCTAAATTAAATAAGTTTGATTCTTAACAGAAAAAATATATTTTTTTCACATCCCTCCAAGTAAATTGTCTGGATTGAAAAAACAAAATCTTAGATTAGGTAAATGATTTCAGATTTTTAGGCGCAATTACTTTAGTTTTGGTGAGGGTGTTTTCAATTAAATTCCTTTTTAAATGGAAAATCAAAGGATTAATTTAGGTCGATTTGATTTTGTTTCGGTTTGTAGTATATTTGATTAATTATGTCATGATTTTTTGGGAAAACGTTAATTTCAATTAGAGTAGTGGCACTTATTTGTTTAATATTGCAATAATCAATCATACGTCATTTACATCTATAATATAGGAAATTACGTCAATTATCATCTTAATTGAAAATAGTAAATTGATAGACTTGTATGATATTATTCCCGTCCTTTTTTCTACTGAATTTAGCAGTTAATTTGGAATAGAATATTTGTTTTCTGTTTGATTGATAATCCCCTATATCATAGGAGAAAAATATTATTATCATCTTAATTGAAAAAAGTAAATTGTTAGGCCTGTCAGATTTTATTTCTTTTTTTCTAGTGAATTTAGCAGTTTCTTAGTAATCTAATATTTTTTGTTTGGTTAACTGATGCTGATAATCTCCGAAATATCATAGGAAAAATTATCCAAAAATAGCGAATCAATCAACAAATTTATGTGTAAGTATAGTATTGATTTACCAAATCATCACCATATATATATTTTCTTATTGGAACTAATTAGTATGCATTTGTTTCCGACATTACGTGATAGAGTGAATTTTTAAAATAACATAATATTTAGCGGTATAATTATAGGTGTGAGGCAAAAAATTATGTGATGAATAGAAAGATTTGAATATTTTCAATATTAAATCCAACTAATACTTTGTACTTGATTAACTATTAAGAGGAATAGAAAGAATAATAAATTAAAGTTATTTAATTATTCGAATGAAATACAATTAATAATAAAATCCATACATTATCGTGCTCACTGAAACAGAATCTTGATCTTATGTGTCTGGTCATTTGCTTCATCACATACCGTTTTTGAAACCTGTTCAAATGTAGGAGTTGGATATATAAAGAAATTAAACTGACAGCTTGATCATCATAAAACTTTGAATACTTACCGAGTAAAGGTTCGCAATTGGTAAATTATCTTATTTTTCTTTTTTTCTATCATTGTTTTTCCACCACATTATAAACGAACTTAGGAGGATGTTCATCATAAATTAAATTGGTAGATGACTGGTATTGGCTATTATGCTCTAGCCATGATGAGACCCTGATTTACGTAAAGCTTGGCGAAAGAAGGCATGTGATTATTGAAGATGGATTTTTTTTGTTTGGTCTTGCAATTACGTTCGAAGAATGTATATATAGGTGAAGATAGGCATGTGTAGGGTTTTCGTTTATGAGTTTTTTTTTTTTTTTTTTTTGCCAATAAATACAATGGCACAAAGATGTAATTAATTAGAAAATTTGAGGGGACTTTGCTAAATGAGATACTGAGCTCTCTAATGCTGACACATCAGCTTTTTCACTAAAATGTTTCTCTTTTAATATATAGGGGATTAGATCAACAATCAATCAACATCAAAACTTTTAAAAATGTTTTAATGAAATATGAATAAGAAATCAAATCTCTTAATGATAAAAGATTTAAATTAGTCATCAATGTTGTTTATTTTTCCTAATATTACCATATGACGTATATGTTACCCTCAAAATTTTGAATGATTATATTTGAGCTCAAGAATTTATATTAATAGAAAAAGTTTTCAATTAAAATCCTGTGTTTGTGCGGGTACAAATTCTAGTACAATATAATAGAGAGAGACTCTGCTTGCAAGATCAATCCCACAACGGCCATAATTCTCTTCTTAATTAATTAGTTTCTCCTTATTTACATAGGTAAGATTTCCTAATTTTCCATAAGAATAAGGAAGTTGCTACTATTTTTCCTTTTTTCATTAGTTAAAAGAATATAAGATTTCCTAATTTTCCATACGAATATCGACGGTTTTGGTGTAGTTAGTTTGGCAAAACCCATTTGAGCCACTTGCCATTCTCTCGCGTCCTGTATAGACTTAGGCATGATCATCACCTGTTCCGGAAAAACCTGGCCTTCCAAAGACTCCACGTGATCGAAGGCAAAATTGGCATCACGGTGAGCCCTGTGGGAGGCAGAACATTTGCACGAAGGCCCTTGGTTAAGAGAGAGAGAGAGAGAGAGAGAGAGAGAGAGAGAGAGAGAGAGAGAGAGAGAGAGAGAGAGAGAGAGAGAGAGAGAGAGAGAGAGAGAGAGAGAGAGAGAGAGAGAGAGAGAGAGAGAGAGAGAGAGAGAGAGAGAGAGAGAGAGAGAGAGAGAGAGAGAGAGAGAGAGAGAGAGTGAGAGAGTGAGAGTGAGAGAGTGAGAGAGTGAGAGAGTGAGAGAGAGTGAGAGAGTGAGAGAGTGAGAGAGTGAGAGAGTGAGAGAGTGAGAGAGTGAGAGAGAGAGAGAGTGAGAGAGAGAGTGAGAGAGAGAGAGAGAGAGAGAGAGAGAGAGAGAGAGAGAGAGAGAGAGAGAGAGAGAGAGAGGTGAGAGAGAGTGAGAGAGTGAGAGAGAGAGAGAGAGAGAGAGAGAGAGAGAGAGAGAGAGAGAGAGTGAGAGAGTGAGAGAGAGTGAGAGAGTGAGAGAGTGAGAGAGAGAGAGTGAGAGAGAGAGAGAGAGAGAGAGAGAGAGAGAGAGAGAGAGAGAGAGAGAGAGAGAGAGAGAGAGAGAGAGAGAGAGAGAGAGAGAGAGAGAGAGAGAGAGAGAGAGAGAGAGAGAGAGAGAGAGAGAGAGAGAGAGAGAGAGAGAGAGAGAGAGTGAGTGAGAGAGAGTGAGAGAGTGAGAGTGTGAGAGAGAGAGAGAGTGAGAGAGTGAGAGAGTGAGAGAGTGAGAGAGTGAGAGAGTGAGAGAGAGAGAGAGAGAGAGAGAGAGAGAGAGAGAGAGAGAGTGAGAGAGTGAGAGAGAGAGAGAGAGAGAGAGAGAGAGAGAGAGAGTGAGAGAGTGAGAGAGTGAGAGAGTGAGAGAGTGAGAGAGTGAGAGAGAGAGAGAGAGTGAGAGAGTGAGAGAGAGAGAGAGAGAGAGAGAGTGAGTGAGTGGAAGTAATGAAACAATATCAGAGGAAAGAGTTTTCTGTAAAACCCCAGAACTGTTTCCCGAAGACAGAGGTCCACAAGAAGCTTTCCATAGGAAAACTCTTAAAATTTGGGGGCTGTTTTTACATACTCTTGTTCCCGTTGAAGTCCTGCGGTGAAACTGAGGAAGAGAAATTCATTAGAACGTAATTGAATTCTTATCCGTAAACCCTGAATTGATAAGGTTGGAGTTACAGTTCTCCTCCCTTAACACCCAAGAACAGAGCACATAAGCTCTAATCCTTTTTACACCTCAATAATCACGCAAGGTACTCTCTATGTTTCCTCCCTATCTCTATTACAATTTATAGTCATGCTTCTCTTGACTCGCATAGTGGACAAGATCCGATAAAAGACCTCATAGTTGGTAATCAGGGTTTCTCTGTATTCAAGTTTCGAAATCGAGTTAGGTTTGTTACTAAACGTGATTCATGATTTGAGTTAAAACTGAGTCAAATTTCACATGTTTCGTAGAGTAGAGGTTGAGTTAGGTTTGGAATTATACGGATTTATTTGAGTCAAATTTGATATGATTTATAGACTAGATATGAGTTAGGCTTCTTCTTATATTGTGTTAGTTTGTTAACACTTTAATCAATCAGTGGCTCCGAAAACGGTTCACTTAACTGTTAGGATTCTCGAAAAGCTCTAGTCAACAATCCAAAATATATTAACCAAAAAAAAAAAAAAAAAAAACAATCCAAAATATTATTCATTGTACCAAAAAAAAAAAAGAAAAGAAGAAGATATCTTCATAGTAGAACGCCCAATGGTGCGTTACGAAAGTGACGTGCAGAAACCACAAATGTGATATTATGCATTACATTGACCAAATCATTCAGAAGAGTGGTGCGGGAAGCTTGCCCAGACGTCTTGCCACGTCATCTTCCCGTCTGCGACTGAGCTCAAGACGGAAGCTGCCTCCTTCAAGCTGACTCGGACTTGATCTTTGCTGTCTCTTTCTCTGATTGTCACCGATGTATCCGAGTCCACAGTTATTGCAAATGGCACTCCAAGCTCATCGCTTCTCGCGTATCTCTTCCCTATCGATGTACCTGTTCACATACACGAAAAAAATCTTCACTCGATTTGCTCCGTTTCAACATTTTAACAACTTCCAATTCTCAATTTGTTACGTACCAGTCATGTCAATCTTGTGAGTGATGCGAATAGAAGTCAGGCTCTCGGAAATGACTTTGGCTCCTTCCTCGAATTGTTGGTTCTGTACAAGCGGGAAAACCATGCACTTCATGGGAGCAACAAGAGGAGAAAAACTCAACAAGCCCAATTGCTCATCCCCTGCTTTGCCTGGCCTTGTGCTGAAAGAGTGCTCGCTCAGACAATACATAATCCGACCAATCCCAAACGATGGTTCAATCACTGACGGTGTGAAAACCCTCTGGTGCACTTTCGTCCTCTCCTTTGAGATTGACACCATGTTCTTCTTGATGGTCACGTTTTTCCCGAGGGTACACACGTAAAACTCCACTTCCCCTTTGGATTCTAGGGTTGCCTTCATCGCCATAGCTTCTTGCTCATTCATCGCCTAAACAAAACAATACACCAAGCGTGTTCTTTATTATAAACCATCACCATGGGACAAAGAAACCTATTCAGTAAAACAATACACTTCAGTGTCAGTCTACCTCTAAAGATTCAACCACTTTCTTATGATCCCCCTTGAATGCAATACCCAAATCTTTCTTCACAGGAGTAATCACAAGTTGCTGAAACAAAAGGAGGAGAACCATATTAAGGACAAGTTGTAAAGACAGATATGATGAAAATGTCGACTAGAATACCTCTACTTCTTTAGGTTCTGCAAATTTCTCTTCAGCCACAAGAGCAACGCCACTTTTTTCCTGCCATATTTACAACAGAAAGATGTACTTTAGTAAACTTAAGATGGGAATGCATATGGGATTTGAATAGATAGTTATGTAGCTGTCAAACCAAATGATGAGAAGCAGAGATAAAAAGAAAGGTAAGCTTCTTACAGAGTGAGCCTGTAAGTCGTACGCAGACCTATCTGCAATCCCAACACATTCAATCCACCCATATGAAGCCTCAATTTCAGCATCCCAGCAATCTGCTGCATAGTGGGCCATTTCATTTGCTAGATGCTGGCGGAAACGCAGCCGGTTCTTGTCTATGCCAATCTTGGTAAGGAAAAGATAAACTCTCCCAATGAAGTATCCTAGAGTTTCGTTGTTAATAGTTCCCTGTTCGTAATACATATGACAGTTAGAATAGTTTTAGTTAAAAAAAGATGTCTCTCAGCGCGAGTGAAATGAGTAGAGATGAATACTGACCTTGGCAACAGCTTCCCCAAGGCAGATTTTTTTAGCAGATTGGCCAGAGAGTTGGGCCTCTCTTGGAAACATAAGGAATTCCAATTCTGCTACATTAGAGAATTTAGGATGTGACTTATTCTCAGGGTCGACAAAGTGCTCAATTTCTGCCAGAGTGAATTCACGAACTCTAAGAGGCCCTTGACGTGGAGATATCTCGTTCCTGAAGGCTTGACCGACTTGAGCCGCGGCAAAGGGAAGTTTCTTTCCATTGTAGTAATACAAGTCTCTGAAGTTGACAAAAATGCCTTGTGCCGTTTCAGGACGCATGTAACTGAAACACATAAGAAAAAAAAAACTTGATGAGTTTAAAAATCTCAGGAATGAAACTAAGCTCACGACAAGACAAATACTCACCCAGGACTCTGACCAGATGGGCCAATGGATGTTTGAAACATGAGGTTGAATGGGTAAGGATCAGAAAGAGGATTCTTAGTGTGGGGAGCAGTGATCCCATACTCTTTAATCTTCATACCAAGCTCTTGACATGAAAGATCTTCCAAGAGAGCAAGAACATTCTTCAGTTCAGAAGCTTGCTCAGCAGAGATGGTAAGATGATCTTTCTCGAGCTTGTCGTTGCAATAATCCCTCAGCAAGTGGTCAGCACGGAAACATGTACCAGTTTTGTCATCCTTAACCATAAGATCAGTGAACTTGTCAACATGCCCTGAAGCCTTGAGAACAGCCTCAGGTGTGACACTGGGGCATTCAATTTCCAGCATATGCTCCTCATAAACGAAGTGCTGTTAAAAAACAAACATAAGAAAAATCAAAAGTTAATGTAAAAATAAACAAAATATTGTGCAAGTGAATATATGAATGAATGATGCTTACTTACTTCACGCCAAAACTTGAGGATATTATTCTTAAGAGCGAAGCCAGGAGGACCATAATCGTAAAAACCAGAGACACCACCGTAAATCTTGAAAGAAGGGAGGTAGAAAGAACGCCGCAGGAGAGTGTTCCACAAGGTTTGTCGGAAAGCTTCACGGTCGTTTCCGGAGCTGAGCTGAGGCGGTTGTTGTTGTTCGGTAGGAGCGTCCATTGGAATCTGGATCGGAGCCAAGGGTATGTGAACAACGGAGCGGGTTTGGAATCGACCATTAAACATTTTCAAAGAGACTTTCATCAAAGACATAGAAAGCTGCTTGCTAAATGATCTAAGTAACAAAACATAATCCAGATTAACTTGGTCGTGACACAATACTACACACAGTGATGATCAACTTGGTGACACAATACTACTACACAGTGATCAAACTTGGTGACACAGTATAAAATTGCTCAGACTTAAAGCCTCGAGATTCAAGTAAATGATCCAAGTAACAAAACGTAATCCAGATTCACTTGGTGGTGACACAATATTACACACAGTTATGATGACACTTGGTTACACAATAAATAACTGCTTCTCTAAACACTTGATTCTCTAGTCCCATATTGGAACCAACACACTACCAAATCAACAATTCGAGACATGCAAAAAAAATTTTCCAACTCTAAACAAACACCAAATGAGCTAGAGATGATTATTTATAGCTAGAGATGATTGTATTGTTCCCTAAACCGTTCACAAAAAAAAACAAAAACAAAAAAAAAAAACCAGAAACGAAAGATTAAAAGAAAAGACAAGACAACCCAACTCTCGTTAACTATCAATCAATCTCACAGTCTGATAGGTACAAACCTGGATGCCAGTAAGATTCCACACTGCTTAAGTTCAGGAGCTTGATGAACAGAGGAAGCTCAATCAATCAGGAACCAGCGAGACGATTTCAACGGCGGCTTTGATGAACCAGAGAGAATCGTGTAATAAAGATGAGAGGAATCGAAATTTGGGGTTTAGGGTTGTGTAGGTTTGTTTGTGATTTTCCAAAAATAATAAGGCTAATTTTGTAATTATGTAACTTTATTTAAAGGAAATGTGATTGCCAGCCATACATACAACCAATAAATGTCTTGAAGATCATCGGGGTCTTAATCCTAACACTGAGCGTGTAGTAGAGCTGCAATGTGCCGTAGTTCTCAATCATTTCGTGGCACCGGGCGCCGCTGAACCATGACCAGGCACTGAAGGTCGATCATCTGTGTTCACCTGGTATGGATATTGTTAACATGAACTATTGTTATCATATCAAAATATTCATAAACAAACATAGATTATGTGTACAACACCATAAATATTTAAACAAACATAAGTTATCTGTACAATACCATAAACATTCTAGATTGGAGTTGACCAGTATTGACCGATATTGACCAGTGTTGACCGACTTTAACAAAAAATGATATTTTAAAATATATTCTTTTTTTGCTAAAAAAATACTTTTTTTTTGTTTTTATATATTTTTTATAATTTACAAAATTAAAATATAATAACAAAAAGTTATACGAACAAACAATACAAGAAAATTATATACTATAACAAAATTAAAAATTGTATGACAAACAAAATTTGTGATATATCTAATAGCTAATTTTGTTAATATAGAAAATATACAAAAAATAATATAATAAAACTATACTACCAAAATCTTATGTGTAATAGATTTTTCATAAAAAAATAACAAATATATACCTTTACTTTTTAAAAATTATTTTTTATTTTATATCTTCAAAGGTGAGGGTTTTAAATATATATTTATTTATTTATGAGATTATGTCATTTGAAATATATTCAAGGCATTACCAACTTTTTCTTTGTTTTTACAAAACCACCCTTTGATTTTACAAAATCAACTTTTGTTTTTTAATTATTTTCTAGATATATGTCTTTCAAATAAATAAATAGAATTTTAATTATTTTCCTCCATCCTTTTTCTTTTTAAGAACAAAGAAATAATTGGTAATGGCTTGGATATATTTCAAATAATAGAAACTCATAAATAAGTAAAAAGAAAAAAATATTTAAAACCCCACCTTTGTAATATTTATTATATAATTTTGGTATATTTTCTGTATTAACAAAATTAGTTACTAGATATACCACAAATTTTGTTTGTCATATAATTTTTACCTTTTTCTTGTATATAATTTTCTTATATTTTTTTCGTATAACTTTTTGTTGTTATATTTTGATTTTATAAATTATAAAAAATACATAAAAACAAAACAGTATTATTTTTAGGAAAAAAAGAAAAAAAAATTTGACACTGGTTAATACTGGTCAACGTCAGTCAACACTGGTCAACGCCGGATTCTGGCCAACCTCGAATGTTTATGGTGTTGTACATATAACCTATATTTGTTTATGAATGTCTTTATGTGATGACAATAGTTCACGTAGCTATCAAGATATTTATATTGTTTGTATGTGTGGTTATGTGTTGAGGTATACTTCAAGTAGCTGACAATTATTTTTCCTTGTTTAAAACCAAACACCGCATTTTCAATAGCTGCTGGTCATTGTGAAGGGTTTATAAGTGGTAGTTGTGTGATAGATAACGTGCACTAGCGGTAATAAGACGGACAATTTGGATGGTTTGACAGTTGACACTAAGCTAAGAGAATGCAGAATTTTGAAGGACAATTGCCTAAGCTAACTAGGTCTTGTGATGTTCAATTGACGGATTATGGTGGAAATATGGTAAGTTTTATGGCACAAGCATGATCGATCTTAGCTATTATCAGGGAAGGGTTATTTGGTGGTGTGCGGAGATTGCGCTTGAAAGGTGAAATTTCGGAGAAGGTCGAGTCGAGTGGGTTTGTTCGATCATGTCTCATGTTTTCAGCTGGTTTTTCTCATTTGTAAACCACTACTCATCATTTTGAGCTTTCTTGCTTAGCTTTATGTTGAGCCAACGACTACTAAAATGCACTTGAAAACACTATTTTGGTTGACAATTTTGGGTTAACTAGATTCTTAGGAAAATATATAAAAAAATCACGCCATCTTTTTAAGTGTGAAATTTTGTAAGAATATTTACATTTTATGTTTTTCATCATACTCCTTCTCTAATAAGTGATAATTTAACATTATTCACACAACAACATGTCAACAACCTACTATTAAAAAAGTAAAACATCTATTAGACCTTATCTTAAATTTTATCAAACAAATAAAAAGATCTTTTTTTTTTTTTTGATTTAACCAAAAACAGTTCATCCTTTATACTATAAAACACAAGTCACCTATCCAATAAAATTAAGACACAACAGAATTTAAATTTAATTTAACAAAAATAAAATCAAAACAAATGTACCCAAGATGGTGCAACTAAGAAAAATAAAAGTTACCTAAATCCCTAAATTTGTGCACACCACAATCTATAACTGTTTCATCTTCTATTTAACTCCAGTTTAATTCAACTTCTTCTCTATTTGATATTTTCTATGTGTTTCTTTTCATGGTCTTTTTCTTTTATATCTTTTAAAAAAAAAAGTGGAAAAAGAAGCGCATGAAAACATTCCTCCGGTGAGAAGAAGATTATATGAAAACTTATAGTGTGATCGGACAATAGAAGGTTGTTGAGACATGATGCTCAGATGAAGCCAAAAATGGGTACGATCGAACCTTGCTGGGAGTCGTAGTCAGCGAGACTCAACCACTTTTAAACAGGTTCGCAATGGTTTTTTGTATTCATATTCACCGATGACTAAACCTTTACTTATTATATGTAATGATTCATTCATTGTCTCTTTACTCTTTAATCATATTCATTAGTTTAATAAAGAGAATTGTCTTCTAATTTTTTATATGGTTTTCCTAAACTACACATGTATGCAGGCCTGCATGTATGACCGTGCATAGCAGGGGAGGAATACTAGTATTTTTATAAATTTTAAGATTTAAACAAAAATTTGACTAGTAAAACATCTTCTTACAATAATAATCAGAAAAAAAAAATTCAATTATAATTTGAAAAGAACCAATTCAATTATAAATATACACACACACATATATATATATATATATTGTTAATAATATAGTTTCCCTCAAGGGATTATTAATTTTTTTTGTATCCGAAACTGTTGACCAAATGAGAATTTAAAAGAAAAAGAAAATTGAGAAAGAAAAAAAATAGAGAATCTCTCTACACAGCGTCTCGAGTCTTCCAAAATTCATTCCTTTCTCTTATCTATAAAAAGTTCATTCCACTTCATATTTGCTTCCTATACTAACTCTTTGTTAGTATACTAACTCTTCGTATATCAGCTCCTCACACGATCTAACAAATTCCAAATCCTATACTAACTCTTTTCTTCTTTGCAGGAAACAAAGAGAACTTCTTAATCTCTGATTTTGTTTTCAATTTTAGAGAATTGTTATCTTTATTAATGCTGCTTATTATTATATAGATACTAATCAACTTCGCATGTTCAATTGATCATTTCGTTGTTTCAATTTGGTGAATTATGTTACCTGGGATTTTTTTTTTCCCTCTGTGTCTATTCATAGACAATGGCACATATCCTTTTTTTTTGGTCTCTTCATTTATTAAGATTCATTACTGTTGGGGGTGGATCTTCATTCCCTCATAACATCCGGCCCAAGAAAAGCCCAGAAAAATCTACAAGTCGAAGAGGGGTATCTTGGTCTTTTTGGGGGACGAACCGACACGATTATCTATAAAAACGGCTGTACAATGCCCGAGAAAAGGATCTGCGAAAAGGAGGAAAGAATACGGAAGGGAAATACAAGCTTACTCTCGTCCAAAAGCCTAGAATCGACGAGCTCATAGCTCGTCTATTGTCCTTCATTTCGCTATTTCGACTCGTCTAGTCCACACTGTAGCCGACTTTTGTGCCCCGACACCGATTTATAAAGAGAATTTTGATCTCCTCTTTACCAAACTAAATATTCTAATTGTGACTGATCTGGACATCAACAGTTACCTTTTTTTTAATTACTGTACATACGGAGAATTTTTGTCTTATTTTTATGAGAACTCCACACCTACGTCTGTACGTCCGTACACTCGACAAGATGGGCCTTCCGTACGATTGGAGACTTAGAAGGTCCAGTCCATGAAGAACAATCTCCAACGGTCATCAAGGCTTCGAGATTCTTCTATCAAGCCGCTGGTGAGAGTAAGCAAGTGGGAAGAAAGTCAAACCAAGATCACATGTTAGCTTAAGGAAATGTCAGTGTCATTATATGTAATTGTGCATAGCATCTTAGGTAGTATATTCTGTTTTGTAAATGTCTATATTTAGATTGTAAGTAGGATCTAAATGAAGTAAGAAAATAGATTATCTCTTTCTCCATTACACTCAAACACTCTCATTTACTACACCCTTTTACTCTGTTCTTACACTATGTTTTTACACTCTGTTTCAACCTTTGATCGATCTCTCACAAAACCCTTCCACACTCTTGAGTTTCTTTAAATCTTACATGGTATCAGAGCAAAACGCTCCTTTTCTTTGAAATCTCATACCCACCTAAACACTTCCGCACCAAAATCTCTTCTTCTTTACACGTTGGACAAAACACTTAACCAACAATTCGAATATCAAGGAGAACACCAAAATTTTGATTGTTCCAGTTACTCTCAAAGGAGAGAACTACTTATTGTGGGCAAGAACCACAAAAACAGCCCTTTGTGGCCAAGAACTCTGGTCCCACATCACTACAAGTGAGGCTCCAAGTGGTAAAACCACCGAAGACGGCAATGATCTTGTCGCCAGTGGAGAAGACAAGTGGTTTCAAGAAGATCAAGGAGTTCTAGCTATCATCCAGAACTCCCTTCACACTCCTATCATTGAAGCCTACTCATATTGCGAAACTGCAAAGGATTTATGGGATACACTTCAAAATGTCTTTGGAAACATCACAAATGTCAACCACATCTTTGAGATCAAACGAGCCATCAACAATCTCAACCAAGAAGATATGGAGTTCACCAAACACTTCGGAAAATTCAGGTCTCTTTGGGCTGAACTGGAGATGCTTCGACCTGCAACTATCGACCCTGCAATCTTAAACGAGAGGCGTGAACAAGAAAAAGTGTTTGGTCTACTCTTAACATTGAACTCCTCATACAACGATCTCAGTAAACATATCTTTAGACCAGACAAGCTTCCAAGCCTCGACGATGTGTGCAACCAGATTCAGAAAGAACATGGCTCTATCGGCCTATTTGAAGGCAAAGGAGAACTGGTGACAGCCAACAAGGTGGAGATGGCTTCTGCAAACAAAGGATACTACAAACATGATGACAGGAATCCACCTTTCTGTGAGCATTGTAAAAATCCTGGTCACTTTAAGAGTCGATGCTGGATCCTTCACCCCATCTTCGAGTGAACCGTTCTATACCTAATCGTGGAGGACCAAGAGCTCACCAAGCTAACATGGTGGGAGAAGTAACGACCTCCACACAGAACAATCACACTCCAAAAGGAAATGGAGCTGCCTTAACGGCGTCTTCAGAGCTGGTGAGAAAGTCAGACCTGGATGCACTCATCAAAGCCCTCAAAGAGGCATCCGTTAACGCCTTTCTTGCCTTAAAATCTACTAAACCTCTTATTATTGACTCTGGAGCATCTCATCACATGATTAGTGACTCTAAGTTAATTAGTGAAATTAAACCAGCAAATGGAACTGTGAATATAGCTAATGGTGATAAAGTCCGTGTTATAGGACCAAATATTGCATAACAATTTAGATCAGTAGTAGCTCTCTTGACTGATAACAAATTTGAAGTAAAGTTAGGCATGTAAAACGCTTTAGAAGTCTTATCAAATAACTATATTATGTATGTTCACTTTATAAAAAATGTTATATTCACAGTTTTTTTGGGATATTGACACAAGTAGAGTGCTTGGCCAAGGATTCTTGAAAGATGACCTCTATGTGCTCGATGACTCGAACCTAGCTTCATCTCTATCTTCCTGTTTTAGTTCTATTATTGTTAAGGCGAATAGTGCTATTTAGCATGCTAGACTAGGATATTCTCACTCGAGAGCTTTAGAACTTATGTTTCCAAATATGTCTTTTAAAAATGATGATTTTGAGGCTTGTATCCTTGGTAAGCATTGCGAGTCTGTTTTTCTCAAGTCTATGACTATTTATGAAAATTTTTTTGATTTAGTTCACTCAGATGTTTGGACATCTCATTGTCTATCTAGAGAAAATCAAAAATATTTTGTCACCATTATTGATGAAAATTCTAAATATACTTGGTTAACATTGCTTCCTTCTAATGGTTCTTGATGCATTCACTAATTTTCAGAACTATGTGACTAACCACTATAATTCAAAGATTCAAATTTTGAGATCAGATAATGGTGGGGAGTACACAAGTCATGCCTTCAAACAATATCTAGCCAATCATGGAATTATTCATCAAACAAGTTGTCCCTACACACCATAACAAAATGGAGTTGTAGAGAGAAAAAATAGACATCTCATGGAGGTAGCAAGGTCAATGATGTTCCATACAAACTTCCAAAGAGGTTTTGGGGAGATGCTGTCTTGCAGCGTGCTATCTCATCAATAGAACACCAACAAAGATTCTTCATGACATATCACCATTTGAGGTATTAAACATAGAAACAACTACATTTGATCACTTACGAGTATTTGGTTGTTTATGTTATTTGTTGAGACCAGGTGAACAGAGAGACAAACTTGATGCCAAAAGTGTGAAAAGCATGTTCATTGGATACTCTACAACACAAAAAGGATATAAGTGCTATGAGCCGGACATGAAGAGAGTACTAGTGTCTCGCGATGTCAAGTTTGTGGAGAATAAAGGGTTCTACGATGAGAAGAATTGGAATAATCTCAAAGACCTGTCCACTTCACCATCTGATCGTGCAACAAACCTCCGCATCATACTTGAGAGACTCGGTGTTGACAATTCTCGAATCACACCACATCTCGACGAACCTCTTTCACCTGACGTAGAGAAACAGAGGAGTGTAGACACACCGACTGAGTCAACTGTGAATGCATCTTCACCACCTGCAACTAATGCAGAGATATTAAACTCGATTAATATGGACATTGTCTCCAATGACGACGATGACTTGAGTAACGACAATGAAGACGACGATGCTGAAAATAGTCAAGAGGCCATCATACCATTACGAAGGAGTGAAAGACTTAAATCTGCTCCACAGAACTGGAAGAATCCGCGTATTTTCTACAACAATATGGTGGTTGCTCATCCTATCCAATCCGTAAGCACTCTTGCACATATTCCCTTGACGTATCAGGCGTTTCTTGGCCAAATTGACAAGCATTAGATTCCACAAAGCTATGATGAAGCCAAAGATCATAAAGTATGACGTGATGCGGTAAGTGCTGAACGATCTTCCATGGAATCTAATCACATATGGGACGAATCTGAACTTCCCAAAGGCAAGAAAGCAGTGACATCTCGCTGGATTTTCACTATCAAGTACAAGAGTGATGGGGAGATTGAACGCTATAAAGCGCGCTTGTAGCAAGAGGATTCACACAAATATATGGGGAGGACTATCTAGATATGTTTGCACCAGTTGCAAAACTTCATACAGTTCGAGTGGTTCTCTCCTTGGCAACAAATTTAGATTGGGAACTGTGGCAAATGAATGTCAAGAATGCATTCTTACAAGGCGAACTTGAAGATGAAGTTTATATGAGACCTCCACCAGGTTTAGAAGACACCATTGGCCCAGGACAAGTATTCAAACTCAACAAGGCAATCTATGGTCTAAAACAGTTTTCAAGAGCGTGGTACCATAAGCTAAGCACCACTTTACTCGAGAGAGGATTTCGAAAATCAGAAGCATATCACACTCTGTTTACACTGCCAAGCGACAAAGGTATTGTAGTCATTCTCGTTTATGTTGATGATATTATCATCACAAGAAATGACAAGGTAGGAATTCAAGATACTAAAGACTTTCTCATGTCAGTTTTTGACATTGAAGACCTATGAGAACTTAAATATTTTCTTGGAATTGAAGTATATAGATGCGATGAAGGATTGTTTTTATCACAAAGGAAATATGCTTTTGATCTTTTAAGTCAAGCAGGTAAATTAGGTTCAAAGGCAGTGTCAACACCACTTGAGGACAACTACAAGGCAGGAGGAAAGGGGGAGCTTGATGCAGCTCCATTCAAAGATGTCAAACAATATCGACGCTTGGTTGGCAAACTTATCTATCTCACTATCACACGACCTGACATTTGTTTTGCAGTGAATCAGGCAAGCCAAAATCCAACCTTACACCACTGGAACATGGTAAACCGAATACTCAAATACATAAACGGCTCACCGCGACAAGGTATTTGGATGGGATGCAATAATAGCACTGAGCTTGTTGGATATTGCGATGCTGGCTATGCAGGAGACCGTGAAGATCGTCGCTGTACTATAGGCTACTACACGTTCCAAGGTGGCAACCTGGTCACATGGAAGAGCAAGAAGCAAAAAGTGGTATCACTATCAAGCGCTGAATCAGAATACAGAGCCATGAGGAAACTTACTACCGAGTTGATAAGGCTCAAAGCTCTCCTGAAAGATCTTGGAATTGAGTCATCAAAACCGATCACAATGCATTGTGATAATGAAGTCGCCATTGACATAGCAACAGACTCGGTGTTCCATGAGAGGACCAAGCACATCGAAGTTGATTGCCACAAATTCCGAGAGCAAATCAAACTCGAAGTTGTCCTCCCATGTCACACTGAAAGTTCAGAACAGTTGGCCGAAGTCCTTACTAAAGCTGCCAGTCTACAAGTCTGTGAGTATATTCCCTCCAAGCTTGGTCTTAAAGACCTTACTCGGCCATAAGTTCCCAACATGGCACCTACACTCTTTTTCCCTTATGTATAGTTTTTCCCAAGTGGTTTGCTACACTAAGGTTTTTAATGAGGTGGGTGTTCATGAGTTCAAGCTTGACCGATGCTCTTTATCAAGCTTGAGCGGGAGTATGAGAACTCACACCTACGTGCATACGTCCGTACACTCGACAAGATGGGCCTTCCGTACGACTGGAGACTTAGAAGGTCCAGTCCATGAAGAACAATCTCCAACGGTCATCAAGGCTTCGAGATTCTTCTATCAAGCCGTTGGTGAGAGTAAGCAAGTGGGAAGAAAGTCAAACTAAGATCACATGTTAGCTTAAGGAAATGTCAGTGTCATTATATGTAATTGTGCATAGCATCTTAGGTAGTATATTCCGTTTTGTAAATGTCTATATTTAGATTGTAACTAGGATCTAAATGAGGTAAGAAAAGAGATTATCACTTTCTCCATTACACTCAAACACTCTCATTTACTACACCCTTTTACTCTGTTCTTACACTCTGTTTCAACTTTTGATCGATCTTTCACAAAACCCTTCCACACTTTTGAGTTTCTTTAAATCTTACAATTTTTCTGTGCTATATATATTTGTTTGGCTTTAACTGAAGCAAACGTGGAAACCAGAGAGAACGTGATCGTGAAAGAGCTCAAGCAAGATAAGCCTAAGCAACGTAAGAACGATGGATTAACTCCTGAACAACGTCGTGAAAGGTAACTTAGAAGAAGGAGAACAGATTGATTAGGTTGTGGATTGAGCTAAACCGGAACTGGTTCTGATTTGAAAACTTGATGTTTAGATTCAATTATAGTTGTGAGCGTGAGGTGGAGATTGATGTTAGATTAGATTCATTTATTATGTTTGTGTTGGTTACTTGAATGCATAAACCACAACATAAGCTGTGTGACATAAAAAAATTTATGTGGGAGCTGTTTGAAGTTGTTGATGTCTAAATATTTGAGATGAGCTAATTAGATTTTGTTTTGTACCATTGATCAGGGATGTAAAGTTGGTAATGTTGTTAGATAGATTGGTAGATTGTTGGTTATTTTGTTTTTGTTTTTTTTTTTCTTGTGGCGTAGAGAAGCAAGAGCATTGCAAAAAGGCAGCTAGAAAGGCAGGACAATCAATGGGAGGAGGGAACCATGACCATGCCCTCCGCGTTGGTGGTATAATTAAGAAATAAGACGAGGATCATGCAGTAGTAGTAGTAGGGCTTTATGCGATTTTGTAATTGTATGTTATTTATTGGTTGATCATCTGAATCAATAATATATCACGGATGGGGGAGGTTTTCAAGAGTTGTGTTCAAGTGTGATTCTGGTCTTTGTTGTAAAACACTTGGAGTGGACTTCCATAACCGGCCCACATATCGTCCAAGACCATAAAGGCCCATCGGCCATATTGTCTTAGTCTAAGTTGGTTTATGCTTAAGCCTTTGTATTACTATATATATGTAACCTCAACTGGACATAAGCTAATAAGAATAAGAGAATACATCCTTCGAGTATCTCTAGTTTCACAACACGTTATCAGCACGAGTTTGCCCTAAACTCCACTGAGAAAATCCCTAACCCTAAAACCCTAAAACCGCCACCGCATATCATCCTTTGTTCGTCCAAACTCTCCGCGATCGGTTCCTGTTCGTGACTAGTCCTTGTTCGTGGTCCGGTTCTGTTTGTGATCAAGCTTTTGTTCGAGACTTGTCCGAGGTTCGTGGTCAATCCCTGTTCGTGACAAGCTCATGTTCGTTGATCAACACAAGTTCGTGGTCAAGCTAGTTAAATCCGAGGTCTTTAGCTCCCGGATCAATACCAGTCAACCCCATAAGGTGTTACGGTAAAAAATCAAACCTTATAAGAACATATGAATCGAACTTGATCTTTAATCCTATAAGAACCCTAAAATCTACAAGTAAACAATCAACAAAAAGTTCATGAGACTTGAACCCCTAAAACCCTAAAACCCTAAAACTTTAAAATTTGATTGTCTGAGGTTTAGGGTTGCTAGATTGTTTGCAAATTAAACCGATTATATCATGATTAAAATCCGGTTGTCATTGTTGATTGATTGCTTGAATTCGATTGCATGAAAACCTTAAACCTAGAAACCTAAAATCAAATTTCATAGAGAAAATATTAACATTGATTGTTCTAGGTTGTTAAAATCGGAATTGTTCTATGTTTTGCATGAAAATTCAAAACATAAAATTAGGATAACTCCCAAATAATTCTAGTCATTATCCTAAAAGCCTAAAAAAAAATTTCCTAAAACTATTGTCTTAATCCTAACTAGAAAAGGAAATTCAATTTAAGGGAAAAAGGAAATTTTAATAAAAGGAAATCTTTGCATGATAGTGTTTATCTAGGGTTGTTGTTTTTCATGCATGATGAACCACAAAATTATGTGAAAAGGCAAGGCATGTTTCGGTCTCAAATACCGCATGGCCTAAAAACTTATTTGATGGCATGGTTCGGTCTCAAATACCGCATGACCTATTAATTGATTGCATGGTTCGGTCTCAAATACCGCATGCTGATAATCGGGTGCATGTTCTGTATTGTGCAGATGGCTAAGCTCAACAAACTAGCATATGCTGCCCTTAATGTCTCTGGAGACAACTACTTGCAATGGGCTTTGGACACTAAGATCCATCTGAAATCAAAAAGCTTATGCGAATGCATTGAGGAAGATTTTGACTGTTCTGAAAGGAGTAAGTACAAGGCAATTATGCATATACACCATCATCTTGCTGAGAGTCTTAAGAACCAGTACCTCACTATTGAAGATCCTCTTGACCTTTAGACAAAGTTGAAAAACAGATATGGACACCAAAAGACGGTGTTCCTACCACATGCTCAATTTGATTGGAAAAACCTAAGGATACAGGATTTCAAATCCGTGGATGAGTATAACTCAGAGCTATTTAAGATAGTCTCGATTTTGAAGTTATGTGGTACTGAGGTTACTGAAGAAGACTTGCTAGAGAAGACACTCTCAACCTTTCACACTAATAACATACTGCTTCAGCAACAGTATCGTGAAAAGGGTTTTAAAACATATGCAAGCCTCATCTCTTGTTTGTATGTCGAATCATTGGGCCAAGATGTGCAGAACACTAAGCATCTCATTGATCTCTATCAAGAGAATTTGAAAAAGAATCCAGAAGCTAACCTGGTTCATCTCGATGGTGAAGGAGATTTTGACCATGAGAATGATGACCAATTGGATTATGAGACTTCTGATTGCTTAAAGGAAGATAATTAAACTCAAATGTTGCCTTGATTTAATTTCTATGTTTTATGACTTTGAATTTTATTGAATTATTATTTTTGTTTAAATTCAATTATTTTATTTCCTTCAATATATATTTGCTTGTTTTATTACTTTAAAGTTTAAAACATTCTTGTCCATTATAGAAATAGCTGAGGATAAGAATATACTTGTGGTGGATAGTGGATCAAGCCACACAATTTTGAAGGACATGAGATATTTTGTTAATCTCATAATGAAAAATGCCAATATTAGTACAATTGCAGGTATAGCAAGCCTAATATAAGGCTACGGCCAGGTTCATATTTTATTACAAAATGGCACACATCTTGAACTAAGTGATGCCTTGTATTCACCCAGCTCTAAGAGAAGCTTATTGAGGTTTAAGGACATTCGTTTGAAGGGTTTCCATGTTGAAACAAAAGGTGAAGGAAACAAAGAGTTCCTATATATTACTGAAATCACCCACGGACATAAGAAAATCCTAGAGACTATACCCGCACTAGCCACTGGTCTTTACCATGCTAAGATTAATATGATAGAGGCTAATTTGACAAAGAATAAAATGTTCAATGAACAATTCACTCTATGGCATGACCGGCTTGGCCATCCGGGTTCTAACATGATGCGTAAGCTAATTATGAATTCAAATGGGCACACTCTTAAAGATAGAAAAGTTATCCCTAAACATCTCACGTGTGTAGCATGTGCACAAGGAAAACTTATTATAAGGCCATCACCAGTCAAAGTAACTAAAGAGACTTTGAATTTTTTGGAAAGGATACAAGGAGACATATGTGGACCTATACACCCACCTTGTGGGACGTTTAGATACTTTATGGTTCTTATTGATGCATCGACCAGATGGTCGCATGTCTGTTTGTTGTCCACTAGAAACCTAGCCTTTGCTAGAATGCTGGCCCATATCATAAGACTGCGAGTACACTTTCCAGACTTTCCACTTAAGACTATACGTCTAGATAATGATGGTGAATTTACATCCCAAGCGTTTAATGATTACTGTATGTCCATGGGGGTAAGTGTGGAACATCTTGTGGCACATGTACATACATAAAATGGATTAGCTGAATCCTTCATTAAACGAAAACAATTAATAGCTCGGCCATTACTAATGAGGTCGAAGCTTCCTGTGTCGGCTTGGGGACATGTAGTATTACATGCAGCAGAGCTTATACGCATCAGGCCATCTAGTGAACATAAATATTCACCATCCCAATTACTAACGGGTCATGAGCCAGACATATCCCATTTAAGGACATTCGGGTGTGTCGTTTATGTACCGATTGCACCATCACAGAGAACAAAAATGGGACCTCAAAGGAGGATGGGAATATATGTTGGATATGATTCTCCCACTACTATAAAGTATCTTAAGCCAACTACGAGTGATTTATTTAAGAACAAATACGCGGATTGTCAGTTTGCTGAATCCGAATTTCCTATGTTGGGTTGAGAGACAAACAAGCTGGTTAAGGAAATATCATGGAATCAAACATCCTTAAATTGGCAAGATCCTCAGACTCTAGCATGTGATGCAGAGGTCCAAAAGATTATTCATTTGCAAAAGCTAGCTAATCAATTGCCAGATTCCTTTGCTGACCCAAAGAGAGTAACAAAATCGTACATACCAGCTTGTAATGCATCAGTACGTATTGATGTTCAAAAGGGACACAATAATCAAGTTGCTACATAGTCTAAGGCCCGTTTGAAACGTGGTAGAACATTAGGTTCCAAAGATAAGAACCCTCGGAAATCTAAGAAAGGTGCAAATAAAACCGAGGTTAAAGAAGTTATAGACATGGCCGTGGTAAATCCTAAGGTACCAAATGAGGTTTGGGACGCTGAACCTCAAGGTCCTGAAGGTATTGATAATAATGAGATCTCAATCAATTATATCATGTCTGGAATACAATGGAACCGCAAAGATGTTGACATCGATGAAATATTTGCATACAAGGTAGCACTTGAAATAAATGAGGATCATGAACCCACGTCTATATTAGAGTGCACTCAAAGTAATGATTGGTTAAAGTGGAAAGAAGCCATTGACATGGAGTTTAACTCTTTGAAGAAGAGGAATGTGTTTGGTCCGATCTTAAGGACACCATTCGATATAAAACCAGTTGGACACAAATGGGTCTTTGTAAGAAAGAGAAATGAGAGTAATGAAATCGTGAGATATAAGGCACGGCTTGTAGCACAAGGATTCTCTCAATGACCAGGAATAGATTATGAGGAGACATACTCCCCTATGATGGATGCAACGACTTTTAGATTTTTAATAAGTCTGGCTATAAGAGAAAAACTGGATTTGCGGTTAATGGATGTTGAAACCACATACTTATATGGTCCACTGGATAATGAGATTTATATGAGATTACCAGAGGGTATTGAGCTCAAAGATAAGAGTGGTTCTCGAGAATAATACTACATAAGCCTGAACAAATGCCTTTATGGACTGAAAAAAAGTGGGAGAATGTGGTACAATAGGCTAAGTGAGTACCTAGCCAAGGAAGGCTATAAGAATGATCCCATCAATCCATGTATTTTTATAAAGAACTTTGCAAACAAAGGGTGTGTAATCATAGCAGTATATGTGGATGATTTGAATATCCTAGGAACCTCTGGTGAAATCGCCCAAACAGTTGATTATCTCAAGAAAGAATTTGAAATGAAAGATCTAGGTAAAACTAAGTTCTGTTTGGGATTGCAGCTTGAGTACATAAATGATGAAATCCATGTGCATCAAATGACATATACAGAAAAGGTACTCAAGAGGTTTAGTATGGACCAGGCTAACCCATTGACTAGCCCAAGGGTTGTGAAAAGCCTTGATTTGGATAAAGATCCATTCGGTCCAAGGAAGGACGATGAAGAGATTCTCAGTCTTGAAGTGTCATACCTCAGTGCAATATGAGCTTTAATGTTCTTGGCTAGCCACACTAGACCAGACATTTGTTTTGCCGTGAACTTCCTAGCAAGATTTAGTTCTTGTCCGACCCAAAGGCACTGGAATGGTATCAAACATGTATTGCGTTACCTACAAGGGACGACAGATTTGGGTTTACTTTATACTATCCATAACAAAAGAAGGTTTAGTTGGTTTTGCTGATGCAGGTTATCTATCAGATCCACATAATGCTAGATTTCAGACCGGCTATGTGTTTACACACGGTGGTAAAGCAATTTCATGGCGTTCTATGAAACAAACTATTGCGGCCACATCATCTAATCATGCAGAAAATTTTGCTATGCATGAGGCCAGCCGAGAGTGTGTATGGTTGAGGTCGATGACTCAACATATCAGGACGGATTGTGGTATGGTCGATGACAAGGAACCAACCGTGATATATGAAGACAATACGGCTTGCATCGCACAGCTCAAGGAAGGATACATCAATGGAGATCGGACTAAGCATATCTTACCCAAGTTCTTCTTCACACATGAACTACAAAAGGCCAGAGAAGTTCAAGTGGTACAAGTTAAGTTTAGCGACAACTCAGCCGATCTCTTCACCAATTCATTACCGACATCAACATTCAAGAAGCTCACGCACCAGATTGGAATACGGAGACTTAAGGACGTCTAGTGGTGCTTAGAACAGGGGGAGTATTACGTGTTGTACTCCTTTTCCTTCACCATGGTTTTGTCCCACTAGATTTTCCTCGTAAGGTATTAATGAGGCAGCACCCCCATATTGGCACGGTTAATGAGGCAGCACCCCGAACGTATTGCGTTGATCCCTTAGCATCGGCACGGTTATGTCATCCAAGGGGGAGTGTTGTAAAACACTTGGAGTGAACTTCTATAACCGGTCCACATATCGTCCAAGACCACAAAGGCCCATCGGCCATATTGTCTTAGTCTAAGTCGGTTTATGCTTAAGCCTTTTTTTTTTTTTTTTAACTCATACCTTTATAAAGCTTAAACCCAAGAGGGTGGGAACCCTTTTACAGCCTGGTGTCTCCTAAACAGAGATACACCTACAAAGTAACAAGACAAAAGATTACACTCAGCTTACAAGAGTTACTGAAATACACGGAACCAGGTAACTAAGAAAGAGTCTGAAGGTGATGCTAAACGCTGAGCTCGTGACAAGGGATCGAGGTGACACCGAATAATACTCTTAACTTCCAGAAGTCGGGTTGAGGCCGTGATAAAGGTGTTTGTATGAATGCGAGAGTTGCGTTCCTTCCAGATTGGTACGAATGCTTAAGCTTTTGTATTACTATATATATGTAACCTCTATTGGACATAAGCTAATAAGAATAAGAGAATACATCCACCGAGTATCTCTAGTTTCACAACAGTCTTGGTTTATGAACCTTTTGCTATACGTCTTATTCTAATGGAATGTGTATGTGTTGATGTTTCGTGCTTTTGTTGTCGAGTTCTCGGTATTAATATCCTTTGGGTAGTTCTCAATTCTTGGTTTCACTTCATATGGTGCAAGTTGTGCATATCCTGGTATAGTGATGTGCTTTTGTTCCACTTTCTTGTATTTTTCTCCTTCAATAGAGCCAAAGCTATCTGGAAATGCAAAAAAAAAAAAAAATAGAATGGCCATGGTAATATCAATTATGGTTTACGGTATAGATCGTATACCATTTCAAAAAACAGACTATATAACAAAAAAAAAATTTATAGCGCAATTACTATGTAAAAACCATGAAACAAAATTCAAGATGGTGTCATCCAAACAAAAAAAAATGATCAAAAGAAGATTGGACAACCAATCAGAATGTTTACAACACGAAATTTATATTCACAGAATTAATAATTAAGTGCAAAAATAAAAGATATCAATCACATGTGTCTCGATTTAGAAATACACTAACAAACTCTCTTATAATGTTCTATAATAGTAATAAATATAGAACCTGTGTAAAAAAAAATATACAATCAAGAACTTGCAAGTGTAACAAAATATTTCAGCAAACTACGATTCCTACAATAGGATATCATAGACTCAATGTGTCAGTTGTCACATGCCTACAGAGGGATGATAAAACTATATGATAGTTTCTTGATTTTGAATTCAATCACAGAAATGTATTAGAAAAATAAAAAATACACGACAGAGAAATCAAGCTAGACTAATTGCCCTTTCTAAAGGGATACACCAGTGATTAAATAGAGTTTTAACCTCCAATAACTTGTAAAATTACGAGTCTTACAGCAAAAACAAAGAGCATAGATTCATTATGCCATATACCCAAGGTGAAGATGATAAAATTGTATGCTAATTTCTCGATTATGAAATCAATCACAAAAATATGTTATTAACAAAAAAATATTATATGACAGAGAAATCTGCAAGGAGTCTGACATACGTTCAGAATAAAATATCTACATGAGACTCCAAAATGCATCTACTTCATGAAAAAAAGATCTCTTATGATACACATACATGCACCAAATTAAAACAGAGATATTAAGTACTTTATTTTATACACACAATGTAATGTTCCAATAATAAAAGAAAATTTAGCTCTTTAATAAGTACTGTACAATGCAGACTTCCAGAATTCCAAAAGTCAAGGAGGAAAATTCTTGATGGTACCATCCAAAGAATATTAAAAAAAAACTATCCGACAATCAACCAAAATGCAGGAACTATAATCACCAGAAAAATTTTATAAACACAAAGCAAAAAGAAAAGAAAGAATTACTGAAATGTTATCGAAAAGTTGGTTTATTACTCATATCTATAAATATTTTAAAAATTATTCAAATATTTAGTGACCTAGGGTAAATACAATTTACCCTTGGATTTTGTTTTTCGATTTTGAGTAAAATACAAAAAAAAAATACACATCAGCAAATTAAAATACACATCATTTTCGATTTTCCACGTCACAACCCGAAAAACAAAAAACTTAATCGGTTGTAAAATCGCGAAAACGAAAAAAAAATGATCTTTTTTACTGTAAATAGAATGATAGATGTTAGATCTAATATTGTTATCAAAAACAGTTGAATTAACAAAAAAATCGATGAAAAACGAGTAAATAAACGACCGGCGACCATGAAATAGGATTACATGTTCGCGTGGAGAAGATGAATTCGAAATGACTGTTTTATCCTTTATTAAAAAATGATAAAAAATGCACAAAATAGAGTTTTGAAGCATTGAACCCATGACACACAACCTGAGAAACGGGTCACTAACCAACTGACCTGTGCATTTTTCTATTAACTCTCACACAAACAAAGTATATAACCACCAAACGTTATAATATTAATATTAATTATAATTATGTGTCTACTCAGATTCACTCGCGTAATAAATTTATAAAGTTAGTTTTTTTACAATATATTATACAAAATAATTAAAATATTGAACTCAAAATTTGAATAAAAAATAAAAAAATTCCGACAAAGTGACTAAGTGATGGCTGAGTTATTGACTTACACGGATGACTTATGAAATATTTGTAAATTAATATTATTATAAATCAATATTTAAATATACAATTGAAATATGAATATTACAATTATTATAACCAATAAAAATTCATAATTATAGAGAAAGATTGATTTTTACACATTCCCATCAGAATGTTAAATATACAACACATGACGTTTAGGGGTTAGGGTTAGAGTTTGAGATGTAGGGTTCAGATGTGTAACATTATTTGTTTTTTTTTGGTTTTGGTTCTAATGTGTTTTAATGTGTTTGGTTTAAGGTGGTAATATGGATATACTAATATTATTACCATTTGAATATTTTTTTAAAAAATCAAATTTTTTTTGATTATTTCCGGTTATGGGTCGGTTAGATTAATATACAACCATAATAACTCGCCTAATATAACCGAAAGTAAGCCGAATATAACCGAAATTAACCAAACATACTAATTCAAAAATACCAAATTGGAAAAATTATTTTTTCGGTTCGGTTCGGTTTGATTGATTATCTAGTCATTCTAATTTGAGGGTTGGCTGAGTTATGTTAAAGTTATGGCTTAGTTATGCAACAGATATATTAATTTATTATAGAGAGATTTGCACCCACACCTACTTTACATCCATCTTCTTTCACTTTCACCTACTTTCTACTCTTCCTATAATTTTTCAAGTTTTTTGGCTTAGATGTCATTTTTTATGGCAAAGCTGCCCCTCTCCTCTTTCTCTCCTTTTTTTTTTTTTTATATATTGTTGTTAACACTTTAAATGATTATCATAAAACAAATTATCTATTTATTTATATATAATATATTATGGTTATATATTTTCTACATTTTAAGATACGTATTGCTATATTTCTTATGAATTTTTTGATTATACTATATCCATTTGTCATTGAACATTTGTTCAATGATAAATGGTTAATCAATTGCAGTATTATGTTATGTTATGATCTCTTTGCAAGGTTCATGCGTTACCCAAAACTCAAAGAACATAAAAAAGGAGCTTATGATGATTAGTTATGGACCTTAACTTAAAAAGAAAAATAAACAAAGTTTAGTGGATAAATAAATTATGGATAGGTCTCCATGGATTCATTCAAAACAAAGTAAATTTTTCCAAGGTTAGTCTCTTTTCCACCACCAGTTTGGAATGTGCGGCAATAACAAAGTATATTCATACATTAAGATTCATGATTTCCATCCAAGCCCATCCACTTAACTTTGACCACATGAACATTAACTTTAATTTGTTGACATATGTTTGTTGGACATGAGCACATGATTTCTTCTGCTATGATATCATTTAGTTTAGTTTGATCGCTACAAATGATAACCATGTGTACATGGTAGCATGGATACCATTGGTGTTTTGTTCATTCATATTCTGTAGGTATAGTATTGTTATTGTGGGATATCATTTAGTTTAGTTTGATCGCTACAAATGATAACTATGTGTACATGGTAGCATGGATACCATTGGTGTTTTGTTCATTCATATTCTACAGGTATAGTATTGTTATTGTGGGAAGAAATAAATAGATAGTGGGGGAGTTAGCAGAAATATCATAGAAAGAAGTTTTTTCATCGTGTAGGAGTTAAATTTAAAAAAATTAATTACAAAAATTAGTAACTTGTTTATTATTTTCAGATAGCTTAACATATGTTGTTAATTTCTCGTTAATATATTATGTTAAATTATGCGACGTTAAGTGGCAGTTACTTTTGTTTTTGTTTTTTTGGTTTTTTTTTTACTTTAATTTTTCTTAAATGTGTAATTCGATTTTTTTTTTTGTTTTGTAGAACAGAAAGAACGAGCTCTTTCTTTTACCTTTAAACTGATAAATTTAAAATATTTTTGTGAAAATATATGGTGGAATACGTAAAATTTAAATTCATGAGTTGTTTAATTGAGAGTAATTTTAGGACTCTTTTAACTAAGATCATGAGAGGTGCGGTAGAGTAATTAGGATTTTATAGCATAAATATTAGGTTTAAGAGTTAGGGTTGAAGGCTTAGATTTAGGGGTTACGATACAACGACAACATCAAATCCATTTATGTGGATACCAATAGAATTTGTGGGTTCTAGAGATTTAGGATTCATGATACAACGACAACATCAAATCCATATATTCATGGTCATATGAATACCAATAAAATTTTTGGGTTCTAGAGATTTAAGATTTATGATACTAAGATATCATCACATCCATATGTTTGTGGTCATGTGGATACCAGTAGAATTTGTGGGTTCTACAGATTTAGGGTTTAGGACACAACAACAACATCAAATCCATATATTCATGGTCATGTGAATACCAATCGAATTTGCGGGTTCTAGAGATTTAGGGTTTAGATACAACAACAACATCAAATCCATACTTTTGATGCAAACAAGAGTAAAATTCATTAAGTGGTTTTGTTAAAGTATTTTTATATTTTGTAATGAACAAAACTTATTTCATCAAAAAAAATTTCAACTAAAAATGTGACAATTCAACTTAAAAGTTGAACATTTGTTCAATAATAAGTGGATGACCAGTTACATTAAACATAACTTACTGTAACTGGTCATCCACATATGAGTGAACAAATGTTCAACTAAAAATGGACAGTGTATAATATACTAATTTTTTTAAAAATATAGCAATATACCTCTTAAAATGTAGAAAAAAATATAATTACAAAATATGATTAAAAACACAGATAATGTTTTGATAATAACTAACTAAAATGTTACAACAAATAAAATAATAAAAATGAGAGATAGAAAACAAAGAATAAAGTAGAAGAAAACAAAAAGAAAATAATGAATATATATATATATATTTTGTAAGAAGGAAAAGAGAAGAAAGAGAAAGAGTTGAGATGTGTTTGGTTTGGTGAGGGAGTAATATGTAATTTTGAAGAGGAAAAATATAGTAGTAGTAGAAAGTGGGTGTGGGTGTTATTAGAGTTTGAGAAAGTAGATGTAGATGCAATTTTCTCATTATTATATACCTTCTCGAGAATAAAAAAAGTGTTGTTGGGGAGACGCAAACAATAATTATGTTTATTGTTAAGAATCACACGCGTAATAAATGAGATTTTAGCGATTTTTTATTTAAAAAGATTTTTAATTTTTTTTAATAAAAGTATTTCTCAAACAATTGGCTGATATGGCTGAGTTATCGACATAAACGGCTGACTTATGAAATATTTGTAAATTAGAATTATTATAACTTAAAATTAAAATATAGAATGAAAAAATGAATATTACAATCATTATAAGCAATAAAAAGTAATAATTATATACAAAAATTGATTTTTACACAGTGTGATCAAAATGTGTAAAACATTTAAAACATGACATTTAGGGGTTAGGGTTAGAGGTTTAGAGTTCATATTTCCAACATTATGAGTTTTGATATAACAGTTTGGTTTTGGTTATATTGTGTTTGGTTTAAAGTGGTAATTTGGATATACTAGTATGATGAATTGAAAACCATTTGAAAATTAAAAATTTTTTGAAATTACTTTTCGGTTATTTCCGGTTATGGATCGGTTAGATGAATATATAACCATAAATAATCCAAATGTTATCCAAATTAGGTCGATTAACTTAATATAACCAATAGCAAGCCGAATATAACCGTAATTAACCAAAAATAATGGAAAAAATAGTTTCCGGTTCGGTTTGGTCGGTTATTTAGTCATTTTAATTTGAGGGTTGGCTGAGTTATAGTAAAGTTATGGCTGAGTTATCGTTTAGGGTCTTCTTAATAATATGAAAATGTATTCTTCTTTCTTTCCTGGGACTTTTGTTCTGTCAGATTCCTAATAAGTATTAAAACGTCTCTCGATGTCACAAAAAGTGTTGTTAGGAAAGCGCGAAAAATCACTAATTCTGTGCCTGCTCAAATCCACACGGATAATAAATTCATAAAGTGAGCTTTTTATCACAAGATATTATTGCAAATAATATATGAGTCTTTTGTTTTGTCAGATTCCTAATAAGTATTAAAACGTCTCTCGATGTCACAAAAAGTGTTGTTAGGGATGCGCGAAAAATCACTAATTTTGTGCCTGCTCAAATCCACACGCATAACAAATTCATAAAGTGAGCTTTTTCTCACAAGATATTATTGCAAATAATTAAATAATTATTATCGAATTTAGAATCTTATTTTTCTAAAAGTATTTCTCCAATAATTGAATATTAAAATTATTATAACTCAAAATTTAAATTTAGAATGGAAATATGTCTATTATTAGGTTAACTGATGGTTTCACGCCAAAATATCGCTTTACGGCTGAGTTATAATCATTATGGAAAAATGAAAGGTCATGTGACGGCTGAGTTATAGTGAGTTATGGCTGAATTATCACAAGAAAAAAACTGAAAGTAAATAGATGATATATGACTTTACGGCTGAGTTATGATATTTACGGGAAAACGAAAGGTCATGTGACGGCTGAGTTATAGTGTTATGGCTGAGTTATCACAAGAAAAATCCGAAAGTAAATTGATGATATATTTGACTTTACGGCTGAGTTATAATATTTACGGGAAACGAAAGATCATGTGACGGTTGAGTTATAGTGAGTTATGGCTGAGTTATCACAAGAAAAATCTGAAAGTAAATAGATGATATATATGACTTTACGGCTGAGTTATATTATTTACGGAAAAACGAAAGGTCATGTGACGGCTGAGTTATAGTGAGTTATGCTGAGCTATCACAAGAAAAATCTGAAAATAAATAGATGATATATATGACTTTACGGCTGAGTTATAATATTTATGGGAAAACGAAAGGTCATGTGACGCCAAAAACTCTACACAGAGACGTAGCTGACCGGTTTTCCATAGCCCCAAAAAACATTGCAATTGTCGATCATTGGAGACAAACACTGGTGGAGTATCATGCGCCATATGTTTCAATGCCTTGTTCGAGAACATGTAGCTCAGCTTTAGCTCATGGCTAAACGCGTCCAATCCGTAGTCTTCAAGAACAAGCTCCACAAGCTTGTCGTGTGTTGTGCCTCCATCTAAATGCACAACTATACACCCTCTATCGTGAGTGTTAAATACATATCTCTGTGTCTTTACCCAATTACCGGAAACAACTAGTACTGGAACTGGATCCATGAAAGAAAATGAAGAACAAGTTGAAGAAGAAGTAGAAGAACAAGGTGAAGAACAAGGTGAAGAAGAAGTAGAAGAACAAGGTGAAGAAGAAAGTGGAAGAACAAGTAGAATAAAAAGGTAAATAGTTCACTTATTAATCAGTTGAAGAACAAGAGTCGAACGAAGTTTCGTATTTTCGGAGAAAAAGATGATGACATGGAATGCTGACATGGATGTTGCGTCCGACGTGGCAAGTCAGCCATCAAACAATACCATAACTCAGCCTAAATAAAACTCAGCCACAACATGAAAAACATTACAGTAATTAAAAAGCAAAAACAAATTGCTGCCAAACTCAGCCGCTTCATCAACTGAAAATATGTAACTCAGCCGTATCGTTTGATAAGTCAGCCGTAACTGAATAACATTCTAGTAATTAATCTTTTGCTAATAAGTCAGCCGTCAAATGGCTGAGTTGTACGATAAGTCAGCCTATGACGGCTGAGTTATAGTTTTTTTTACCATAACTCAGCCGTAACAACATCTCATAAGTCAGCCGTTTTTCATAACTCAGTCAGGCGGAAAATGGTAACTCAACCGTGTCGTAGTGATAACTCAGCCAAAAGTTTGACAATTCAACCATCGGGTGATAACTCAGCCGTAAGGACGGCTGAGTTAGAGCATAACTCAGCCAGATTTTAATAAGTCAGCCGTAACGCTTGGCTGACTTATGAGCATAACTCAGCCGGATTTTAATAAGTCAGCCATCCGCTCTTACTCAAATGTTTTTTCGATAACTCAGCCGCAACATACCTATAACTCTGTCGCAACATACTCTGTAACGCGTTACGGCTGAATTATGGTTACACGTCAGTGATTTCTGACGTGACGTCTGATGTGGCAATGATATTTTTGTAATTACGTTTTTTCCGGTAACATAAAACAGGGACACGCTGGATATTTTGAAAATACCCGAAACATTCTAGTAATCAAAATTTTTTTTGTAGATTCTGGTAATATTATCTAAAATGAGTAACATTTGAGTAATTCACCCAAAAGAAAATACAGAAAACATTGGTTATTGACAAAACCAACATCGAAACTCATAAAAATCGACAAGAGGTACAAGATATATACACATTTATAGTTGTGTCGTCTTTAGAAACTTAACAGAACATAGACTCTTATACAATGTTCTATAATTGTAACTCAATGTGCTACTTTCCCGCGGATGACGAACAGAAAATTCGACTTTGAACATAAATATGTGTACTAGAGTAGTAAAGACCTTTCAAGTTGAAACAAAATATTGAACATAGAATACAATTAGTCAACCTAAAGAGCAGAGAAGATTATAACACTTCTTCCACATACCAACAATAAGATGGTAAAAGTATACTAAATTCTGATTATGACATCAATCATAGAAAAATATTATTAAAACAGAAAAGATGGTAGGCAAATCAAGAAAGATCCATTTCATATTCTTGTAATTCAATAGACTCCAAGCTCCATCTACTCAATAAGACTAAGAGTAGACACTAGTACCATAACAGATATATTTTCAATCATTTGGTACAGTAAACACTAAAGCAACATATACAATTTGTAGAATTTCACACTGTAATCATTTGTACATGAAGCAGGATACCAAAATAACAATCAAAAACGGTTTAGAGTATAGCGCAAAACATATACATTCGAGAGTCAAGTAAACTACTACCATCATCTGCAGGAGTCTTAGCTACATTTAATATATATATTTAAAAGAGACTACAAGATGCATCCATTTCATAAAATGAGAAACCTTATGTCACAAAAAGCACCAACACAGAGATTATTAGTCTTTTGTACACAATGTGATGTTCCAATACCCATCAGTAAATCTATCATTTCATTTCTGCATGATGCAGAATTCTAAAATGTCATTCACATGAGTAGAATAATCACCAAGGGCTTTGAGCATAACGCAAAATGCTATAGAGGTTCAAGGAAACTACAATCATAAATTGCATCACCTACGTTAAAATAAATATCTACCAAAATGAAAGACCCTATCATACATACAAGCACAAAGCACAGTAAATAAATATTTTAAATAATCGTTCAGATACCCAGACCAAAAATCTACCTTTTATCAAAGGGTATGTTAGAAATAAGATTATACTATAATCTAACAGATACTAGATCAAGGATAATAATGTTACCAATGCAGCTGCTTAATATCAATTAATCACAGAAAAGTCTAGAAAAGCATATACTTGATCACAATATTTTGCTACAAGTAAACATCTCCTTGGCATACCTAAAAAAATCAAAATATGTCACTAGTTCACGTCTGTGTCTCTTCTTTGTGATTTTCAAAATTGTATCAACTAATCAAAAACAAGTTAGAAAGTACATACCTGTTTAAGAAGTCTGCTACACTAGAAGCTGCTCAAAGTCTCAATTTGAACGCCTTCAGAAGCACATCACCTGAAGAAATCAAAAGTGGTTAGTCTCCATATCACGTTAATGCTAGATACTTACCTCGTTCTTCGAAGCGATTGGTTGGACTTGTATAAGGCTCAGTTGACTTTTTAAGCCACGAGTCTATTAGCTTCGGTTCAGTCATTATCTTAACGTGTCTATATCACTTGTCAAGTACTTTTGTCTTATGCCTCCTTTTTAAGACATTTAACCAAGTGTTGGTCGTTTTTACCATCTAACCGAAACTTTAGTCTCCATAGTCTTTGTCATGAACTGTTGGTCGTTTTTACCATCTAACAAGTAACCAGTCCATAGTACAAGTCAAGTACTTTTGTCTTATGCCTCCTTTTTGAAGCCATTTAATAAGTTGTTGGTCGTTTTTACCATCCAACAAGTAACCAGTCCATAGTACTAGTCAAGTACTTTTGTCATATGCCTCTTTTTTGAAGTCATTTAATAAGTTGTTGGTCGTTTTTACCATCCAACGAGACTAAACCTCCATAGTTTAGTCTTTTTCTTGAGCTGTTGGTCGGTTTTACCATTCAACCATGTTGGTCGTTTTTACCAGCCAACAATTAACCCTCCATATAGTATTTTGTCAAGTACCTTTGTCTTATGCTTCCTCTTTTAAGCCATTTAACAAGTAGTTGGTCGTTTTTACCATCCAACCCAATGTCTTGAACTTTTTCTTTGTCTTACGGTTTTTCTAAGCCGGTGGTAGTAAAACTGAGAACTCTTTCTTTCTTTTTCATTTTTTCCCTTTATTCAGTCTCTCTCTAAAGACTTATTAAGCCGTTGGTCATTCTCATTCACATCCGATCTTATCCCATTTCCCAACATGCGTGCACTACTAATCCAATATTAAGCCGTTGGTCATTCTTACTGCGGAATTCACATACGGGCTGCAGCGTCCAGGAGTCGACACATGGAGTGCCATTTGGCCGCCCACGTGGCTAGTCCAAGCTAACCGATTTATTTCGGAGAGTATTGGGATACCTCGGTTATCAAAAATGTGAGAGGGAGTGTTGGAATTCACACTTTGATTAATATCTAAATTAGTAAGAATGGTGAAGAAGAATAAGAAAGAAGATAAAGAAGTAGTACAGCTTGAGAAGGGACAAAAGAAGAGTCAAGATCGAGAAGATGAAGAAGAAGACGTGTGTTTTGTTTTTGGTGTGTTTAATGGAGAAAGGGCTATTAATTATGTTTAGGCCCATAATTGTTGATGGGTTCGTTAAGACAAAACTATAGATTAAGTCTAAGAGTTTATATATGTTATGTATGATCTATAATGAATCTTATCCAAGAGAGTTTAAGAAAAAGACGCTAAACCTAAAAGTTGAACATGGTATCAGAGCTTCCGGTTCTTGGTGATCTTGAAGCTTGAAATTCCTGCGCAAAAAAACATGGACGCAAGTATGAGCGAGGTGATTAAAGAGAGAGAGTACTGCAATATATGCAAAAAGCACAACCACAATGAAAAAAATTGTTATCTCAAATATGGATATGAAACCCAGTTTTCAGTCAAGCAATTCAGGCCGAGAAGAGGTTGTTTTGGCTGCGGGAAACACGGGCATTTTGAAAAAGACTGTCGAAGCAAAAGGCATCAAGATAGACAGACACATAAACAACGGAAAGAAGAAACAGGGCTGTTTAGTGCAGCACATGTTGTAGAGCAAACAAGCATTGATGAAGTGTGGCTGATTGACAGTGGGGCAACTAACCACATGACTCGTGAAGAAAAACTCTTCACCACCATCGACAGGTCATTTCGAGTTCCCATTAGAATTGGAAATGGTGCTAGATTAATGACTGCAGGGAAAGGGAATGTTGAAGTAATGACTAAGAAGGGAACAAGAGTTATTAAAGATGTGTATTTGGTTCCAGAGATAGACAAAAAATTGTTGAGTGTACCTCAAATGACCAGAAATGGTTATCAAGTGCTATTTGTTGGAAACAAATGCATAATCCATAACCAAAAAGGGGATAAGATTGCTGAAGTGGAAATGGCAAGGAATGCTTACTTATTGAGAATGCAAATGGCAGACGAGAGTGTGCAAATGGCCAAAGAAGAGAGTATGTCTGAGCTGTGGCACAAAAGATTGGGTCATCCCGGACTACACAACCTGCAGAATCTCCAAACAAATCAAATGGTTAAAGGATTGCCATCTTTCAAAGTGATTAAGGATGTATGTGAGGCGTGCGTAAAAGGGAAACAATGCAGAGAGGAATTTCCTAAGACATCAGAGACCAAGAGTGAAGAAATTCTAGAACTAATTCATAAAGATGTATGCGGACCAATGCAGACACCTACACATAATGGAAGTGTATACATACTCACTTTTATAGATGATTACTCACACATGCTATGGGTGTACTTCCTGAGGTCAAAATCAGAGACGTTTGCCACTTTCAAGAAGTTCAAGAGTATGGTTGAAACACAAACAAACAAGAAGATAAAGAAAATCAGGTCAGATAGAGGAGGAGAGTTCAAGTCAGAACTATTTACAAAATTTCTAGAAGAAAATGGAATTGAAAGGCAGTTTACAGTGGCTTACTCACCTCAACAAAATGGGGTTGCTGAGCGTAGAAACAGAACCTTGATGGACATGGAAAGAAACATGTTAAAAGACAAGGAAATGCCAAATGAATTCTGGGCTGAAACAACTTTTACAGAAGCTTACCTTCAAAACAGACTTCCCACTAAGGCTTTGAATCATAAAACTCCCCTTGAAGCTTGGAGCGGCCATAGACCGTCTATTAACCACCTTAGAGTATTTGGATGTATATGTCATATGTGGATCCCTACAGCAAAGAGAAAAAAGTTAGATGATAGATCGGAGAAAACTGTGTTCATGGGATACAAAAGTGTAAGTAAAGGGTATAGAGTGTATGTCTTGAGTACAAGGAGGATAGAAATATCAAGGGATGTTATTTTTGAAGAGAACAAAAGCTGGAATTGGAAAACTCAAGAAAAAGTCAAGGAACAGCCTGAGGTGCCCTCTAGTGCTGAAAACCCAGCTCTTAAGACAAATGTGGGTGTACAGAGGAGAAATGATGCAAGTCCAGAAAATAAATCAACTACAAGAGATATGAGACAGGAAATCAGTCACATACCCTTCCAACTGAGTGGAGGAGTGTCCGAATTTGGTAGCTCATCGAGACAGGTTCATAAAGTCAAAATGCTAAGTGATATTTATCATGATGAAGAAGCACAAGACAACGAAGCTAACCAAGTTGAGGAGACATGCTACTTAACTTGGCAGGAGCCTACCTTCTTCGAAGAGGCTGTAAATGATGTCGATTGGAGAGGTGCAATGGATGAGGAAATTTATACCATCAATAAGAATGAGACGTGGGACTTGGTGGAAAGACCTACAGACAAAAAGGTAATCTCTGTCAAAGGGATATACAAGATAAAAACGGATGAGGTTGGTAAAATCCAAAAATTGAAAGCAAGACTAGTGGCTAGGGGTTTTACTTAGACATATGGAGAAGACTATGGAGAAACGTTTGCCCCTGTATCTAGACATGATACAATTCGAACCATCATAGCACTTGCTGCACAAAAGAAATAGAACTTACATTAGATGGATGTTAAATCAACTTTTCTAAATGGAGAAATCACAGAGGAAGTGTATGTAGAGCAACCACCTGGTTATGAGATAGAGGGAGCAGAGAATAAGGTCTACAAATTGAAGAAAGCATTGTATGGTCTAAAACAGGCTCCAAGAGCTTGGTACAACAAGATCAACTCATACTTTATGTCACAAGGATGCAAGAGAAGCAATTGTGATGCAGCAATGTACACACTAGAGAGTGAAGGTGAAATCATGATAATAAGTCTATACGTAGACGATCTTATCATCACAGGTAGTAATGAGGTTATTATCAATAATTTCAAGGTGAAGCTGAAAGATACCTTTGAGATGACTGATTTGGGAAAACTTAAATACTTCCTCGGATTTGAGATCACCTACACAGATGGAGGAATATTTCTGAGTCAAAAGAAATATGCACAACAATTGCTGGAAAAATTTGGAATGAAGCATTGTAAGAGTGTAGGGACACCACTGGTACCACATCAAAAGGATCTAGAAGGAGCAGAACTTCCCCATCCAAAAATCTACCGAAGCATGATAGGAGGATTGTTGTATCTGTCTGCAACTAGACCAGACCTTGCATTTGCTGCCTCTTATTTGTCCAGGAGTCTATCACAACCAAGAGAGCAAAATCTGCAAGACGCAAAACGGGTGTTAAGATACATACAAGGCACTATAGACCACGGATTAAGGTTTTATGAGACTAGTCAAGTAGAGTTGATTGGATTCTCCGATTCTGACTGGGCAAGTTGTATAGAAGATATGCGTAGTACTACAGGTATGTGTTTTACCTTGGGAAGTGCTGTGTTCACTTGGCAAACACAAAAGCAAGACACCATTGCACAATCTACAGCAGAAGCAGAGTATATGGCGTTGTGTGCAACCACTAATCATGCAGTATGGTTGAAGAGGTTACTTGGAGAAATGAGAGTTGACACCACCAAGGCACTTCCAATCTATTGCGATAACACATCAGCCATTGCCATTGGAAAGAATCCTGTACAGCACAAGAGAACCAAACACATTCAAATAAAGTATCATGTTGTTCAAGAAGCAGAAAGAGATGGAGTAATCAGCCTAAGGCATTGCAATGGGGAAGAACAAATTGCAAACATCCTCACCAAATCTCTCGACACAAAGCGGTTTGAATATCTCCGATTCAAACTTGGAGGAGTGCAAAATCCAACCCGAAGAACGATTGAGAGAGATCACACACAAGAGGAAGCTAACCTGCACAAAAGAGAGAAGATTCAGAAAATTGAAATCAAAGAGAAATCTGAGGTCAAAGCAAATCCGGAGAAAATTATGAAACCAAGGGCAATAGGAAATCAAATGAGGAATGAGGCGATGAGGGAGAAGAGAAATGTACCTCTGAGTTATGTTGATGTTGTGAAGAAAGGTTCTCAACTTGAGAAGCAAATCGATGGCACAAATCACAGAAAGATGAATGGCAAAATCCCTAACTTCGAATTTGGATATTAATCGAAAGATGTGAGAGGGAGTGTTGGAATTCACACTTTGATTAATATCTAAATTAGTAAGAATGGTGAAGAAGAATAAGAAAGAAGATAAAGAAGTAGTACAGCTTGAGAAGGGACAAAAGAAGAGTCAAGATCGAGAAGATGAAGAAGAAGACGTGTGTTTTGTTTTTGGTGTGTTTAATGGAGAAAGGCTTTGGGCCATTAATTATGTTTAGGCCCATAATTGTTGATGGGTTCGTTAAGACAAAACTATAGGTGAAGTCTAAGAGTATATATATGTGATGTATGATCTGTAATGAATCTTATCCAAGAGAGTTTAAGACAAAGAGGCTAAACCTAAAAGTTGAACAAACACAACATAAAAGATCGATTACACCAACTTATAAATCCTAAAATCAAATTCACGATCTATAGAAATCGAAAGAAACTTACTAATCTAAGAATAAATCTCCACTTGATCAAAGATGATTTTTTTTTTCTAAAGAATTGTGAAAATATTTTCTGCCGTTGCGTCTAGTCTACAGAGTAGATGTGTTATGACCCACACTGCACCGTCAGATAGTCCAACATCTTCCACGGTAGGCAATTAATGTTAGACCTGATAGAGATATATTAGGCCCAATACGGCCCATTAATTCAAATTCCAAATTGTATTACGCTCTCCGTCTGCGAGGTTGATTTAAGTTTTATATCTCTTCCTCTTCGATTATTTCAATGGTGAATTGAATTTAAACACATACAACCTAATCCCCCTGGGCGTTCGGCGTCTTCGGGTTATTCGGGTCGGATTGTTTGGTTTAGAGGAAATTCGGTTTTTTCAAAATCCTACCGAATAGACCCGAATTAAAATTCGGTTCGGGTCGGTTTTTGGGTTTAAAATCAGTTTTGAACTAAACTGAATTGATTTTTTTTCCTCGGTTTATTCGGTTAACCGACGATAAATTGCAAATTCATGAAAAAAATTACAAGCTATTAAACAAATTTAAAACTAAAAAATCAAGTTCATAAAGATAAATTACAAACTCATTATCAAAATTCGACAACATATTACAAACATTATGGTTATCAGGCCGTTTGTTCAGGCCGTTCAACGAGATCTGTTTGTAGCCAGCTGCAAAAAACACAAACTGAGAATCAATAATATACTCTGAATTCTGATGCTATACAATTATACAACTCTAACTTCGATTCTAACCACAAAAACAAAAATCCACAAAGTTTTAGTTACAAAAAAAAACAAATACATCACCTCACAGACTCAAACATACATAAAAGCAAAAAAAATCAGAGATTTGAAGCATAAAAACCAAGGACAATCATAAGATTAAGAATGTTTAAAGAGGAGAGAGAGTTTTTCTTTACCTCAGGATGAAAGATCTCAGGAGGAAAAACTCAGCAGCGGCTGTAAATGAAAAAAAAAGGTGAGCAGTTTATGAGACAAAGTTACTTACATTCTTTAGGGTTTAGGTTTTGTAATATATGGTGGGTCTATCGAACTTTGTTATTATTGGGCCAAATAAAAACTCAAATGAAAGAAATAAAAAAATCAGTTTTACAGCCCACATAATAAAACAGATTAGGTTTTCTCTTAAAGTCGAGCTTTATCAAACATGGTGGCCGCTCTCGTCATCTTCCTTATCGCACACAATCACATAACCAGGTAACTACACAGATGAAGAAGAACATGTAGTGTTTATTGTATATAACCGATCGGTACCGATTACCGAACCAAACCGAACCAAATTCCGATTTCCCATATTTATTTTGCCGAACAGTTAGGTTGAATCTCTTCGGTTTGTGCCGATAACCGAAAATATCGAGTTGATCGGTTCGGTTGATCGGTTTTTGCCGGACGCCCAGGGTTACAACCTAAACACGCTGACAAAGTGACAAAAACCAACCGAGCCAATCGAAAGGTGTAGTCACAATCCAAGGATCCTGTAAATGCAGATTCTAGGCCATGATTTTGATTATAAGTTGAAATGGACGCGTGGCGTCGTTTGATTCTCCAGATGGTTCGTGATTTATCAGCGAGTGCTATGACGATTTTTGTAATTTCATTGCTAGTTACTTCTGGGTAAGTTTCAGATGTAGATTAGTAATACTAATTGATTTAAGACTAGATAAAAGACCTTTTTATTAAAATTGATTAAAAAGGTCTTAAGTTTTAGTACAAATTGGTTCAACGTTGAGTTTCTTGGTATATAGGAGATTGAGTATTGGAGTTTGTTACCTTAAATCAAAACAAAGGTGACTGACTTTGAGAGTCGATCCAGCTATTAATTGAGGATTGTACTATAATCTGTAGTGGATTGCTTGCATCCGAGTATTCGTTAGTGTGAGTGTCGGAGGAGATTAATTGATGTTAATTTAGATTCAGTTCCAGTGCTTATATATGTGTGTGTTGGTAATTTGAATACATAAGCCTTGTGACATGAAATTTATGGGAGCTCTTTAAAGTTGTTGATGCATTGAGGGTTATTTTTGTTGACAATGCTTAGGTTTATATCTGTCTAAAACTTTGAGATGAAATAATTAGATTTCGTTTTATTGTTGATTTTGGAGATGTGAAATTGGTAATGTTGGTATATAGATAGATTGGATTATTGTTGTTTCCAACATTCTTGAGCTAAAGTAGAACTAGTTTAAGCTGCTTTGAGAAGTTGAATCAAGTGAGGGTAGATTTAAGATATGTTTGTCTTGTTTTACATATTGGCTTGAATAAATATTGAGTTTCTTGCCACTAAGCCTACGTTGTGACTAGTGATGTTAAAATGGGCTACCCGGACCCGTTTAGGCCCTGCCCATTTAGGCTCTGCCCCTTTAATTGAATGCCCATTTAAACCTGTTTAAATTTGATACCCATTTGTCTAAAACCCGTTTTAATTACTTAGGCCCGTGTATGCCCGTTAAGCCCATTTACATTATATATGGTTTTTTTCTTTTCAGAAGAGTGTTTCTCCTCCATCTCCTTCACGTCTTGGTGTTTCTCCTCCACCTCCTTCACCAAAATCAAATATGAAAAACACAACATTACACAAACCTAGATATCAAAAACTCAATAACCCACAAATCCAATTCAAGAAACGAATTAACACAAAGAGGATTTGCTCCTCTATAGTATGCGCTTGTGATATTGCTCGGTATCTAAAAGTAACCAAACACAAAATTCAACAATACAATGGATCATCAAACATATGTACCCCCAAATGTGTCGATTAGGTTATAACAGCATCAATCAAACTTTGCACTTTCTTATATATTGTACGAAGAGGAGAGTTACAGAAGAATCATTTGTTTTTAGGAGAATTATTTGTAGAAATGGTTTATGCCTCTCCTGACCGGCGGTGTCCCAAATCTAAGCCTTGTTCGTCGACATGAATGGATCTCTTAGTTGTTAGACTCTAAAAAATCAGAAGTATCTAGATCTAATCGAAGATAATAATATTCAAAACTATAATAATGGAAGCAGAGGCGAAGATGCTTGGAGCACAGGTGGTGAGGCTTGAAGGAGAAGGCGGTGAGGCTTGAAGGAAGAGACGACGAAGCTTGGAAGAGGAAGCGATGACGGCAAAAAAATAATGGAGCAAAACCCTAAATCAAAACTACGTCGTTTGAAGGAAAAAAAAAAACTGAACATTTAATAAACGGGTAACCCGTTTAATTTTGATCAAACCCGTTAAACCCGCGGATCTAAACGGGTTAACCCGTTTACACCCCTTTATTTTTATACTATAGCTAAATGGGTAACGGGCTGAAATTTTTATACAGAGCCCGTTTAGGTCCGCGGGCTTTGAGCCCGTTTTAACATCACTAGTTGTAACATAGAATCTGTCCGAGCTCTTTTGATTTGTTAGACTTTGTTTTGTTTGGGATGTGAAACTGGTAATGTTGAAGATAGATTGGATGATTGTTGGTTTTCTTATGTTTTTGCTTTCGACACGGGAGAGTATTGCATTGCAAGTAAAGGCAGGACAGTCAATGGAAGGAGGGAAGTATTACCATGCGTCCATGCTATTGGTGTTGGTGGTAAAATCAAGAAATAAGACAATCATGCACTAGGGGGTTCTGCGATATTGTAATTATACGTTGTTTATTGGTTGACCATCCAAGTTAATTCTACATTGTGGGTGTGAAGTTTTTAAGAGTTGTTGTGTTAAGTCTTCAAGTGTCATTTTTGATCTTGGCATATGATGTTGGCCTATAAACTTTTTGTTATATCCAATGGAATGTGTTGATGTTTCTTTGTTTTGTTTTCGAGTTCTCAATGTTATAAGTTCTTGATTTCGATTTCCTTTGGTGCTGCTTGTGCATATCCTAGTTAGTGATATGTTTGTAGTTCCAATTTCTTGTTTCTTTCTTCTTCTATATAACCAAAGCTGTTTGGAAAAGCAAAATAAATATAAACGAAGATAAGGAAAAAAAAGTCGTAAACAAACTTGACCGTTTCTCTTACATCACATTATCATTATATATGGAGACAATAACAACAACAAAAAAAAAAAAGTTTGTGGACCAGTATCTGTTATGGTCATTAATGTGTTAGGTCATCAAACACTTTTGAATAAGATTTTTTTTTTTTTAAATCGCAACTGTATTATTGTCATTGATACTACAATTCAAAATTGGAAGACATCAAGATCAGTATCTTTCTTATTTATTTTTTTTTTTAATTTGATTTTAGGTGAGTGAATTAGCTTAAAACAGCTCATGAGACGGTTAAGGTTTGATCAGCAAACCTAAACCCTGAGTTTTGCTTTTTTAACTTCTCTAACCACCATGTAGCTAATTCTCTATGAACGAACTATATATGTCATGCATATTCTTAGAAGTTTATATTCCAAAATTGAAAACCACAATATACAATACAAAATTAATAAATTTCAAAGTAATTACAGGACCTAAACAAACTCCCCTGATACGATACGACTGAGAGAAACACACTTGTCCATAAAGCCATAAAGGACAAAGAAAGCTGTTGAATTACCGGATATACCCTTATCTTTGAGAATTGTCAAATGCTTTAATGGATGAACATAAACGTAAAATCGCATAAGGTTATCTATCTCCTCTACTCATTTCTAAAAACGTCTCCCACTCTTTCAAACGAGACACAGTACAACAAACACCATAAAGAGAAAGTGAGTAAAAAAGAGCAAAAACAAAGCAGATGAATTCAATCAGTATGTAAAAAAAAAAAGTGATCATCTTTTACTTTTTGTTTTTTTTTATTCCTTTTTGACCCGCAAAATAATTCTTAATTCAATCACTCTTTGTGATAGCATAGTAGTATTTTTTTGCTTTTTTTTTAATAAGTTTATATACACACACTGAGAAACGAAATGATTTGTTCTATATGTTTGTTAGATTCGTATATAAGCGTCTGAGAAGGGATTAAAATATATTATTTTATTTTGATTACAGATCTGTTATAGATTCCCTTCCAGGATTCTAGTGCAAAGAGAAGGGAAGTTGTCGGAGAAGGTAAGGTATCCGATGATTCTTCTTCTTCTTCTTCACATATAATAATGAAGTGGATCTGTTTTTTACTCGCTCACTATTTTCTCAGTTGGTAAAAACAAAAAAACCTGAGAGATTTTCTCGGGAAACGAGTCCTTAATTTTTTTTTTTCCCTTCTCTGTTCTCTCTCTTTGCCGACGAAATTGTTTTTTTCCATTTTCTCAGGGAAATTTTGTGTGTTTTTTTCGTTCTTGAGAATTCTTGATTTTGCGGGTTCTTGTCTTCGGGTCACATAGTTTTATTTTGACAAGATGATTCAAATGGACGGTGGAGATAGGCTTAGAGTGACGTTGTTAGACCGTATGTCAACGGTTGAGAATGGTCGGAGCTCAGTGACTCTTGAAGATATTCTGATGGCTGAAAGGAGTGGTTTCCGATCGCTTACTGCGCCGTCGTCTCCGGCGAGGAACCACTCCAATGGTAGTTTACTTGACGTGATGAGAAGAGAGCGTCGCCGTGATAAAACCGCTTGGAAATCGTTCCGCAATAAGCTTCGTCTCAAACGCACCTCTACTGGTTGGATCTCGTCTAATAACTCTATCCCTACATTGGATAATCCTATCCGTAATCTGTATAGTGAGAGTCATCAATTAAACCGTCTTGGAGGACTCCTCTCTAACTCCGAGACTGACCGGAGAAGTGATGACGTTAGCAACGGAGGAGATGAGGCGGTGGAGCGAGAAGGAAGGCGTCGGTTAGGCACCGTGTTGGCGGCAGATAGAGAGGTATTGATCAGTTAGTTAAATTAGTTAATCAGTTAGAAATAGTTAACAAAACTCTACTGTGGTTTGGTATCAGAACACTTAAAAGATTAAGCTTTCTGTAATTTTTGGTATCTTAGGATATGCAGCCGCCGAGGATGTCTCTAATGGAGTTGTTGGAGGATAATGATGGACAGATGTATGATGCCTGCAGCGAGAGAGAAGCGGTGGAGGTGGAGGTGGAGGCGGAAGCCGAGGGAAGAAATGGTTGTGGAGAAGGAGAGGTGGTGGGGGTGACGGCGACGGCGGAGTTGGGTTGTTGCGTGTGTATGATAAGGAGTAAAGGTGCGGCTTTTATACCGTGTGGACATACGTTTTGCAGATTGTGCTCGAGAGAGCTTTGGGTACAGAGAGGAAACTGTCCGTTATGTAACTCTACCATTTTACAAGTTCTTGATATTTTCTAGGTTAGCTTTTCTTTTGCTGCTGTTGTATATTATTATTATTCAGGTGTTTCTATTGTTTTCTTCACTTGTTTGTTTGCGAATCTCAAACGATGAACCTTCACAACAATGCTCATTAGAAGCCGAAGAGAAGATTAAGCTCCCATAGAAAGAAAGACATGACGGTTACTCTTTTAACCGGGCATTGGGACTACATTTATGATTTATAATGCATCTTTTGAAGTCTTACTAGTTATAAATTTACTACCATGATAAGAGCATCATTACTGGTGAGTACTCTTAAAGTTACTCTCGTTATTGGGCCCCAATTTCCCAATAAAAAACTCATTTCCGAGTTTAAGAAGAGAGTAGCGTTCCTTTGGGAAGCAATGGAGGAACCCTCTAAGGAACGCGACGTGGCATGTTTTGATTCGTTGTTGGGGAAAGGTAAAATAAAATAAAAATTGCCAACTTTTTTTTCTCTTCGCGATCCTCTCTCTTTCTTCTTCCCGATCTTCTCTCTTTTCTCTCTCGTATCCTTTGATTATTCCATCTTAAACTCGATATTTTGGGAGCTTCCATTAGTTCGATTATCGGATTCAGCACTGGTGTTTTTGTTTCTAGGTAATTTGTTCTTTTCTCTTTTCCCTTAAATTTGAGTTTTTGGGTCATTTTTTAATTTGAGCTTGAATTGTGTGTCTGTGTGGTCGTATTGATACTTTTTATACTTGATTTGAATCGATGTAGCTGCTGCAGTTTGATTTGAGAAATATGGTGGTCCTTCTGGCTTCGTGATCTGGTCTATTACAAGCTGGTTTTGTGAATTGTAATAGCCATTGTTTTGTTTTCAAGAGTCTGCGTGGCTACTCTGCAAGCCATGGTTGCAGACTCTCTTAAACAGATTTTACAACCCACCGATGTATGAATTTTGCTTGACTTCTATGTGTTTGTTAATTTATTTGGTGGACTGAACAAGGCTTAGCTTTTTGGTATGGATAGTTACAAATACTTATCGTTATGTATCTAGGGGAATTGAAAATAGGTGTTTTAGGTTGTTTTCTGCAGTTTTACAATGGCATCATCGTTGCTGTTAAATTAAGCCACAGCCTTGCTCATCTTTCGTTTTAGGTAACTCTCCTCTCAGAGATTGATCTTCAAGGAGTGAGTTGGCATCAGGGGAAGCATATTCTTGCCTTTATATCCGGTGCAAATCAAGTCACAATTCGTGATTATGAGGACAAAGGTCACAGTTTCACTTGAGTCTTGATTTGAGACTAGATATAGTAGACTTGTAGCTCATGAGCCATGGCTGGGTTTTTTTTTACATCATCTGGTTTCTTGATCATGAGCCATGGCTGGGTTTTTTTTACATCATCTGGTTTCTTGATCATGAGCCATGGCTGGGTTTTTTTTAAGCTTGATATAGATCTTAACTGTAAAAATGTTGTGACTTGGCTCCTGCTGCAGCGGAAGACAATGCTGAGGAGACTCCTGCTGCTGTTGAAGAATGGAACATTCCCTGGTCCTCTTTAAGATAAGTCTCCTGAAGAAGAATCATATGTCATCATTCCTCTTTGGTGTTAAGGGCATGGCTCAAGACAAGATAAAGAGCTTAAGAGACGCTGGAGTTAAGGTGGTTGAGTCACCGGCTAAGATTGGTGCAGCGATGTTTGATGTTTTCCAAGAAAGAGGTCTTTTGAAGTGAAACTAAATAAATATCGTAATATGATTGAGATGATTCAGGAACCAACCTCCCCTAATAACAACAGTTTGCCAAAAATAGAAGAGGGAAAGGGAAACTCTGTATGCCATTTTTCTATTTTTCAGTTTATTGAAATTTAGCCTCTCTGTTTTTTTTGTCTTTGTTTTTGATAAATTAATATTTTTTTAAAAAGAAAAAGAGAATGAATCACTTTACAAAATTTCTTGTTAAACATAGTTTTGAAAATTATATGAAACAATATCTTGAATCAATTGTATCTTTGTGTACTTCCATAATATCTTTATACACAAATGCATGATCGTTCATGATACACAAATGCATGATCTTTTGGAAAAAGACTTGATTAAGCATATCTGGCAAAAATTTGTTGCAACCGTACAATAAATTCTATTCCAAATTTTGTTTAATATGTTTAATATTTCAAATTTTATAAAATATGTTTACTATTCCGAATTTTGTAAAATATATCTAATATTCCAAAATTTGTAAAATTTTATTGTTTTCTATTTTATGTAATAGACAAAATTTAAATAATTGTTTTGTCATTTTAGATTATTAAATTTTGATAATTAATAAACACAAATTAAAAAATTATTATTTAAATGCTTGAGTAACTTTCTTTGAGATTCTCTAGTAATAGGGTGATTTTGCTTAAGTTCTTTTAGAGTTTCTTTACTTAATTTATGATTATTTATATAATTAATTAATATGAGAGTAACTATGGTGGGTTACTCCACTAATGATGGTCTAAGAGCATCTCCAATAGTACTCTATTTTTGTTTCTATATATTTAAATAGTTTAATAATAATTTAAATATTTTAATAATAATTTAATTTGTATATTAATAGGATAATTGATTATAAAGTTAAATTTGACTAATTTTAACTTTTGGTTTAAAAATTTTAAAGGTTTTCATATAGAAAAATTTTAAAGATTTTTGTATAGAAACACATTTTTAAAATTTGAGACTATTATTTGCAAAAGAAAATTTATACTTATTAAATATAAATAACTTAAATATTTTAGTTTTTATTCATACCATAATATTATTTTTAATAAAAGAAAGACTAATTATTTAATATTCTGGTAAATTACTTTCAGATCCACCAAATATCCCTAAAAATTTGTCCAATCTACTATGTTTTATTATTTTATATGATGCAATGTGTTTCTTTTAATAAATGTGATATTTAAATAATATTTATGAATGTTAAAAATTTAAATAATATCATAATTTTATGAAAGTTTCAGAAATACTAAAATAAATGGGTTAGTTTGCAAAAAGGAATCTCTACAGAATATTTTTTTTAGAGGAAAAAATAGAGGTATCCATTGGAGCAAAAGTCACCTCTATTATAGGATTCCTCTATTATAGAGGTAAAAATAGAGAAAACCATTGTAGATGGTCTAATAGAGGAAATCTATAATAGAGGTGAGTGGTCTTCTATTCTCACCTCTAAAATAGAGATTGCTATTTTTTCTTCAATTTATAGAGGAATCCTATTTTTTTTTTATAAAGGTTTCTCTATAAATAAGAATCCCTATTTTAGAGGTGAGAATAGAGTGTCATTGGAGTAAAACTCATCTCTAGAGTTCTTCTATTATTGAGGAAAAAATAGAGAAAACCATTGAAGATGGTTTAAGAGGAACTAATTAGCGATGATAAATTTACATGAACCAATTACAACGTCCAACATAACTGATTTTGAGAACCACCATCGGCACATAAATCAAAACCAAGATTACCCAAACTGCCATGAATTATCGTCACTTAATGCTACATTTTGCCGAAATAAGCTCCCATAACTCAAAACATAATATAGAAATTAGAAGAATATAAGACCATATCCAATGGAGCAACCCATCTTAGTTGCTCAAAAATAAACTAATCATATAATTAATATTAAACTATTTAAAGCAATCCACTAACTACTTAAACCAAAATCATCATTCGACTAGAGAAACCAAAAGAACCTTCATAGGTTTCTCAATAATTAAAATAATTAATTTTTAAACTATTGTTTATAAATTATCAAATTTTTAAACGTGTGTTTGCAGTAGAATAGAAAACAGAAACTAGGATCCTTTTTACAAACCTAATCCAACAAATCACAAACCACAAGTCCAATACATATCGAGTGCTTGCGAGTAATGGAACTACTTGCCTGAGTAAAGCTAAAACTTCAAATGGGAGTTAGAACATGCACACGCCTGATTCACCTAAAAGAAACAAACAAACCCATTACAAAGCAAATTCGAGTCAGTTTTATGAAAGCGGACAAGCGAAGAAAGACCTATATCACCTTTAAAAATCAGTTTGATGTTGTCACTATAAGAACGACCACCCGTGGTCGGAATCTACTTCATCCTCCAAATAATCTGGCTGGAACACACGAACACACACCTGTTTCATCCAAAAGAAACCAACAAACCCATTTTTTTAAGAGCACCATATACAAAGAAAAGCTAAACTCTTATTTTAAAAACAAAAACATTCACAGGCCAAAGAAAGATAACAGAAGAGTTAAGGAATCAGAGAATTTCAACCTGTGCAAAGTAGTTGTTGGGATGAGGCCATGACAAGTACCTTTTTGTTCAAAGGGTGGTGCTTTAAATTCTGGTGCCTTGTCGAGTTCCACTTCAATAGCACCTTGCTGTACAACAAAGAAAAAAAAAGATCAATGGGTAGTAAAGGATGAAGTTGAAACAGGAAAAAGAAAAGAAAAACATATAGAGGAATTTGAGATCACTTACAGAGCAGGAAGAGGGGTGTTCCATGGTCATAATCCCTAACACTTCAGTAGCACCTTGTTGTTCAAAAACAAAATCATCATCCTGGTTGGAACACGGACACACACTCACACACCTGTTTCAGCCGGAAACAAGTTCATCATTGGTGAGACCTAATAAGTATAGATCAATCCTTTTTCTTTTCAGCAAACAATCAGATAGTAATTCGAGTTAGAGAGAGGGCTTACAATCAGTGGCAAAACGGGAAAGCCTAGAAGCTCCCATTCTCTTAAACAAGGGATCCTTCACATGTAAAAGCGATATTGATTGCTGAATCAAATTATCACCTAAGACAGTAAGTGACAGTCAGTAAAGTATACATACACAACGATTTCAAGATTAAAAAATGTAACAAAGCAGTTCCGAACTAGAGATTCACATACCCAAGTAAGGGAATAACTGGTATCCAATATACGTAGCTGTCCCAGCAAAGAAAATTTTGAGACACCAGCCTATTTTCCTCCCAGCTTCTTCCTCCAATGTAAGGTCATCTACAAACAAAATGAAGAAGCAAAGCCAAGAACATCAACAACGCACACAAATCTAAAGATCTTGTCCTTCATTGTTGAGTCCAATTCCAAACTCTCTTCTACTATTATGGATCTTTCCCTCATCATTAAATCTAAGAGTAAACTACGAGTTCATCATCGAAACTCTGGAGTAAAATATGACAAGCAAAGTTAAGGACATCAAAACACTCAAGTCTAAAGACCCTTTACTTCTCTGTTGAGTACAGTTCACACTCTTCAGGAACCTCCTATACTCTTATGATCTAGTCTTTATCATTGTATCTAAAGGATTAAACTAGAAATGCATCAAACAAAGCAACCACTTCTGGACTTCAATTACAACTACTGAACCCAAAATAAAGCTCTCATCAAATGCATCAAACAAAGAAACCAGTCTTTCATCTCATCACTAGTGTGAAGTGAGAATAGACGTCAATTACAACTCCTGAGCCAAATCGGTGACGATGACCCATTAAACCATTGATGACGAGAAAGGCACAGAAACGCTTAGAATCGGTAAAAGAGAGGAACTTTAAACGAACAATTTGGGGAAATTACGTTAGCTAGGTGAGCAGAAAGAATCCGCATGACGTGTCAATGCTCGAAACCTTCTTCGTCTTCTTCTGATTGCGTCTGTATCGTTGTTGCTCTCACTTATCTCATGCTCAAGCCTAACGATCGGAGCAATCTGAGCTCAGGTGTCCTCATCTTCGTTAGCTCCTGCGTCTTTGTGCTCTTGCTCGGGTTCGTTGCTCGCCATAGTTATCTCACGTGTTTATGCCGGAAAAAGCTCTGGATTCACCGTTTCATCGAGAAAAGAAAGGGAGAGAGATATTCGGGAAAAGAAAGAAAAATAGGAGAAAAAATAAATAAATTGTGTTTTATATGTAATCAGCACGCAATCCAATATTGCCACATACCGTTTCTTTAAAGTTATTTCCCCGTGCATCGGTAAAAATTAGGTGGGTTTCTCAAAATATTATATTTTAATCATTTATATATATAATTATTATTTATTTAAATAATAAATTAAAAAAATAAAATATAACCAGCTAGATTTAGCTATGTGTCCAAACAGGTTTATCAAATGAGAATTTTTGAAAAATGTTTCTTACTTTTTTATTATTTTTTATTTTTTAATTAGTGAGATTATATATGAGAAACCCCAATACACATGACCTCAGAGCAACGATTCTAAGTTTAGTGAACCAATCTTTTGTGTTTTTATTTTATTTTTAGAAGAGAAATTATTTGAGTAACCTATTAAAAACACCAATGGACATGCTCTAAAAGCATCTTTATCAACAGGTTTGTATTTTTGGACTCTTAAATTTTTTAGTATTAAAAAGTGTCTTTTTATAAAATAAGAATCTTGTGTTTGTCATTCATTTCCTCATCCTACCCTTCAGCTATTAATTTATGGGTTAAAGTGGCAGGGATCCAAATGCATTTGTGGGAGATGGCTACTCTTGAAGCTATCGGTAAGAAGCTTGGGTGGATTCAAGAGATTGATGAGGAAAGCGGTAGTCTTTGTGTGTCAGTCAATGGGTTCAATCCCCTGATTTTCAAGATGGTGGTGCCTTTTGCAATTGGTGATGAGATTGTGGTCTCACTTGAGTATGAGAAGTTGAATGGGGTTTGTGATCTTTGTTCTCGGATCACTCATGACACAAAAGTCTGTCCAGAGGCTCTCAAGGAGGCCACAGGTCAAAGTGCGGAGGTGTAGAGGGACAATCGGGGTGGTCACAGGCAATTCCCTGTGATGAAGCAAGAACAGCATCACAATGCTGGGGGTTGGGAGAAGCCTAGGAAGCATGCTAAGAGGGCCTTGGATTTCCAGTTTGCGGATTCTAGCAAGTTTGGTTATTTCCCTCAGCAACGATTTGGTGGCAATGAGTCTTCTGGGAATGGTTCTCACGGATTTCTTCAGAAAGAGCGTTCCTCTGGTCAGGCTTGGAGTCAGAAGAGGAGCTTTGGAGAGGTTACTGGTCGCGAAGAAGGGTCACGCCGTGGTGCGCAAGCAGGGTATGGGGAAGCTTTGGGTAAGACCTCCGGTTTCACCCTGAACCGAAAGGGTGCTGGTCCGGTTTGGCCCAAACCTCTATTTAAGGTGAAGCAGGCTGCTTCAGAGAAGTCTGGTCCGACGCGGCTTGATACCAATTTGGGAGATTCCAGCTCTAGCGATCCCCATGCAGCTAAGGAGGTCGAGGGAAGTGCTCTTAAGGGTGATGAGGGTGCCTCTTTGGTCATGGATTTTGAGGTTGATAATGATGATTTGCTTGAGGATGGTGTGTTTGATGATAATGGCAAGGCGGATCAAAACATTGTGCAGGAGGAGAATGTCTCTCCTGTTCAGGGTACGGTGGGTCTTACAGAACAAGGGTATGACCTTCAAGTTGGTCAGTTTACTGATTCTCAGGTTGATTCTGGCAGCGATCCGCAAGGTAATTCCTATCCCCCTGTATTGGTTGAGTTAGCTGTGGGGATTGTTAATAATGCTATGGAAGCTTTCTCATTAGATGCGACATGTGGTCACAAAAGGAAGAACTTTAGTCCTTATGTTAGGAGGGGTGTTAGCGGGTCTAGGATACCTTCGTTGGCTTTAGCTTCTCCTGGGAAACGTTTACTTGCTAAGGCATTATCTAAACCTGCAGGTGACGGGAACAAACAGAAGCCGACGGGGAAACAGGGTACTACTACAGTGGGCGGTAAACCTTTGGATGGGGGACGTCTAGGCAAGAAAGGGATGGGGGCTCTCCCGAAACCGCCGGCTAGAACGTGAAGATTCTGAGTTGGAACTGTCAGGGTATTTGATCTGACAGAAGGCTATTTGAGAGATTTGTGGAAGCAGCATCGGCCATACATTTTATTTTTATCAGAAACTAAAAAATGTTTTTCTTATTTACAAAGATTTCAAAAGAAGTTGGGTTATAATAATTTGTATTCAGTTGATCCCCACGGTTCTAGTGGTGGGTTAGCTTTATTTTTCATGGATGATATAAAACTTTCTATTTTATATGAGAGTAATCGAATTATTGATGTTAAAGCTTTCTTTGGTCAACAATTGGTATTTTTGTCTTTCGTTTATGGGGATCCAATCCCGCAAAATCGGGCAATGGTCTGGGAGAAGTTAATGGATATTGGTTCTTTCCCTATTGATCCTTTGTTCATGATTGGGGATTTTAATGAACTTGTTGGGAATCACGAGAAAAGGGGCGGGGCCTTACGGCCAGCTTCCTCTTTTGTGCCTTTCCAATCAATGCTTCGGCATTGTGGGATGTTAGAATTCCCGTGTTATGGGGAGCAGTTATCCTGGAGAGGTAATCGGTGTAATAATCAGGTGGTTCGGTGCCGCTTAGATCGTGCTTTAGGGAATGAATACTGGCAAAGCTTCTTCCCAAATTCAAAGGTTGATTATTTGGAGATGGTTGGGTCCGATCATTGTCATATTTTGGCAAGTTGTCTGAAAACATCCTCACGGCGGAATAGGCAGTTTCGTTTTGATAAACGTTGGTTGGGAAAGGATGGACTATTAGGGGCGGTAGAGTCAGGATGGGCGCGTACAAATAATTTTCGGACCCCGGTTTTTGTGGATAAAATTAGGAATTGTCGAAATTTGATTTCGTGGTGGCGAAAGAATAATGTGACTTCGGGACCGACTCTTATCGCTTCCCTGAAGGCAGCCTTGCAGGTGGCAAAGATGGATGACCTGATTTCTCAGGAGGAGATTCGGGACATAGAGAGAAAACTAAAAGGGGCTTATCGGGATGAGGAGATGTACTGGCAACAGAAGAGTAGAAAATTCTGGCTACGTGTGGGAGACAAAATTACAAAATATTTTCATGCTTCGACTAAGAAGAGGAGGGTACGGAATAAAATTGTTGGTTTATTTGGTCTGGATAACGTCTGGGATGAGTCGCCCTTGGGAATGGAGACTATTGCATCCAAATATTTTGAGGAGTTGTCCAAACGATCTGATGTAAGTGGTATACCAGACATACTACATGAGATTTCACCTATAATTACAGATGGTATGAACGGAAGTCTAACTAGGGAAACTACGGAGGCGGAGGTTCAGAAAGCCTTATTTGCTATGCATCTGGAGAAATCTCCAGGTCCCGACGGTATGACAGCTCTATTTTTTCAACGGTTTTGGCCCTCCTTAAAAGGAGATCTGGTGGCTTTGGTTAAAGAATTTTTTAGAACGGGTGGTTTTGATCCTCGCCTTAATGAGACGAACATTTGTCTCATCCCTAAGGTGGAGCGACCACAACGTATGACGGAATTTCGGCCAATTAGTCTCTGTAATTTGAGCTATAAGATTATTTCAAAAGTTTTATGTTTTAGGCTAAAGCGGTTTTTACCGTCTCTGGTTTCAGAAACGCAATCGGCATTTGTCACAGGTCGCTGATTACTGATAATATTCTAGTGGCCCAAGAAATGTTTCATGGATTAAATACTAATCAACGTTGCTAATCGGAGTTTCTGGCATTCAAAACGGATATGAGTAAAGCGTATGACCGTGTAGAATAGGATTTTCTGGAGGCGGTTATGAACAAATTAGGTTTTGATAGGCGGTGGATAGCATGGATTATGTGGTGTGTTTCTTCGGTATCGTATCAAGTTCTTATAAATGGTCAACCTCGGGGATCCATCTTACCTAAGAGGGGTTTACGTCAGGGTGACCCTCTTTCTCCCTATTTGTTTATTCTTTGTACAGAGGTTCTGATAGCGAATATTAAAAAATCTGAACGGGAGAAGACACTTACGAGAATTTCAATTGCTCGGGATTGCCCTTCGATCTCGCATTTATTGTTTGCGGATGATAGTCTGTTCTTTTGTAAGGCAGAAGAGTCTGAATGCAAAGTGGTCATGGATATTATAGGTAATTATGGAAAAGCGTCAGGACAAGAGGTAAACTTAGAGAAATCATCCATCATGTTCGGTAAGAAAGTCCCGCCTGATGTAAGGTCTCAGATAAAAACAATAATTGGTATTTCCAGAGAGGGTGGAATGGGCTCTTATTTGGGTATTCCAAAAAATATTCAGGGTTCGAGGACTAACGTCTTCAGTTATGTTAATGACCGCTTAGATGAGCGAGTCAATGGTTGGTCGGCGAAGATTTTATCAAAAGGGGGTAAACAGATTATGATCAAATCAGTTGCGTTAGCTCTCCCGACTCATGTCATGTCATGTTACAAATTGCCACAGACATTAACATCCGAACTTACGGGCGCTATATCAAATTTCTGGTGGAAGTCTAATGATAAGGCTAGAGGTATGCATTGGGTAGCTTGGGATAAGATGTGTGTGGATAAATGTGATGAGGGTTTGGGATTCTGTGCCCTGGAAGAATTTAATGATGTTATGCTGGCTAAGCAGTACTGGATGCTGATTCATTACCCGAGTTCTCTAATGGCTCCAATGATGCGCGGTCGATATTTCAGGAAAAAACATCCTTTATTGGCGACTAAACCTTATTCTCCATCTTTTGCATGGAGGAACATTTTTTCGACTAAGGGATTAGTGGAACGAGGGGCAATGTGGATTGTAGGTTCGGGCCGTGATATATTGGTATGGAGGGATCCTTGGATCCCGGATCATCAGCCAAGACCAGCGAATGGTAGGGGCAGAGTTCTATTTCCTAATCTGAGGGTGGTCAACCACTTAATTAATCCCCTTACAATGGATTGGCATTTGCCCACTCTTGAGGAGTTTATAGACCTAGCGGACATTCCGCTCATACGGAGTTTGGCGGTCAGTAAGTCATTGAGTTCGGATAGACTGATTTGGCATTATACTAAGTCTGGCAAGTATTCAGTGAGATCTGGTTACAGGCTAGCACGAGATTTACAAAAGGAAGTCGTATTCGGGCCGACGTGCACAGTTTTGCGGGCACAAGTTTGGAAACTTGACGTTCCCTCAAAGGTCCAACATTTCTTCTGGCAGGTGGCGTCTGGTTCTCTTCCTGTGAAGGAACGGATCGCTCATCGGGGGATTCGGTGTGATGTAACGTGTCAAAGATGCGGTCTTGCGGTAGAGACCATCAATCACGCTCTTTTTGAGTGTCTACGTTCGCGTATGGTTTGGGAGCTATCCCCGGTTTAGTTGTCTTTGACTGGTTTTCCTTTTGGGTTGGTGTATTCAAATCTAGATTACCTCTATTCCAACACGTTTTCACATTCGGGGGGTCCTGGCATTGGTTATATGTTGCGTTGGATTTTATGGACAATTTGGAAAGATAGGAATAAGAAGGTCTTTCAAGGGATAGAGGCAGAGCCAAATGATATTATAAATCAGGCGTCAAACGATAAACTTTTTTGGGAGGAGGTCAAGTCTGTTTCCGAGAACTATTTGGTTCCCCAAGTTGACGGTTCCTGGAAAGGTTCGGATCCTTTGGAAGGTTTGGGTTGGTGGTATGGTAACAATGATGGTAGGACGCTACTTATGGGAGCTTGCAGTTTACGATGTAGTCCCTCTTCTCTTCACTCGGAGTTTCAAGCCTTTTTATGGGCTATGGAGTCTCTTCGTACGGTGGTGATAGATATTCCCATTTTTGAGTCTGATAGCTCCGAGTTGGTGGCGATGGTACAGGCACCCGACGATTGGCGAGCCTTTTCGTATTTACTGGAAGATTTCCATTCCCTCAGAGCATCCTTCTCCTCCTTCACTCTGTCCCAGATACCGAGGACGTTAAATGTGCGAGCAGACTGTCTGGCCCGCTCTTCTAGATCTTTAGCTTCTGAATCATCTTTTGTAAACTCTTCTCCTCCAATTTGGGCATCCAATTTTGGAGTCACTTTTTAATTTATTTAAATGTTTGGTTGAAAAAAAAAAAAAAAGAATCTTGTGTTTGTTAATAAAAATTGTACTACTCCAATGGTAAACTCTTATAAGTGAGGTTCTTAGTTTTGAAAAAAAAATAATTTTTTTTTTTAAAATGTTTAAACAATGAAGATTTTATTATTGCATTTCATAAACTTTTAAACATACAAAACACAAAAGCATATTAAAGTAGAAGTAGAATATACAAATAGGGAAAAAGTTTAGTTGTAATCTTGATTTGTGCCAAACTTTTGCCAGATACTCTCAACCAAATCAGCCTTCAATTGTTGATGTTTTTGCTGATTATGGATTTCCTTTCGCTTGCTGAGCATGGTCATCATATTGCTGAAATTTGAAGGTATATCAGTTGAAACTGTAGAGTCCATATGTGAAGTTCTGTGTGCTTCTACTTGTGCGAATTCTTTTGGATCTAACTGTGTATACCCATATCGTTCATCTTCTACTATCATGTTGTGAAGTATGATACACGCTCTCATTATCTCTCCAATTGTTTCCTTATCAAGGACAAGAGCCGGGTTTTTGACTATGGCGAAGCGAGCTTGCATGATGTTCATATATTTTACCCTGTTTTCCCTTAGTATATTCACATCTTTTGCATCTTTTGCTATCCATTTTGACCATTATTGCATAGCTTTAGGACTAATCATGCATTAGAGTTTAGTTGCATTGCATTTGCATCTTTTCATGCATAAACAGGTGCTTTTGGAGCCTAAGGAGCATGGAAGCAATGCTGAGGAGAAGTGAAGCAATGCTGAGGAGAATGCAAGAGAGTTAAGGCTGAAGAACCGGACCCACTCGACCAGACACTCGACCGTGTGCGGAGAGGGACTCGACCGAGTGGAAGGAGCAGAAGAAAAGCCAACTCGACTGGTCACTCGACCTAGCACCGGGTCGAGTTGACCGAGCCGCCTAGCTATTTTGTCTTTTAGCATTTTTAGGGCTTCCACTATTTTTCCTATAAAAGGACCTTGTACCCTTCAGCCACCAAAAGTCCAGCTTTTTAGATATTCTCAAACCTAGTATTTACCCTTTTGGGAAATATTTCTTTTTGCACTTTTTATTTTCTTAGATCTTGTACTTCTTTGAAGGAGAAAAACAAGAGATTCTTCATATTTGTTGGTTTCATAACTTTCAAAATATTGAGAATTCGAGTTTGATTCCTTCTTCAATATTGTAGATGTTTGTTTCATCTATCTATTCATGCAAGTTTCAACATTTTCTGGGTTTATGATTTTATTGTTCATCATGTGTGATTGTGAGTAGTTTGCTTAGGATCTTGAGGATGGGTTAGGCTGGATTATGTTTGAGGTTTGTTTGATTTGGTCAAGCTTGATTGTTGTAGATCTCTTCTAGGCTAGATGTTCTTAATGCTGATCCTATAACTGAGAGGGTAGGATTTGATCTCAAGCCTCTTAGCATCACATCAATGTCTAAGGTGCAAAGATAAGGCTAGTTCTAGAGATTTTTATTAGGCATGCTAAGAGATTAGATGTCTTGTTTGATTATTGACTATAGATGATCTGTTGCTTAATGCTTGCTTGTATAAGTTCTTTGCTTTGTGAAAACAAGTCTAGAAATATATGAGCTTGATTGTTTTTGCCATGAGAGTGGATTAACATGTTCTAGGAGATCATTGTCTAGAGATTAGCTCAAGTTGTTTGAGATTTGTTGACCAAGTTAGATGACCTCAATCATTAGTCCAGCCCATGAATCCCTCCTCAAGACCTTCCTTGTTATTGATTTCTTAGTCTTAATCCTTCTGCTTGCTTGTTGTTTGATTCGCTTTTGTCTTGTTCTGTTTTTTTTGCATTGCTCTGTTTTTCGCGTTTGTCCAGCTCGACCCTGCACTCGATCGAGTGCTTGCTCGATGCCAGAATTCTTGTTTATGCTTTGCATTTGTCCTGTCTCACTTCCTGTTTCATTCCAGTTGCATTTCTGTTGCATTCACTTAGTATTCTGTTCATTACTTATCTTGCATTAGTCCATTACTTGCATAACTATAGTTTCTATTTCTGTTCTTATTGCATCATAGCTTTGATTAGTCTGTTCTCTTTAATTTTAGTATCTATCTTAGTAGTTTTTACTTTCTGCATTTCACATTTCATCAATAGGTTGTTAGTGACAAACATCCTTCATACTTGGCTTGACTTAGACATATATGCACATCCTGATTGCTTGCAAACTCTCAGATTGGATTGACACCTCTTGTACTACAACATCATAAGGGGAATTGAAACACCCTGCACTCCATTCATTCATCATCATTCATATCTCATTTCATCATACCATTCATTCACCATCATCCATCCAAAAAATGTGTTTCATTGTAAGACTCCTAAAGCACGCTCGACATCTTTACGGACAGCATCTTGACATGTCGCAAACCAGGAAGCCTTCGGATCTTGTGGAATATGAATAGATTGGATAAAAGTAGCCCATTTCGGATAAATACCATCGGTGAGATAGTAAGCCAAATGATACTCGCGGCCGTTGAAAATGTAATTCACTTTTGGAGCATGACCTTGTAATATATCATCAAAAACCCGGAGAGCGATCAAGAACATTGATATCGTTTAATGTACGTGGAGGTCCAAAAAACGCGTGTCATATCCACAGATCTTGTGACGCTACAACCTCTAAAACGATCTTTCCAGATCCACATGTGTATTGACCTTTCCATGCGGTCGGGCAGTTCTTCACTCCCAATGCATACAATCGATGCTTCCTATAGTCTCGGGAAATCCTCGTAGCTCTCCAATATCGAGTAAACGTTGAAGATCCTCTGATGTGGGTCTCCTTAGATACTCATCTCCAAATAAATTTATAACTCATTCAACAAAATTGATCAAGCATTGAATCGCAGTGGTTTCAGAAAGCCGGAGGTATTCATCAACCGTATCAGCTGCACAACCATATGCCATCATACGAATTGCTGCTGTACACTTTTGTATTGCAGAGAGACCGAAACTTCCAGTAGCATCTCTTCTTTGTTGAAAGAATGGAATTTTATTAGAGAGTCGATCAGTAATACGCACGAACAACGCCTTGTTCATTCTAAAGCGACAACGAAAAAGAAGAGGAGAGTATGTTGCATCTTCACTAAAATAATCGTTCCACAAGCGGATGTGTCCATCTTCACGATTTCTTTCAATATAAACTCTTTTTTCCTTGGCTTTCTTGCTTTGGCGATCAGCATGAGCAGCAACAATATGATCGAACGCTTGATCATACACTTGATCAAAATTCTCATCAAGCATTTTGTCGAAATTGTCAAAATTATTACTAGAAGAAGATGCCATTTATTTCTTTAAAATGAGGAAGATGAAAAAAAGAAGAAGATATGGACTTGTTGAGTGGTAAAAGAAAAAGATATGGAACTTTTGAATTTTAGAAGAAGAATTATTGAAGGTGTTTGAATCGTAGAAGGAGAAGAGATGGAGTTGTGAGAGTCTATGTGGTGTTATTATATAGTGTTACAAATCTATTGTGTGTTGTACAACAATACAAACAAATGGGTGGAGTCGGCATAAAAAACAAATGGGTGGAGTCGGCATGAAGTCCCACTTGTTTTGTTTCTTCTTGTCACGAGGACCACTTCACATTCTTGTTTTGTTACTTATTGTCACGAGGACCGATTGCTCATGTCACGAGCATAAGTTGTACTTGTGTCTTCATGTGTCACGAGCATCTAGTCCTTCTTGTGTATCCTTGTCTTTCCTGTCACGAGCCACAAAAACACAATTCATTCCTGTCAAGAGCCACAAAAACACAATCCATTTCAGTTTCAGTTCGCAAGTACACATAATGTTTGGTAATCCGAAGCACATGAAAACAATCATATACACAAAAACTGAAACATTAGATAAAACATTGCATTAAAACTTCACCAAACAGAAACATATGACATTAAAACATCAAGAACAGAAATCGATTACAATAAAAAGTCAAGATACTTAAACAGATTACATGAAACATCAAAAAAAAAAAAAAAAACCGATCACAATGACCGACTTCAAGCACAGCCACTCATCACAGAACAAAAACTAATTAGCTTGAGAAAATGTCATTAATTAGCTTGTTCTTTAAAACTATTTCAGAATCGGTTAGTGGCTCTGTTTTTGCAAGTATCATTTCAAGGAGGTTTCGATTGCTAATCTTCTCTTTCAAAGCAAAATCTTTTTGCTTTAGCTCCATGATCGACTCTAACTCCAACAGATACTTCTTATCTTCATCAGTAGTTGTCTTCTTTACATTCTTGTTTTTTGCCTTTGAAGCCTTAACACCAGGTGGAAGAATCATTGATTCATCCTCTCCATGGCTCACTTGTTGGTAATCTGAAGGATGTGCAGAACCGTCAATACCCTTCCTTCTTTTCGCCGTTCCATTTCCTTTGGAAGATGAACTTGCACACCATTTCCGATCATATCTAAGCTCTCGCCAAGCATGCTCTAGGGTGAACTTCACCTTGTGATCATTGAAGTATATTTCGTAGGCTAGCTTCATAACATCATCCTCATTATGACCACTTGATATCTCCTTGGTCGCAGCCTCATAACATCCAACAAACTTGCACACTATATCTTTTATCTTTCCCCACCTCTGCTTAATATGACTTTGTTCTCTCTTTTGTCTACCTGCAACCTTCGGACTTGCATTGAAATAATTTACAATCCTTGTCCAAAAAGCTTCAGCTTTTTGACCATTACTTACTAAGGCATCCTTGCTCGTGTTCAGCCATGCACTAATGAGCAGAACATCATCTGCTGGTGTCCATTTATTTCTTGATCTACGATCTTCTTGTTTAGCATCAGAACATTGAGTGCTAAACAAAGGAACTTGTGATTCACCAAGTTCAATACTTGATGAATCTATATCATTTGGATTGGCATGGGTTTCTCCTTGACTATTTAATAGGTCCATGAATCCAGGATAGTGGGTATATGGATTCATGGAATCGTATACTTTGAAATGAGAATGAAAGAGATTTTTGAAGGGTTGTAGTAAGTTTTTTGTACTTGTGAAGCATAAATGCTTAACTCTATAAGGTGATTTTAACTTAGTTTGAAAACGATTTGGTTTGAGTTGTTATTAGCAATCAATGTCAAAGAAAGATAAACGTTTTGGTGGTTGTTGTTATCAGCAATCAATGTCAAAGTACATTTACCTAATATATCACAATCAAACATTGAACTCAAAGACCATAAACACTAAGAATTGAACAATAAGTATGATGTAGACAATCCTAATCAACACCTTACAAGCATTTATTCTACCCACCAAACACAATGCAATCAATAAAACTTTAACTCCTACCTATATCAAAGATTTCTTTAAGTTTCACCACAAAATAAACAACAAAAACATAACTCTGTTTTTAAGCAAAACATTCACACACACACACACACACACACACACACACACACACACACACACACACACACACATTATACGGTTTAGAAAGGTACCTCTGACTTGTGATGGCTTTAGTTTTTCCTTAATGGTTGGGCACTAGTGAAGCGAGCGTCTGACTCTTCCCCATGATGCTTCATCAAAGTGTTCTCAAAGAAGGTCTGCATTCAAGAGTTATATATTTGATCATCAGAAAAGGAAAAACTATTCTCGTTGTAAACAGACATGATGCAGTCAAACAAGACACATTACCAGAATTGATTAAACTGGGAACTAACTTTGGTAGAGAGAACATAGTGTCAAAAAGAAAATTCAGACTTCAGGGTTCTTTGACGATTCATCAGATTTATGCCAATACATACAAAGCATACAAAGAAAACCAGCTACAATATTTGCCACTGAACAGCTTTAAGAACTCTAATGAAAAGTGGTAAAAAAGCAAAACATATATTGTGATGTAATTTACTTTGCCTAACTGAACAATCAAATAGATTGTGGAAGGCAAGACTCACATATGTTGTGTAACGTCAGGTCCAACAAGCTCTATTGTGAAATTGCATGATATATCGTAAGTGGCTGAAAAAAAAAAGAAGCTCTATGACTCACACAAATTGAAAACCTCAAGCATTCTAGTGATACTAGCAATCACAATCAATCATCACAAGAAACGTTACCCAGTGGAGAATCTAGAGATATATTTCTCCACTCGAAATAATCCGATCAACTACAAAGCTGTTTTGTAACTGGATATAAAGGGCCTGTGTGATCCCAAATCAAATTTCTATTTCAAACAACATATATTTCAGTAAAACCATAAACATAGAAGTTAAAATGAAGAATACCACGACATGGACACGAAGAGCTCGACAGTTTAAAACTGTGGGAAGAAGAGAGTAAATTGGCGGAGGTACGCGATAGACCTCAAGGCTGTGTAACCGACGGAGCTTTTACGAACAAGGTGGTTCATCCTTTGTTGTTGTTGGAATCAGAAATTTGTAGAAATAAAAAAGGATTAAACCCCAAAGTCTAAAAATCATAGAACCCTAATTCTCGAAATCAAAGAACCTTGAATTCTAAATTCTTACTAAACGAAAATTGATACAAAAATAAAGACAAACGTACCATGAGAAAAGGATTGGTGCTCCGATTTGTTGAAGGAAATGCTCCGATTTCATCCAACCAACTTGTCGTTTAACTCATCGAGAATCGCTGTTGAGATCCGCCATCATCGGTGGAGAGGATGAGCTTAACGGCCAAGAACAGATGAAAGTCACCAAATATCGAATCGATCTACACCACTTCCAACAAATCATTGAGAGAAATTTCAATCAAATTCACAACTCTTCGTTGTGAGAGAGACAAAAAAAAAAATAAGAAAACGCAAAAAAAAAATTATATTAAATATTACATCCAACCAATTTTGAGCACATCAATGCTTCTTACCAATTCTTAAACCCCTTAGTTTTTTTTTTTTTTTTTTTTTTGAACATCTTAAACCCCTTAGTTAAGAGGTTATTCTTAGTAATATTGGCATTTTTGTTTATTTTTAATCAGATGAAAGCTAAGAATAGGAGCTAAGAAGTCCGGATAAAGATGGTCTAAAAGTCATAATCTAATCGTCAAAACTCAAATGTAGCATATATAAGAAGATTGAATATTTGAAAAAAAATCTAGGAATCAAAAGAGAGAGTTCAACATGAATAAATTTGGACACTTTCTTGGCTTGGTGTTGGTGGAGGAGTATATGTTCCGCTCGCTCTCTGGTTAATAAAGGGCTTATTAAATGGGTTGGCTCCGGAGACACCATTTCCATATGGTCAGATCCTTGGGTCCCAGCTCAATTCCCAAGACCAGCATTTAAGTAAGGGCCTGGTAAGGACCCTTCTCTTCAAATGAATCAGTTAATTGATCGTCAGACAAACACTTGGCGTATGAATATGCTTAATGAGCATTTTGATTGACTAGATGTTGCATTGATAAGGACTATACCATTAGGTGCAAAAGGATGATCCTTTCGGTTGGCATTTCATGAAAACAGGATGTATACAGTTAAATCAGGCTATCACACTGCACGTCTTGATGTAACACGGACTTTTGCGGCCACTGGTTCTGGCTCAGAAATTACCTCCCTCCTCGCTAGTGTTTGGAGGGTTCGTTGCCCTCCTAAAATTCGTGGTTTTTCCTTGGCTTATGTGGTATATTTGGAAAGCAAGGAATGCACACGTTTTTGAGAATATTGTGGAGTGGCCAGAGGAGATTGTTATGGTAGCTGAGGGTGAAGCGTCAGCGTGGCAGCAGGCACAAGCAGAGGTTGATCTGGAGATCTACCCCACTACCCTGTAGTTTCAGGACTACCGGTTAGGGTGGCTACTGCTTCCCTCCCTATGTTTTTTTTGGGATATCGTTGCTTTATAGATGGCTCTTGGAAAGTAAATGAACCGTTTGCAGGCGCTGGATGGTGTTGTACCTCGTTCCAGAATGCGTTGCCGATTATGGGAGCCATGAATTTCCGGCGAAGTCTATCTCCATTACATGCTGAAGCTGAAGCGTTTCTTTGGGCGATGCACTGCATGATCGGCCATGATTTCAGAGATGTGGCTTTCTACACAGACTGTTTAAACTTGGTGAAGATGGTGTCTTCTCCTTCAGACTGGCCAGCGTTCTCGGCGTACCTTGACGACATCACGATTGATAGGGATGAATTTTCACCATTCTCTTTATCTTTAATTTCTAGAACTGCTAATGTGAGTGCAGATTCTTTGGCACGCCAAGCGCTCGTTTGAGCTGATTTTTGTTGACAAAAAAAAAAAAAACAATATAGATCTTGTGTCTTCCCAGCAACTTTTGTGTCTTTGCAGAAATATTTTTAGACTCTCGGATCTCTGTTGTTCACCCACTAAAGTTATTTTCTTCTTATTTATATTTATGTACTGTTGCAAAACCCTCTCATTTTTCTAACGGATGGGAATGCTCTTAGAGCATTTTTATTGGGAGTTGCTCTCATGGTTGTTCAACCATTTGGGGCCCAAAAACTGAATAAAAATTCGATTTACCGATCTATTTAGGCGAGAATCGATTCTCTGGAAAGTATTTGAAGCAACCCCATGAGCAACCCTATGTGGCGTATTCTCATTAGTAGATACATAAATATAAAACGATTTTTTTTTTTCATTGTCTTTTTCTTTATTCCCCGATTATCTCTCTCGATACAAACGGCGATTGGAAGTTCTCACGACGGCGGAGGGTTGTCGGGTTAACCCTAAGATTTGACGGTGTAGGTTTCTTATGCTGCGACAACGACGACGGCTCGATCCCGGAGGTCTCCGTATCAAATCCCCGCAACAACACAACCGCCTCCGTCGGTGGTGGCTGAGACGGAGAAGGTTACAGTCGAGCGTCACTATCCTGAGAAAGGTAAAGGCTTGAATTGCTTGGTTCTGTCTCCTCAAGGTTACCATCAGCCGGTTCCATGGCCTAAAAGCCGTGAAGAGGTAACTCCTTTGTTTGCAATCTCTTGTTAGAGTTTTTGGCTAACTAAAGCTCAAAAAGCAGTATCGCATTTTGGTTGGAAAATTCTGATCTTGGGATTAGCTTAAGTAGATTAAGTGATGTCGAATTTGGATTTGCAGATTTCTTAAATTTGTTACAATTACAAGTATCTTCAGTTAAAGGTGCCAAGGTTGTTACTGATCCAAGTACTGGGCGATCAAAAGGTTATGGATTTGTTAAATTTGCAGAGGAAAGTGAAAGGAACCGGGCCATGGCTGAAATAAATGGTTTGTATTGCTCAACAAGGTCATGTGAATGTAGTAACATTAGTGATAATCAAATATGACAAAAGTTGGTATCCTTACATTGTAGATGTTTGTTTTATAGTTTAGGTTGAAATTTGTGGTTTTTTTTGTCCTTGTATTGTTCAATCGTATTCATTCCCTGGTGTTGTTTTAGTGTCTACTGTTTTTAGCTTGTTCACTTCTCTATCTCTACCGAGTTACTCAAAATTTGAGTCAAAGTTATTAACTTTTCTATTGGGTTTTGAACAAACTTTGTAATGATGTTGTGAAAACTGCTCGTCTTTAGGATCAGAAGGGAATTATATAAATAAAACTGTTGAAGTCGTATCCAATGTGTGTTTATATGTCTTGTTCTAATTTTCGATTCTTGTGGATCTACAGATTGCAATAGTCGTCTCTGGAGGCAGTTGTCTTCACGAACAGAGGAGACATTGTCTCTTTGATTCTTCTTGAGCTTATTTAGGGAGAGAAAAAGAGAGGGTCTGATGTGTGTCTCAATCTCGCAAGTCTCTAGACTTAGATTCCATTCATTTGGAAGTTCTTGCTGTGAACGTGTTCATGGCTGGCTCAAGAGCAGCTCAAGCCTGAAGCTGCATGATGTTATAGCTTCTTCGGTTGATGGTAAAGCCAGATGGGTCAGACGAAACTTGAGTACAACTATACAAGGTAGTAGAAGCAACACCAAGAGCAGTGTATTGGGAGGAACAATCCCTGTAACCAGGATTATAGATGAAGAGAGCAGGACCAAGATACAGCAGCAGCCTTTTGGATATCTTCAGCAACGGCTTTCCCAAGACAAAGATCTTCCTAAAACCCTCACGGTTATAGTCCCTGATCTTGAGACAAGCGGCTTGAATAGAAAGAAGGAGCGGATAATTGAAATTGCAGCACAGGGTTTAGCTGGTGGAGAGAACAGCACATTTCAGACTCTCGTCAACCCGGGGAATGTTCCTGTAACTAACAAACACATATCCACGGAATCAGGAATGATATGGTTCGTTGACCCGAAGTTCCAAGGTACACATTCTTTTCCACTTTACTACTCTTTGAATTTGTGTGATTGGATTATTTATGTTTGTGTGATTTCCATTGGATCAAACTAATTAACGTTTTTGTGTTGTAGGATGGAAGAGCTGATACCCATGAGAATATGTTTAGATCAAACTACTATGTATCAATTTAATATATAATCCGCTATTTCTTCAATCTATGCAAGATTTTTTGTTTTGTTTAATTTTTTTTTTTTGTAAAAATATGTTTCACCCGTAGAATATTATACCAACGGTATTAAATAAGTCAATTGACTATAATAATGATTATTGTGATAATTATTATTTAAATGATTGAGCAATCATTTTTGGAGTTTTCTAGTGAAGAGATGATTTTGCTTAAATACTCTTAAGGTTATTTTAATTAATATAGTATTAATTATATAATTAATTAATATGTGAGTAACTTAGGAAGGTTGCTCCTCTAAAGGTGGTCTTATATTATATGTCACCTCTTGTACAAACGTTTGCAAAGCCACCTGCGAAGATCCACCTTCCATTAACGCCACGTGACACTTCTCTGCCATCTCCTTCACTCTATCCCCAACGTCACTATTCTCCTCCATCACACGCCTGATCGCTTTCTCTATCTCCTCCGCCGTAACGGTCTCCATCTCTCCGGTCATCAATTCTCCTCTAAACTATTTTCGTATCTCCACCGCTAATCGTAGCTCCTCAACCATCTCAAACGCGTTTACCTTCTGTTCGGAGTAAAGTGGCCACACCACCATCGGAACACCAAACGACAAGCTTTCCAACATCGAGTTCCACCCGCAATGAGTGATGAATCCTCCTATCGCCGGTTTTGCTAGCGCGGCCGCTTGTGGTGCCCATCCGATTACCTTCCCTCTATCCGATGTCCGATCTAAGAATCCCGCCGAGAGAACCTCCTCAAGATACGTAAAATCTCCGGGATGTTCGGTCATTATATTCGGGGATGCACGACGGAGAGACCAAAGAAACCGATGACGCTTCCTTCTAGTGCGATGGCGATCTCTTTAGTTTGTTTCTCATTGAAACCTCCCATGCTCCCAAAGCAGAGGAACACAACCGATTTAGACGGTTGTTCATCGAGCCACCGCCAAATCTCTGGTTGCTTCTCAATGTTTTCTAGATGCAACACTGATCCTATTGGATAAACTTGAGGTAGATGATCACCACCACCATTATTGTTGAACATTTTCAAAGCATGTGGTTCGAGCTCATCAACTGTATTTACCAAAACACCCTTCATCTTTCGGAAACATCGGGCTTGAGCTAGAAACAAAAGGTAGCCACTGTTTTGAAGTGAAGAGATAAGGCAGTAACTTCACAGGATAAGGACGAGTCAAACAAGGAAACTCCAACTTAGTGACGACCGATTCTTCCAACTCGCTGACGTCATACTTTTTCTCGTCGTGCATCAACTCAACGTGAAGTGCAGAGCCGGCCAAGATGCCAAGCAAGCCAGGCAGTGGCTTGCAGCCGTACATATTAAATAGAAAATTTTGGACGTTTTCTATAAAAGTTTTCCTTAGACCAGTGGGCCTGCTGATGTCGACAGCCGAGACTCCAAGCGTCCCTCTCTGTCCAAGGATAAGGGTGTATCCAGTTCTCGAGGCGCCTCGTCGAAGGAGTTTGACTCTAAACGTTTCACATCCGCTGAAGCTGCTCGATGGTATGGCTTCTTTGCTTCTCGAACCCTTGCCCCTGAGGTCTGCTACTCGTTAGGAGCTGATGATAAAGCTAGAGAGCTGATTGATCAAGCGGGTCTGCTGAAAATCGTCTCTCAAGTCGGAACTTTTGATACGGATGTGGTGGACGAGTTTTGGGCAAATCTTCCTGCTGTAAAGGTTGAAGGGGACTCGGTTGAGGTTCTAGTTAATGATTGGGTGTATGAATTCTCTGCTGATCGGATCAATGCTCTGTTCGGTCTGCAATCCGTTGATGTGCGAAAGCAACGACTACAGACTGCTGTGATCTTGGAGGAGGATATGGCTCTTTTTCTATCCGGTGGGAAGGTGAAGTCTTGTTAGCAACTCGTGTCTACGGCGATCAAGAACCCGGTCATCAAGGATCTGCACAAGATCTGCTGCAGCAACTGGTCTCTAACGGTGAACACTGGCTATATCTCGACGAACAGAGCAATGGTGATCTACATGATCATGCATCGCATTCCGTTCGACTTTGGAAGGTTGATCTATGATCAGATCATCCAGTTGGGTCTGCAGGCTCAATCAGGCTTCCGGTTGCCGTTTCCCGGACTCATCTATCAGCTCTTGGAAGCTCAGCGACCTGTTCCAAGTCTTCGGTCACAAGACGTGAAGAAGACCAAGGGGAAGAAGACTGCCTCACTGTCTGTGGAGCCTGTTCCTCAAAGTGGATCGTCTGCAGAGCGTAAAGCCATCCGGTTGGCTATCAAGATCCTGCAAGACGCCTTGGACGCTGGTAAGTAGTACTCTCTCTGTTTGTATTCTCTTCTGGCGTTTTTCTATTGATGTTTTTGACTAATCTGTGCCAAACAAGCAGGGGGAGATGAGTCTGATTCTGAATCTTGAGGGGGAGTTTGGATTATGGGGGAGCAGTTGTTTGCAGTTGTTTCTTTTTGAAGTTGTTGTCTACTTTTTTTTCCTCTCCCTGTTGGATTTTAAGACGTGTTGGTTTTGGTTTAAGACTTGTCTTGGTTTTGTTTGAGGATCCTATTTATTTTAACAAGTTCTTCTCGGTTAACCGTCTGTTTTTCTTTGGGATCTGCATTACTGTGCTGGTATGGTTGTGCTTTTGTCTTGGTTGTTGTTGTCTGTATTTTCAGGCTTGACGCTGAGTGCTTGTGTGGCAAGATTCAGTCAAAAAGGGGAGATTGAAAGTGCATCAGAGCTCTGTCGGAGGAACAATGCTGTGGAGAGTCCCAGAGGTCTGATATGCTGACGTGCCGTGACGTGCTGACGTGGAGAAAGATTGTGGGATGCGATAACAAGATATGTGAGAAGTAAGGAAGAAGAGATCAAGATATACTCGAAGTTATTGAGAGTATATTTGATTAGAAGAGATAAGGAAGAATATTTTCTTAGGGATAAGGAATATTTCCTTTTAGTTAGGATACACCAAGATCTAGGTTAGAGATCGTTGGTGTGGGTATAAGTAGACGAGGGCTAGCCGCAAAAAGAGTCAGCACTCGTGGGGTAAAAGTTGTGAGTTTTGTAAATCTTCAAGCAATCATAAAAAAGGCTTAGAAGGTGAGTGTGTTTGTAACTCTTTTAGATCTACATAGGATGTTGTGTTAGATAGAGAGAATAGTGAGCTTTGTTTCAAATCTTGTAAGAATCAAGTGTGTTTTATAAGATTGAATAAAAGCGTTTGTTTGGCGCGTTTCCAAGCGTATTGTTGATTGTGCATTCTCTATATCTTAACAAGTGATATCAGAGCAGACACCTGATAAAAGGTTCTGGTATCCTTTTTCAACAGGTGAGATCTTGCGACAAGGATACAGAGAAATCACTAGATTTTGTTGCGGTTCAAACACCATTGAAACTCGACCCTGAGTACTTTGGTTTTTGGAAAGTTTCAATCAAACAGGTTTGGAGTCGACCCTGCTTGATTGACCCATGAAACTCGACCCTGAATACTTTGGTTTTTGGAATATTTTTGGAAATATATATAAGATATCAAATATGTTATTTGTGTATATTATTTGCCTTTGACAAAAATGTATTTTTACCCTCACTTATTCAATCGACATTCAGTAGGAGGGACAGGATATCTAGGCCGATCAGAACAGTAATCATATTTCATGTACTTTGCTCTCACATCCTCCATTGCCTTCTGTTCGTTTGCGCTTAACCTATTATACGTCCTATTGTTCCACCAGTACCTTGTCGAACCACAAACTTTCCTATTATTACTCTGACCATCTAGGCGACAGCCATGTTCGGGGAAGCCTTGGAACTGGGCCTTAAAAGGAGCATATGCCCAATTAATCTTGTCCTTACCACCGTTTGTCGCCCATTCTTCACCATTCCAAAGACTAGCCACTAGTTGCATGGGCTTTGATGGATAGTTCACGCCAAATCTTTTGTTATTCTTGAACACTCTTATTGGAATTTTGTCGACGTAAAACCTGTTAACAAACCATCCAAAAAGATTGACTTAGATAAGAGAAGATTTTGCATAAAGAGAAATGAAGGAGAAGAAAAGAAAAAAAAACTTACACAATATGATACGGATTCCAAAGAATCCCATAAGTGTGGAAACTTGTGGTAGGGTCGAACCAAAGAACAAACTTTTGTTCTCTATTTCCTTGTCCATTGGTAAACACATTTGTTTGGATTCCTATCGGTTTCCCTTGTCTATTCCCCAAGAACTCAAAGTCAACCTCATCGTGAGTGTTTCCTTTTGAAGTCAACTTTAACCAATACAAGAACATATATATATATATATATATATATATATATAAGCAAATTCACAATGTTGAAACTCCAAATTTATCGTAGAGAGAAAAATGTGAACGTACATAGAAAGCAGTGACAACACCGGCAGAATCTCTTGGAGGCAATTTGATTCTCATTTGAAAGAATCCTGATCCGTAATGGCTTTTAGACTCAAAGCCAGAACCTATTAATTAGTATTGTAGGTTGTGTCAAACTATTTATTTCGATGTTTTGTATACATTTCAATATTTTATATCATATATATATATATATATGTGTATATATATGTATGTATCTTGTATCTTTTTTATTAACAATACTCACTATACAGGTTTGAATTTAGGTGGTGAGATATATTTAAAAAAAAAATAGACCACAATTTAAAAACCAATAACATGGTCATTTGGATTATAATAATTTGTAAAAAACAAAAATATATAAGGAAATGACTTAAATACACACATAAACCATTAAAACATGACTTCGTATTTGGAAAGTATAAAGAAAGGAAATGAACCTGAAGACTGATCCATGGAAAGGTCAACTTCTTTCCCTTGGTTGAGTTTTAAGACATGATTTTGTCCCCACGTTACGACGTAGTTCTTATCAAAATCTATACCTCCACGACCACGAGCCCTAGCATCAGCCGTAAACATCAAGAAGAGTACCGAAACGAATTCAAATATTAAAAACATATATTCTATCCTATTCATTTTTAAATGTCAGCTTGAGTTATCTATTATCCCAGGGAGTAAAGGCTCCTCTATTTATATTCGTTTGTCAGGAATTAGAGGCTTAACAGTTTAGGTAATTTCATGTTTTGTGCAGATAAATGAAAATGGACGTACTTGATTATCTATAATTCAAAGTCATACATGCTTGTTTACACTTACATTTGAACCAAAATTCTGGTCAACAAAATGTTTATTTTTACTATTTGGTTATAGATATGTTATCAAAATGAAAAACTCTTACCTATAATGAAATATCATTAAAAAGAGCATACAGTTTATATGATATTTTTTCCATAAACTATCAATAGATTTTTTTTATTTTGGTCAACATTCTAAATGATATGTCTCAATTCGATAACTATTTGGTCAACATATATATAGTTATGGAAAGGAAAAAAAATGGTGACAAGTTTAATTACACACTATAAAATAAAAGAAAATTGAGTAAATTGGTCAACATTCTTAGATATTAATTTTAATTTTATAACTATTTGGGGAGACTATTAAAAAAAGAAAAAATACTCCCTGTGTTCCAGTATATACGATCTTTTAGCCTTTTTATTTGTTCTATATTACTCCCTCTGTTTCACAAAGAGTATCATAACACATTTCACACAAATTAAGAAAAGTGTGAATTATACATGTTTGCCCATATTTAATTAATGATTAATGGTTTAAATTCAATGAAAAGAGCTTTGGGTTTAAGGGTAAAAAAAAATGTAGCATTAAAAAGCACATTGGAAATGTAGAATGACATTCTTTGTGTAACAAAAATTTTTCTCCAAAATGACGCTCTTTGTGAAACAGAGGGAGTATAAAAAAAAAATTCAAGTTTCTATGCATTTTTTAATATTAATTTAAATTTTTTTGACTATTGAAATTCTGCAGTATTTTCTATTGGTTGTGAAATGAGTAAACATTTATTATTTCTTAATCTTTGTGCTTTTAGCCAAAAATCTCTTATAATGGAACAGAGAGAGTTTAAAATAAGCTATCATATATTAAATTCATTAGTTTATAGCTTTGTTTTTAATGTATCTTAATTTAGAAATGTTAATAATGAACAAACATTTTGTACGCTTTTATTTCATTTAGGCCTATAAGTTTCTTCTGTCAGCTTTTAATTAATTTAAGTTTATTATATTTCAAAATAATTTAAGTTTATTATATTATACAAAATTATAAAGTTCAACAAAAAAATTTGAAATTAAATTTAAATATTTAAATTTTGATCCGTTATCCAGTAATTTTTTTAATTCAATAGATATTATTTTAAAGAATAATATTACTAAAGCTTGAATATATTATAGATTGAACAATTATATTTGTTTTTAAAGATTTAACTTATGATATATCCGTAAATAAAATTATTTTGTTAATTATAATAAATAATATGATAATTTATTTGTTTCACAAAATAGACTCATATATAAAAAGTAAGAGATGAAGTATAATGATAATTAACAAATTAATATGTTAAGTTAGATATCAAAGGATTTTATTTGATAAATAATTTTTTTAAAAAAATTAATATGATAAGTTAGATGATATCAAATGATTATTTAGAATATTCTCTGTAAGATTTTTGGAAACAACGTGCTCTAGTAATAAAATCTTCCGAAAATAAATTAAGGTTGCACCTACTATTTAACTTGTAACCAATTAATCTATAACATATTTGTAATCAACTTATTAAAAATTATATAGTTTACAAAACAATGTTATATGTACTTCCGTTTTATTATAAAGAGGAAATATATATATATTTTGGGCAAACTTGTCATTATATATATACATCAAATATATCAATAATCATTCTGTTTATTTATGTAAAAATAATCACACGACAACTTTTAAATTAATTCTTACAAACAAAAAAAAATAGCAGATAAGGTGACACTCATTTAGTATTCATAAAACAAATATATAACAAATAATAATAAATAAATAAATAAATACGTACACTATATGGTATGGATTCCAAAGAATGCCATAAGTGTGGAAGTCAATGGTGGGATCGAACCAAAGATCAAACCTTTGTTCTCTGTTTCCTCTACCTTCGGTGTACACATTTGTCTGTAACGTTATTGGTTTTCCTTCTACGTTCCCCAAGAACTCAAAGTCAACCTCGTCGTGGGTGTCTCCTTTCGAAGTCAACTATAACCAATATTTCACAAATAAATACATAACAAAGTTTCACCAATGTTGCTAACTGATATCCATATAAAATGATTATTCTAAAAGGAGAAAGAATAAAACAAATACGAACGTAAAAGGCAGTGACAACGCCAGAAGAATTGTTTCCAAACACTTTCTCATTTGGACAAAACCTGATCCGTAGTGGTTTTTGGACTCAAGCCAGAACCTATACGTGTGTGACATGATTCTAAGAACAACATCATGAAATTGTTTTTAAAATGGAAATAAAAAACAATATAAAAAATCAAAGAACCTGAAAAATAATCCATGGTAAGCTGAACTTCTTTGCCTTGGTTGGATTTTAAGACATGATCTTTTCCCCATGTAACCACATAGTTCTCATCAAAACCAAATTCTTGGTTTATGGCAATTCCTCTAATTCCATGAACTCTAGTGGCATCAGCCTTAATGATCAACATTAGTGCCCAAAAAAAACCAAATATTAAAGGATATTCCATCTTAATTGTTGTTTTTGAGTACTTCTCGTGAAGCAATATATCTCGTTTCTCATTTCTTGACCAAACAAATATATATATATACAATTTTGGTATAAACGTATTTATTGCCATAGATACTAGAGTTATGTGTGTGTTCACGCGGCTATCCACGCACACCGCTACAACACACATATGTGTTATCTAGTATTGAAGGGTTACAGATTCGTTAATGCATTGACAATGACAATTTTAGTTTTAGCCTCTGTTATCTTAGTAACTAATTCTTTAATTTTGTTCGTTAAAAAATTGGTTCTAGAAGATGCAAAAATGAAAATATACAAGACCAAAGAGAGATAGAAGTGAATACTTTAAGATCGATCTAATCACTTTCATACATGTGAAAAAAAATCTTGTGTGTCCTTGCAGTTTAATGTGTTTTTATAGTGATCCAACTATTATTGAAAGCGCATTTTCAAAAATTAAACTCTGGTCCACCATCTTTAAGATGATTTTTCCAATCATTGGAACCACCAGAAATTGTGTTTAGATAAAATCTTTTATAAAGGTTAATAAATAATTAAATTGGAGATTTACATCGAAAATAGTAATTTAATTTACTAATTGTGATAATTTCATTGCAAATATTAGATTAGATCAAATCGATAAGATAAGCCTTAAAAAACAGTTTTTGAAGGTGCACTATAAAACAAATCAATCAAAAATTTAATAACTCATCTATATTCACTACAACCAACTTAATTTAATAGAAAATGTTTAAAACTATATAAAATTTCGATACTTTAACCAAATAAACCAATATATAATTTATATAAAATATTATTAATAAAAATTTTAAAGTATAAAATATGGTTACTGAGTAAATATGAAAACTAGGATTAGAGTTTAAAACTTTATTTACAATAAATTATTAATCAAATATTGCAATCAAACAAAAATGTTAACAAAAAGGTATAAATATATTTGTTAAAGAGTTTTTCGGGCTGGCCCGAGCCCGGTCGGACTAAGCACAAAAAATCTTATAGCCCAAACAGGCTGAGCCCGAAAGGCCCGATTTTTTCTGGATATATATATTTAAGTTCGAGCCCGGTATTTTTCAGGGCCGGACCAGGACAGCCCGCGGGCTTTGGCCCTTGACATGCCTATATATATATATCAACAATTTACTGTAACTGAGCACAAAAATGTATTTCTATAATGTCATCCACTTAAATAATTATAAAAATAAATGTATTTCTAACTGCTCTCTTAAAAATTGCTCTTTTTCTTCCTATAATTGTTTTCTTTTTGTTAAAAACTGTAAATGTGGGATAAGACATTCTCATGTCATTGTTGAATCATGGATTAAACATTCTACATCATCGACATAGTTCAAATTATAGATTTACTTATATTTTTGTATATCCTAAATTTGAAATAGGATTCACGTCCATTTTGCAAGAGAAAAATCATCACCCCATTAACAGAGCATTCATTAAAAGTCTATAGTGTATTAATTAGATGGAGGTCCGTGTCATGTCTTGGTTAATAGTATTTTTAAAAATACTTTATATATATAATTTAAATTTCATTATACATCTATCAAATAAATAATAAATCTCTGTTCATATTAAGTGACGTTTTAGACTGAAAGTTTTGTTTTAAAATAAGTGTGATTTTGTATTTTTCAATGTAAATGTTTGGTAAATTTTCCAATTTTATCCTTACTAATTAATGTATTGACCAATAGAAAAAATTTATACTAGTATTTTTGCAACAGTTTTTGCTCAAAAATCTGTTATGGAAAGTTTTTGTATATAATGCTATTGAATGCTTATATTCATATTCAAACAAGTTAAGTTAATTTTCTCTACTATCCTTATAACCAAACAAAATTAAAATATTTTAAATATTCATATCCTTTATCTTATAATTCACAAGTCACCTAGCCAATAAACATCTGCCACATAGATTTTAAAAACATTTTAAAAGAGTAATGAAAATCAACTAAAACGAGAAAATGCTAACAGTGAAATAAAAACAAAACAGAAAACCTATATCACCCACGATCCACAATAATTTTTCGTCGCCCATGATCCTACTTTTTAGCCCACGATCTCTATCTTCTTATACCCATATATAGGATTCGACACTCAAACAGCAAAAAATCTCTCAATCGATCCAAAACAAAATATGAGTCTCTTCTTCCAAGGCTGTAAAACTCTGATCCAAAATCGCTGATACAGTGAGTATTCTAGCAACTTTTCCTTTCTATTTATTCAATAATGTTTTAGAGTTTTGATAAAAAAAAGAATTGGTTTATATACGGTTGTAGGGGCGAGAGGAACCTGAAGTGTTGAAGATGATATGATCAAAAGCCTAAGACAGAACTTACTGAGATATTTTGTATTGGAGTAAGCTTGAAATAGCTTAAAGCCCAAGCTAAGTATATTTGAGAGATATTCAAATATACATATTTGGATTATAGGAGTTATCTAAATAAGTTATATTTCCTAATTGGTTTTGGAAAAGTGTCTTTGAGATTTTTATATATAGAGCTACCAAGGTGTGGTAAGCCTGATGAGTTTTGAGAGAGAGTTTGAGAGACTGTGTTTAAGAGATTGAGAGAGACCAAAGTTTTGAGTTATTTTCTTTGGTGATGAATAAAGAGAGTTATTCTTTATTACAAGTTCTTAAACCATCCTTTCAAACTAGATTTGGTATCAGAGCTACATGTTCCGTGATCCTGAAAGAGAATTATGATGGAAGTTGCCATTGTGACTAAAAGAAGAGAAGGAAAAGCTTCTTCGATTACAATCAAAAGTATGAGAGATATTAATGTTATCAAAAAAACAAAGGAGGAAGGAAGAAAAGATATTTCAGAAGGAGAAGAAATTTCAAAATCTGATTCAGAAGAAGAACAAGAAGACGACCTTGTTGAAAGCTACAAGGAAGTTCATGAGGCACTGATTAATATTGGAAAGAAGAATCAAGTTTTGGTAAAAGAAAAAATTCGCCTTGATGCACTTGTTGAATCACTGCAGAATGAGTTGAAGGATGAGAAGAAAATCAATCAAAGGAGTCTGACATTGATGCAAGAAAAGCTGGCTCTTGCTGCTAAAGTAGACAATCTGGAGAAAGATTTACGTAATGAGAAGGAAATATCAGCCCGACTTCAATCAGAGCTTGATCAACAACACAAGAAGATTCACATGTTTGCTGGGACTAAAACTTTTGATAAAATATTGAGTTATGGAAGAACAAAGAAGTCTAACCGAGGATTAGGTTATATTGGACAAGAAGGATCTAACACAGGACAAATCAAGTTTGTGTCAGGAGGTGTCGCTCAACAAATACAAGACAAGTCTAACCGAGGATTAGGTTATATTGGAGAAGAAGGATCTAACACAGGATAAATCAAGTTTGTGTCAGGAGGTGTCGCTCAACAAGTACACGACAAATCAGAGAGTAATACAATCAAACAAACTGGATGTTACTTTTGTGGAAAGAAAGGACACATAAGAGCTTACTGCTACAAGTACTGGGAAAAAGTAAACAAACTTAGACGTCAAGGAAAATTTTCGTGGAATGGATATTGTAGTCAAATATGGGTAAAGAAATCTGATCTGTATGCATCAAAAGTTATGTCAAGAAAATCTGATCTGGATCAGGATACATCAAGAAGGTCAGGAAGTACAGGAGAGTTTGGATTTCGGTGCAATATGACAATTGTGACAAAAGAACATGGGGCTACTAGTAGTGGATATTCTCGCTATATGACAAGAACTCCTACAGCAGCACCTATAACTGCAGCAAAACCAGCAACAGAAAATTAGAGCATGACAGGAAGCATCGGTGATGAAAAATTGCTGGAAATTACAAATCATTGTATGAGCATTGGCTTAAATTGATTGAGGAAAATTCAGTGCTGACTAAAGAGAAAGTCATGTTAGAGATTCAAATTGTTAAAGCACAAAAGTATGCAATAGAGAAAGAAGAAGAAGCATTACAAGTTAGAATCAGACTTCAAGAAACTCATAAGAATTTAAGAATGCTTAATAGTGGTACAGACAAATTGGATCATCTTCTGAACATTGGGAAAACAGATCGACATGGTCTTGGATTCAAGGGAAAGCCTTCAAACTCAGATTCCTATTTTGTTTATGGTGGAAAAATCACATCTGCAACATGAGATGCTACAGAGACTACAACTGGTACAGAGACCGTGAATCGATAACAGATGAAGAAAGGAAGGAGATTTTTCGATTGGTTGGAAATTTGGGTCAATGTCTGTTGAAATTAAATCCGTTCCAGAAAGAGTACAAAAAGAGGAGTTAAAATTATTCTGTAATAATGCTTCTAAGAGAGACAGAGGATCTCAAAGATCCTTTCGGGAAATTGATGGGAACGTGTGTTTGTGGACCACTAATGCGATTGGAAGGCTTCAAGAAGAAATTGTTCGCAAAGTTCATATAAGCGAATAAAGAGATCATTTTCGTATCTTGAGTCTGTAGCTGCTGAAATAATAAGAAAAAGAGAAGAATTTAAGGCTTGAAATTCATGTTGTGTTATTGCTTGGATTAATGTGTTATTGGGACACACAATGAATGATGATGAAGAAGAGAAAGATATGCGTGATGGTGATAAATGTTTGATCAAAAGAAAAGAAGGAAAATCCTTTCGGAGATCATTACAGAAGTGTTCTATGGTTACTAAGATGAGATTTGAGATAGAACAAAAGGAGAAGAGTTTTTCACAAAAAAAAAGGACGTGACACTACCAAAGTTTCACACAACACAAGCGAGATTCGAGAAGTTGTTCAGAAGGAAGTGGTACCTAGTATGAAGTTCCAGCGTGGCTGTGAGCTTCTTAATATCCACTAATTGAAGAAGCAGCTCCTGGTAACTCCGGTAAGTCAATGACCTCGCAGAAAAGAGAAGAAAAGATTTAGGTGAGTTCATTATGTGAGGTAGAAGTATGTGTAAGGAAGAAAAAAACAAGTTGTTGCACAAAGAGAAGGAGAAATGGAGTTACCTGTGGAGTTCTGAAGCTATGAGAAGAAAATTCAAGCTTCAGGTGGAGTGTCTAGTAGTAAAAGAATCCGAGGAAGTGGATTAGTTAAGGTTCTGGAATTGCAATAAGGAGATATTGATTCCAGGTGGAGCTGTGAGAGAGTTACCTGCATTTATCAGAGCAGCAAAAGAACACGGATGGTGATTCAACGGAGAAGCTGCGGAGGAAGAAAATCAGGGAATCAAGAGTTAAGATTTCATATTTAAAAAAAAAAAAATCAGAAATCTCAAAAAGCTGGTAAGAGAAGCTTGAGAATACCTGAGATTACAGAGGGTAATGGTGATAGAGGAATCACCGGAGATACAAGGATTTGTGGTAGAAATTGCATCTGATTTCACTAAGCAAAGAAGAAGATAACTTGTCGTATACACCGTAGGTACCATTTTAATGGGTTCATGGAGTTACCTAGAGGAGTTTTTGGAGCCGTGAAGGAGAGTGATCGGTTCCAGGTGAGTTTCTGTGAGGAGGATAGTGAAATCAAAGACATGATTTCATGGGTTTATGAAATCGTAAGTGATAAAGTGTGAAGGAGATGATCACTGTTTCAAAGGTTACCAAAGCTCATCAAAGAAGAAGAAGAACACACGTTTGTTCATCTGAGAAGCTGGGAAATGAAGAATCAAAATTCTGAAAAACTTCAAAAAGTTTGTAATCTCAGAAGAAATCAAACTGAAGTCGTCATAGTAGAGATGAAGAAGAGTTTGATAGGTACCGGAGTTGCAGCGATCGGTATTCGGTTTTGCCACGGAGGAAGAGAAAAATGGCGGCTTCGTCGGGTAAAGAGAAGCCTTAGAGGATTCTTAGGTGTTGGGTGTAGAGTCGGAGAAGTCTCCGGCGAACATGGAGGTGACCGGAGTTGTCGTCGTCGGAATAGCGTTCAATTTTTCATCGATGGAGAAGAAAGAGAGGGAGAAAGGTTCATGGGCTGGACTTGTGAAGAAAGAAGTTGAAGTTGACAAAAGCCCATGGTGGAGATTGTGAAGTTATGGGCTTTAATCACATTCATCACCCACAATCGAATTAAGCTTATGGTATTCTCCTCTTGGACAAAAAGCATAAGAGAGAACAGAGCCGTAAGAAACACAAAGAAAAAGACGGTGACATTTTCTTTGTGTAAAGAGGAGTTTATGGCTGTCACTAAAGCATCTAAAGAAGCAAACTGGCTTCGAGAACTATTTGATAAGGTCATCGAGAAACATGTGAGAAGGTGACAATCCCAATGGTGGATATCTTAACAAAGGCACTTGGAAGAATAAAGTTCAAGGAAATGAGGAGTTTCATTGGGATTCAAGATGTAAGTGAGAGTGGCTTCAAGCTTAAAGGGGAGAATGTTGGAGTAAGCTTGAAGTAGCTTAAAGCCCAAGCTAAGTATATTTGAGAGATATTCAAATATACATATTTGAGTTATAGGAATTATCTAAATAAGTTATATTTCCTAATTGGTTTTGGAAAAGTGTCTTTGAGATTTTATATATATAGAGCTACCAAGGTGTGGTAAGCCTGATAAATTTTGAGAGAGAGTTTGAGAAATTGTGTTTAAGAGATTGAGAGAGAGACCAAAGTTTTGAGTTATTTTCTTTGGTAATGAATAAAGAGTTATTCTTTATTATAAGTTCTTAAACCATCCTTTCAAACTAGATTTTGACTACATGTATGTATCAGTTTTCCCGTTTTCTCATTAAATTAGCCCAGTGTCTCTTAGAGTACATGATATATTTTCTTTTTCAGATGTTTGATGCAACAACTAACACCCTCTTGGCTGCTAGAAAGTATGAATTCTAAAACAATCACAATCAAATTCGTCTATGAAATTGTTCTTAAAGGTAACTTTTACATAATCTTCCTTTCCGAGAAAAAACAAAAAATTCTCTCACAAATAGTTTAAATAGTCTGAAATTTAATGAAGCATTATGTTACATTTTTTTATCTCTTTTTTTCTCTCTGTGTTCTTCAAATTAATATGTGCGATTGTGATTCTTTAAGTACTACTGTTAAGAGTATGCGTGATTTTGGTAAACTAAAACAACTGTAAAATAACTCAAAATTGGTTTCAAACCAACTAAAGAAAAAGAAAAACAAAAACCCTAATGGCGACCCTCAAGGCGATAGCGCCGTCTTCCCCATCTCTATAGATTTGTGAAGGCAAACGCTATATTCCTCGTTTATCGAGTGTTTTCTGGTGGTCTATTCTCTGCTCGTATAGCAAGTTTGAGTCTTAATCGATTTGGGAGGTTTTTTTTTTTTTGCTTGGTTTGGGTTTGGACAAGTTACGAATGACTCGAGACAGAGATTTGGGGTTTTATGCTGGGAGAGGCCGTCTAGGCTATTCTGTTGGAGGAGAGAGGGGTCCGGACTGGTTCCGTGGAGAGTCTTCACAGAGTCGAAGGGATCCGCACGCTGCTGGAGGGGTGCACACAAGAAGCGGCACAAGACCGGTATCATCTCAATTAGGGGCAGAGCCGGATGATATAATCCGCATCCCGGGGTTTGATAACTCAGATCTAGTAGAAAAATTTAAAAAATCTTTGATCGGAAGGATTTTTCATACTGATGGCAGGAGCATTGACGCCTTAATCACCTTTATGCCAAAGGCACGGATTTGGGATGTTGAAGGAAGGGTACAAGGCACAAATCTGGGCAATGGGAAATTTCAATTTGATTTTGAGGAGATGGAAGACCTGGAAAAAGTTCTGGCTAGGAGACCATGTCATTTTAACCAGTGGAGCTTCTCTTTAGAGCGATGGGAACCGAATGTGAGTGAAGATTTCCCCAACCAAATGTTGTTCTGGGTAAAAGTCCTGGGTATACCTAAGCATTACAGGAAGGAAGCTGCGTACCGAAGCATTGGTGAAGCTCTAGGAGCTTTTGTCGCCGTGGACACGGCGGGAGAAAGAGTCCAGATTTCTCTCAATGGGGACCAACCGCTTCAGTTTGAAAGATGGGCTGGGTTTGAGAATGGTGATGTTATTCGAGTATCTCTTAAATATGAAGGACTGTTCCGCTATTGCTTTACCTGCAGACGTCTTTCTCACGAAGAAAGAACCTGTCCAGATTTGACTGAAGAGGAAAGAGAGAAGAATAGGAAGCTCAGGGCGGAAGCTTATAGGAGCTCAGAAGATCCCAAAGGGGAGTTTAGTGTTCAAAAGGATAATAGGATCATTGGTTGGCAGTCCAGAAAGGAAGTGGGTAAACAAACTCTGGATGCCGGTGTCCCTCGCAATGGGGAGAGCTCGAGGAGGGATCTGCGAGTTGACCTCCTCCGCCGTCGAGATACAAAAAGCAAGGATGTCTGGAATAGAATTCAAGATCCGAGATATACTGATTATTCCCGAAATCGGGAGAGATACCATCCATATGGCCAAGATAGAAATGTTTACAAATCATCAAACCGGGAGGACTCTTATGGCTCTTCTTCTAGGCTTCAACGACGTCAGGAAACGAGAGACTCTGACTCTTTCAGACTGGATGAGCGTGCTGCGAGAAGAGCTGGAAAAGAAGCTTTGGAAACCTCGGATTCCCAAAGAACAATCTCAGATTTGCATCGCCAAGGATCCTTCTCTCACCGGGTTCACCAGGATCAATCAGGGAATTACTTAGCGAAGGAACATTCACGCAGGGATCAGTCTCAAAAGAGTAAAAGTCCCCGGTTAGTCTATAAAGTAAAGGAAACCCCCCTCTTGGTCCCCCGAAGGAGGGATGATGATCTTAGAGGGGAGAAAACATCCTCAACTATCCCGGAAAAAGATACCTCTTCCCCCCCCCCTCCCCCCCTGCCACCTAAGCTGAAAGAGGCTACTAGCAGTCATCGTGGGAGGAATAGCACTGTATCGACTGAGGACGGAGGAGCGGAGACTGTTTTACCCCAAGCAGAGCCCGACATTGCTATAGCACGGATTGACATTGATGTTCTTAACTCAGATTTCGTTATGGATGAGGAAATGGTGGATAATGATGACCTTCTGGATGATGAATGTATGCCAGTGGATGACTATCTTCGCGAAGCTGGTTTGTTGGTTGGGGAGAATGGTGATACTCTTGTTCCTGAGGAGGGAGCGGAAAAAATAGAAGCTATCTCCCAATTATCTAGGTCGAAGACAAAGAAATTGGGGGAAGCGGAGAAACCAAAAATCCAGCAATCTAAGACGACGTCTCCTTCCCAGAGTAGCACGGGGGGTCAGTCGGGTTCCCAAAGGGGAAAAGCAGCTCATCGTGGGGGATTGGGTACTGAAAGGAAAAAGATCTCCCGTAGCCCGGATCTAAAAGGAGTCGCTTCCAGAAAGCAGAATGCTCTGCGGATCTCCTCTTCCCCGAAGAAAAGGGCTGGCACTAAACGTCCAAAAGATACTGCTGTCCCTCGTTTTGAGGTGTTTCCTTCTGCTGTTAGCAAGAAGTCTGCTGTTAAATCAGGTTCGGTGGGGTCCCAGAAACCACCCAGTACTCGTATATGACGACAATCTCCTGGAACTGTCAAGGAGCTCAAGCTTACTTGACAATAGAGCACCTTCGGGAGCTTAGGAGATGTTTTTTTCCCGATTTCTTTTTTCTTTCAGAAACAAAAAACAATTTTAATTTTATGCAAGATCTTCAATTTCATTTTGGTTATGATAGTTTGTTCACAGTCGAGCCTTCCGGTAGAAGTGGAGGTCTCGCTTTGTTTTATATGAATTCTTCTGCAGTTACTATTCTCTTTTCCAATGATAGGTTGATCGACATTGAGACGACTATAGAAGGTCACAAGGTTTTTATGACTTTCGTGTATGGAGATCCGGTTGTTACATGCCGAGATAATGTATGGGAAAGGCTAACAAGAATGAGCACCACCAGAGATGGAGCTTGGTTTATGATTGGGGATTTCAACGAAATCACAGGGAACCATGAGAAAAAAGGTGGTCGACGTCGTCCAGATAATTCTTTTATCCCTTTCAATACTATGCTAGCAAGTTGTGGAATGATTGAATTCCCTTTCAAGGGAAATAAATTTTCATGGGTAGGGAGAAGAAGTAATGGAAAAGTCCAATGTTGTCTTGATAGAGCGGTTGGCAACGAAGATTGGCACACTTGGTTTTCCCACACTAATGTGGAGTATTTAAAGCTCTGGGGGTCTGATCATCGGCCTGTTTTGGCTCGTATCCGGTCCCGTGTGCGGAGGGCAAATAAAAGCTTCAAATTTGACAAGCGATGTATTGGGAAGCAAGGTTTTAAAGAAGCCGTTTATGAAGGATGGGGTCTTTCAAACTCGGACGAGGGTGTCGGTATCCATGAGCGTATTGTTGCAAGCCGCAAAGCAATTTCCTCCTGGAAGCACAATAACCAACCAAACTCGGTGAAGCTAATAGAGGATTTGAAGACAAAACTAGATGAGGCTCAATGTAATGCTCTATCCTCGGCAGATGAAGAGCTAGCCTTAAAATGGCAACTCTGCTCAGCTATTCGGGATGAAGAAATCTATTGGAAGCAAAAAAGCAGAGCTACCTGGATGCGGGAGGGGGATCAAAATACCAAGTATTTCCACGCCACAACCAAACAGAGAAGAGCAAGAAACAAGATTATCAGCCTAAAAGATGGCAATGGTCATCTGGAGGAAACGGAGGAAGGTATTGAACAAATTGCCACTACATACTTTCAGACTCTGTTCACAGCGTCAGATACTTCAGAACAAGAAGAAGTCTTATCGTACGTTAACGAGAAAGTACCACAGGACATGAACGACTCCCTTACTCGACCCTTCTCTGTTTCAGAAATAAAAAAAGCTCTCTTCAGTATTAACCCTGACAAAGCCCCCGGTCCAGATGGGATGACGAGCCTTTTCTTTCAAAAATTCTGGGATATTCTCGGGACGGATCTCATAAAGCTGGTACAAGAGTTTCATGAAACAGGTCGGTTTGATCCAAGGCTGAACCAAACCAATATATGTCTAATTCCTAAGAATGAACGGCCTAGAGAGATGAAGGAGTTCCGACCAATCAGTTTGTGTAACGTCAGCTATAAAATCATTTCCAAAGTACTGTGCAACCGGCTAAAAAAAGCACTCCCGAAGCTGATTTCGGAGACACAATCAGCCTTTGTGGCTAGACGGCTTATCACGGACAACATCCTGTTAGCACAGGAAAACTTCCATGCTTTACGTACCAACCCAATATGCAAGTCTAAATTTGTGGCAATAAAGACTGACATGAGTAAAGCATATGACCGGGTGGAGTGGTCTTTCCTGGAAGCTCTGATGAGGAAACTTGGCTTCTGTGATAAATGGATAGGCTGGATAACAAGCTGTATCTCTACTGTATCGTATCAAATCCTCCTCAATGGAGAGGCGAAAGGGAACATCATACCTTCTAGGGGCCTGCGTCAAGGCGACCCTTTGTCCCCATTCCTTTTTATTATCTGTACCGAAGCTCTAATCTCTCAGCTAAAAGGTGCAGAGGAAGAGGGTCGAATTACAGGCCTGAAAATTGCCCAGGGGAGTCCCCCAGTGTCCCACCTTCTTTTCGCTGACGATAGCCTTTTTTTCTGTAAGGCTGTCATCCCGCAGTGTGCGGAGTTAATGAAGATTATCAATACCTATGGAGCTGCCTCTGGACAATGTTTAAACATGGATAAATCAGCAATTCTCTTCGGGAATAAAGTCCCTAGCCAAATAAAATCTGATATAAAGACTGCTATTGGTATCTCAAAAGAAGGGGGAATGGGGATGTATCTGGGATTACCAGAGAAAATCTGTGGCTCTAAGCAACAAGTCTTCTCTTTCGTCCAGGACAGATTACATAATAAGACAAACGCTTGGTCCGCAAGACTCCTCTCAAAGGGAGGTCGTGAGGTGATGGTCAAGTCGGTAGCACAAGCCCTTCCGACCTATGTCATGTCTTGTTTCCTCTTACCGAGCAATATTCTCAACAAGCTGCGTGGAGCTATCTCGAAATTTTGGTGGAGCACGAAAGGAAACAACCGGGGTTTGCATTGGATTGCCTGGGACAAAATATGTATCCCGCAGTCTAAAGGGGGTCTGGGATTCCGAGATCTTAAAGCCTTTAATCTAGCTCTGCTAGCTAAACAGGTTTGGCGTTTACTTCGTTTCCCGGATTCTCTCCTCTGTAGAGTGTTGAAAGGTAGATATTTTAGATATTCGAATCCCCTGGACGTCAAAACAGCTAATTCCCCGTCCTTCGGGTGGAAAAGTATGATGGCAGCTAAGGAGCTACTCTCGGGTGGACTTAGGAAAAATGTTCGCTCTGGTTTTAATATAAAAGTGTGGGGGGATAACTGGATTCCGACTATACCGGCACGGCCAGCAATAGCCAAGAATATCTGCTTAACCCAAGATCCTCATTTGTATGTTAACCACCTCATCGATTTTGACACAAAAGCGTGGAAGGTAGAGACGATTGAAGCCTTGTTTGATTCATCAGACGTACCTCTAATCCTTGGGCTCAAACCTAGTAGGTGTTTTGAAGTGGATAACTATGTTTGGGTCCACACAAAGTCGGGCCAGTACACTGTAAAGTCGGGTTACCTGGAGGCAGTTCAACAGACACAGGGCGAACCTGAGCTGGTGGAGCCGAGTACAACAAGTCTTAAAAAGCATGTGTGGAAGCTTGGCACAACCAGAAAGATTAAACATTTTTTGTGGCAGACTCTATCTGGATGTGTTCCCACCTTTAGCCGCCTGGCTGATCGACATTGCGGAACGGATCGATCCTGCGCACGATGTGGGGCTGAGGAGGAGTCTATTAACCACGTCCTGTTTGAATGTCCTCCCGCTGTTCAAGTTTGGGCCCTCTCGGGTATATCTACAGGTCCGGGTGCCTTCCCGTGTCAAGCTCTTTTTACAAACTTGGATTTTTTGTTTTGGCGTGCAAAGGAGATGGGAACGGAGGATGATCAGCTACTCAGTTTCCCTTGGATTGCTTGGTTTATCTGGAAAGCGAGAAATGACAAGGTATTTAATAATAAAGATGTTCTCCCAACAGACACACTACGTATTGCGGTTTCAGAAGCGCAGGTATGGAAGATCGCTCAGCAGTTGGACGAGATGGATACAGTGCGTGATGTGTCGTCCCAACAACCTCCAGTGTTGGCTACAACTCCCAATATTAGTGTTTTGACTTGTAAGGTGGATGGTTCATGGACAAGAGATGACGTGGTGTCGGGTATTGCCTTCGGTCTTTTTGTAAAGGACCGGCCTATCTGGGGTCTGAAGGCAATCCCGCGTGCATTATCACCCCTTCATGCGGAACTGGAGGCACTATGTTGGGCCATGGAATGTGCTTTATCTCTGGGACATTTGGCGATCCACTTTGAAACAGACTGTCAAGAGATCCTTAGTATCTTAGATGAATCCAACGACTGGCCAGCTTTAGCTTCAGAACTTGATCTTTTTCATTCCTACCAAAGGAGTTTTTCTTCTTTTTCTGTGGGACACATATCTAGACTGAGTAATGTCCGTGCCGACAGCTTTGCAAAAGCTGCTCGAACACGCGGTTTTGCTTTTTCCCATGTAAGCCCGCAAGTTCCGGATTGGTTAGCTCATGAGGCTAACCTTGTTGAACTGGTTTAATAAAATTATGGAGTTTTTGAGGTCAAAAAAAAAAAAAAAAAAAAAAAAAAAAAAGTACTACTGTTAAATATTAATATGAAGAATACACAAAGAGACAAATGCCGTTTAGATTAGCGTATTTCGTCGATGTTTGATTTTTAGTCATGCCTGATTTATAGCTTATGTATATCCTTTGTCACTTAATAATGTTTCTATTGTTCGTATTGATTTTTAATTCTTTAATGCTTTTAGATGTTTTTGCAACATGCTGATTTTCTACTTCTTATTGTTTTAATTGGATTGTAAAACTGTTTGCAGGTGAAGATCATATAAATGAATTACATATATAATGTGAGAAGCCATCTGCTCATAGAGCAGATTAAGAAGAAAAAAAAGGACAGGTAGAGGGATAATACATACAAAACTAAAACAAGAAATTATTAAACTAATTTTGTACTTTATTTTTTTTTGTCCTTTAATGTACTTTATTTTTATAGGAATAACTATTTATGCTCTATTTGAATTAAAACATATATATTTGTATTCAATGAACGAATTAAGCATTGTATGTTTGTGTTTTTTTTTCCTTGTTAATTGTATGTAATTTTTGGTTCTATTTATGATGTGCATCTATTTATGATGTGCAAAAATATGGCCGTGCGTAGCACGGGATGTAATACTAGTATATAATATTCTATAATTAATATAGATATTTAGAATATTTATATCATATTAAAAAAATTATTCTCTTATCATCTTTTTATTTTTATTTTAAAATTTAAATGTAGTGAATCATCATATAATACATAAAGTTAATAAAAATGTGTATTTTTTCTGCATATATTGTAATTTGAATTTTTTTAAACGAACATATATTACTCAATTAATATAAAAAGTGTGTGTTCAACATACATATATAGTAAATTTACCGTAAATAGTAACTTGTAGAATTTTAAGAAAATTATAATTTATAACTGATATACCTAAACTTGATAAAAAAGCTTAAAATTATGAATATTTAAACATACTAAAATTTTAAAATAACACAAACGACAGGTTATATTACATGACGGGTTATATAACATTACATGATTGAATTGATAATAGTAAAAAATAAAATATCATTAATATGATATTTCAATACGGGTTAAATCCTTATTTTACTATTTTAACAACACCATATAAAATATGTCGAGTCAAACTGATTTAATTAAGATTGTATTAAACAAAAATTATTGTGCGGTATACCATAGAGCATAGTCGAGTCAAACTGATTTAATTAAGATTGTATTAAACAAAAATTATTGTGCGGTATACCATAGAGCATAGTCGAGTCATAATCTAAAATTGTTGTGCGGTATACCTCGAGTTATAATCTAAAATTAACAAAAGAGTACATTAGCAAAATTAGTATTAAAATAATATATTAATAAAAAAATAGAAAAAAAACTTGCCTCGCGGTATACCGCGGGTCATAATCTAGTTGTATAATATATTAGCAAAGGATAAAATAGAAAATTTAATGATTTTCTTAGTGAGAAATCCTAAAATGATACTTAGTATAAAACAGAGGGAGTAACAAACACAATAAACACTTATGTCTTTTCGTTTCTCAAATAGAATGGCGTAGAATTGACTGGCCGAGAGAGACTAGTCTGATGCTTAAAAAGCATTTGGTTAATTTCAAGAACATACATTTTAGTTCGTTCTCGTTTGTCGTTAACATATCATATTAGTTTGTTAACTGATATTATATACTTTATCGTAAAATTAGTCTTGGACAGACTTGAGAGACACACAAACAGAATGCTGAAATCGCGAGTAGATACATGAGAAGAGGATACTCCAACAAATTAACTATTTATATTTGAGAGCATTCAAAATCATGTTTATTGTTCCATATATAAATAAACATATACCACTAATCTTGAAGGAGAACAAATACAGTTTTGAGAAGTAGAACAAACTTAACAAGTTAGATAGATGAAGAGTTTACACATTCTATATAACCTTTCTCTTCTATAATTCCAAACTCCTCGTGGGCTATAACCAAATTTGTTTCCCAAAGCATCGAAAAAATTTAGAGACTAAGCTGGTAGCTGCAGCTTTTTATTGTTTTTCCAGCTGTGTATTATGATTAATCCAAACCATTTAGTCAAGAGTTGTGAGTTTATTTCATGAACAAAGAGGAGAAAGATGGAAATATGTGTTACCTTTGGAAGTAGTAGTAGAAGAAATCAGCGTAGAGCAATGTCTGAACGAGCCCAGCGATCCATGCTACGAAACAACACAACAAATGTCAAAATGAATTCAGTTGAATTGTGTCACCGAATTATCTACAAACGCAACAGAAACTAAAAAGAAAAACTGTAATTCTTGAGCATGTCATGTTATGCAGTAAGAAGTTGACTAATCTAAGTAGGCACAAACATAACAACAGATGCTTTAATGTGCACAACTGGGGACTTGACAAAGAACTTTGAGGGAGGTAAAGTAGTCATACTTATCCAGTGAACGAAGTGTGGTTCAGTGAAGTAACGGTAGATCCAGTTGAGGATGTAGAGTCCTCGGTATCCCCTGCAACAAGACGACATCAAATTGTATATCAAATATGAAGCTTACCTAGAAGGCAACTAAAGTATAAAGATACAGATGTGAGATGTCACCAAAGTGAATAGGATAGAAATGAAACTAGTCAACAAGAGATATGTATACCCGAGGAGAAATATGTATTGTCCTGTCAAGTTGTCGATATTTCTAGTCCTCTGCAGTAGAACAAGCTGAGGAAGTATAGCAACAGCCTCCAAGTACAATGAAAAAGTCCACAGGACCTGAAAGAAATTATTATAGAGAAGAAGTGAAATAACACTTACCTTGAAAAAGAGAATGCAATATAAACTGTTGTGGCGAGCAAGAACAAACCTCAAGAAAGGTAAACTTTTCATGAATCAAAAGAGCCAAGAGTAAGCAGGGAAGCACAAGGAACCAATGACGAAACGTATCTTGCTCCCTATCATAAGTCCTACGAACAATCTTATGGTACCTCATGTACCAAACTATTGAAAAGGAACTTCCTAAGAATATCAACTTCATAAGAGTGTTATAGATTGAATAGAAACTCGTAAAGATATCTAAATATCGAGTCGCAAAGACAATGGCATAGAGTTCTTGAGTCTTCAGTGAAACACCTACGAAATTCCCAAAACCAAAGGAGATGATTGATACTCACTGTCTATACAAAATCAAATCATAACATTTTTACTTCCAATGGATTGATTTCCGAAATGGAACATACCGGCGCAGGATTTGATGGTGTGGATCTTGAGAAGCAAGACAAGAACACTAGCTAGGTGAGTCATATCACCGGCTAATCTAAAAATGTTCATTTTTTTGTTGTTCTTTAACGGAATTGAGAAACTCGATCGATTTAGGGTTTTATGAAGCTTCTTGCTTCGTTCGTAGTTGTCTTCTCCGGCGACGGCAACACGAGAGCTCTGTGCTAGATCTCGTTTCCGCTTCTGTTTTTTTTTTCCCTGGAAAAATTGAAAACAAACGGATGAGAAAATCTTAAGCCCAGGCCCGAAATTTCTTTTGGCTATGGGCCAAGTTTAGTAAACCGAATGCTTATTGTTTGGTTACGGGACATCTCGGTTATTCCAAAACCAGATTAAACCAGCTACAACATGATACTTACACATATCATCATCAAGTACGGATACAGTATTTGAAAACTAATCTATATAACTGGTGTATTAAAAGCATGTATATGTAATAAAATCATTAAGAATATCATATCGTTTATCAACACAAACCGAATAATTGCAAAAGTTTTTTAAAAAGACCAAAATTTTAGAAAATAATTTTCAATTAATACTCTAGAAACTAAGACCGCCCTCTTCAGGAGACAATCCCAGCAAAATTGACATGTTATACCCCTTAAAACATTTCCATCGGTTATACTTTGAGATGTCTTTTATTTTTTTTAATAATAAAATTTTAATCCTTATTTTTCGGAGATTTGTGTTTCTGCGCAGATAATATTGGACACTCACACACTCTTAACGTGTCAAAATTATATTGCTTGTGTTTAGTTTTTTTTGTTCAACATTTTTAAGAATACACTAAACTTTTAAAGAAATTTGAAAATTACACTCAATATTATAGTTATTTGAAAACTACATATTTTTTGAAATGAAAATAGACAGATATACCATTTTTATTAAAAATTATTTAACAATTAAATAAAAATAATTACAACAATAAAAACAAAATTTAAATTTTAAAATAACTAAAATTTGAAAATATATATATATATATTTAAAATAATTCGGAATAAATTATTAATAAATATAAATTATAACAAAAATGTATTTATTATATTTAAATAATGATTACATGAATCAATTTTTGATTTTAAAATTTCGAATAAAGAAAAAAATATTTTTGTTGATATTATTTAGATTTAAATAAATTTTAATATATATATATATATATTAATGTTTTTGACTTATTTTAATCATTGTTGATTTATTTATAATGTCCATTTGTTGAACAATCGTTTTTTTTTTTTTTTTTTACTTTTGTTGACTTAATTATCTTTGTTCGATTTATATTAAAACGGTTGACTTATATTATGTCTAGTGGATTTATAACATAGGCGGGTTTTTTAACTGTTGACACATTTTTTTTGTTCATCGATTTATACTTTTCTATTTATTTGTTTATTCATTGTTGATTTATTACATTCTACATTGATTTATTAATAAGGTTAATATTTTGAATGGTTGGCTTAAGTTTAATTTTTGTCGACGTATTTATTTTTGCATCGGTTTATTTTAAAATTGTCAACATTTTTTTGTTTGTTTGTTTTTTTACATAGTCGACTTTTGATGATGTTGAATTATTTATTTTGTTTTTACTTAATATTTTTTTCCCGTCGATTTATTTGGTCTTAGTAGACTTATTTCATTTTAAGTTGACTTATTAATGTGATTGACTTTTTGAACTGTCGACTTATATTTTATTCATGCTGATTTTGTTTTTTCTTTGCTGACTTATATTAAAAAAGTCGATTTATTTTTTTATTAATTAATTTGTTACATAGTCGATTTTTTTTAACTGTTGATTTATTTTCTAAAAGCTCAAAATTTTTTATTATTTTATTAAACTTAATAATTTTCTGAATAAATTAAAATATATAATTATTTTTCAAAAAAAATTTATTAAATGAAAATATTTGAAGAATTATTAGTGAATTATATATTTATTTAAAACTAATATTATCTACAAAATTTACTAAACATAAATAAAAAAGTATAACTCTAATTATTTTTTTATTTGAATTTTTATATAATAATAATTTTGTCTAATCTACGATTTTATGTTTTTTGTATTGTTTATGTTTAATAAAACCATCTTTTTATTTCATTATCTGTATTTTAATTTTCTTTATTGATCAATATTTTCCATAATAAACTATTTCATTATTATCTAATTTTTTCATTATCTAATTTTATAAACAGTTATTTTTTAAAATAATTTTCTAACATAATTAATTTAATTAGTTTGTGTTTATCTTTTAACGTTTAATTAATTATTAATTAAGGGCATATTTTATTTACTTTATCTTAAATTTATTTTTTATTTATTAATTAATAATATTTATAATAAATTAATTCATCATTTTAGAAAAAATAATTTTAACAAAATTTTGAATATACACTATATTTTTTAAAAAAAATTTTCGATTAAATTAATTTAAATATATTTTATTTAGTTTTATTATTTTGTAATTGAGGACAAAATAATCATTTAAATTAATATATAAAATACATTTCAAAAACTTGAAAAAAGTTATTAGTTTAAAGTATGGATTCAAATTTTTTCTTCATTTTTTTGGCTTCTATCCCTTTTGAAACAAACGAGAAGTCGAAAGCAAGAATTGATTTTTCAAAATTTGATTCACAACCCAATCGAATATATTTTGAGTGAATTTGTTCTCACTGATCTGGGTATTGAGGAGATAATTCTGGATATTATTCTTTTGATTTCTGAGGAAAAAAACTGAAACTTGGTATTGTAAAGCAGAAATAATGAGCTCCTATGGCGGCCAAGAGAACGGTGGTAAGAGGGATCGTGGGGAGAGAGAGAGGCATAGGAGCAGCAGAGATAAGGAGAGAGAGAGGGATAAGGTTAGAGAAGGATAAAGAGAGCGACCGTGAGAGGAGTAGCAAGGAGAGAGATAGGAGTGATAGGGACAAAACCCGAGACTGAGAGAGAGAAGAGGTAGGGAGAAGGATAGAGAGAGAGAAGGGAGAGAAGGAGCAGTAGCAGATCTCGAAGGGAGGAAGTAGTGAAAAGAGGAAGCAGGTTTGTTTGATTGTGTGTAAGAAATATGTATAGCTCTCCCAGTGAGCTGCTTTAGTCGATTACGAACGGTTTAAATTTGACTTCACGATTGCAGGAGACATCAAATTTGATTTCACGAATGGATCGGTGTTCCGGAAATAGAGTTTGAGTTTGTTGAGTAAACCAAATAGTGAATTTTAATTAATTTAGGTTTAATTAAATCTTGGTTTAATTTAATTAAACCAAAAATCTTGAATCTCTTTCTCAAAGCCACGCCTCTTCTCAAGTTTTTGTGTTTTGGTCGACATTTTCATCAGAGGGAGGGAGAGAAAGAGAGATAAAACCTTGGTTATTTGGTGTAAAGGAGAAAGAGAAGGAGATCAAGCTTTTTCCTTAGAATAAAGAGAGAGACAGAACTGTCAGAGTTTGGGGGAAGGAGGATCCGACTGGTCAAATCGTTTCGAAAGGTACTGATTTTTGGTAGGGTTGTAGATAAGAGATTTTCGTACACTCTCCTTTTTACAGAAGTGAATTTGGGTTAATATTTTAAGAGATATTGGCAGTTTCGTGGGGTGTTTCTTCTCATTCGCGGATTGAGACCAGCGGGTGTTACGGGGACGATTGCGGTTTTATCTATAATCTGATCGTGCTGAAATTTTGTGGGAAGCTTCTGGACGTATATACCTTGCTTTTCACCGGAGGGATTAGAAAGTTAACGGTTAGTTTTGATTTCGTGGTTTCACTTGTGAAGTTGTTCTTTTCTGTTTTCTTGGCAGTTTGTTTTCAATATTTGTTTGTTGTTGTGATTGGTTGTAGGAACAAGTTTGGTTGTTCTTGGATATTGGAAAGCCTCTCATTTGGTTGTATTTAGTTTTGTGAATCACTTGTTAAGGTAAGTGCAGGACCATGGCTTATCTAAGCTAGAGAATTCTCTAATCTACTTGTTTATGTGTTGTTTGGCTTGTTGATTTGTTGATTGATGATTGTTGGTTGATGGTTAGAGATGTCTCTATTGCTTGTGTGTATAGCCCAGTAGATGGAAGGATTGCCTTACTGAGTGTTTATAAAATACTCATGCATTGCAATATGTGTTTGTGGTGCAGGTAAAGGCAAAGTGTGACCGTGGAATCAAGGCAATGAAGAGGAGGATGTTCTAGTGGTTCGCTTGGTTGTCTAGCTTTTGTTAGGTTGCTAGAGTTGAGTCCTAGAATGTTGCTTAGGATTGCTGGTTCACTGGTTTTGTTGTTTGGATCATTGGTTTATGATTGGAATTATACTGGATATTATTCTATTGGTTATTATATTTATTGGATATTATTTATTGGTTATTGGTATTGTTATTCCGCTGTTGGTTGTGATTATGGTTAGGTGGCTAGTGGATATGGGACCACTAGTTGTAGTTTATTTTTTTATATTATATTTATTATTTATTATTTAAAAAAAAAAGGTTGGTCGTTTCAGTTTGGTATCAGAGCCCTTACGGTTCTAGGTTTGGGTTCACTAGGTTTCTGTTGTAAATGTTTGGGATTGCATGTCTTGATTGATTATGTGAGTTAGTCAATTGTGTGTGGCATGGAGTCTTAGAACATCCTCTTCGAGCCGAGTGTGTGATTCCACGGTGAGTTTATGTTTCTGTGTTATAATAGGAATTGTTTGCTTAGCCTTCTGTTCATGGTAGTGCAGATGGTTAGAGAGGATGCTGTGGCTGGTCGAGGTCGTGGACGCGGACGTGGTCGTGGACGCGGACGTGGTTGTGGACGCGGACGTGGTCGTGGTAGGGGCAGAGTCCCAGTGGTTAGTGAGACCGAGGACAAGAGTGTGACAGCTGAGGGTGTTGGCGAGTCGCAGGGTGTTCCGGGGGATTCCGTGAGTGTGGTAGGAGGGGGCGGTGTTGATGCTCCAGTGGCCGGTGATGCTAGGGTCCCGGTGTGGGGTCCCTGCGGGTGGAGTCCCTGGTGTTGACCTTGCGGCTTTGCTAGCACAGGTGTTAGAGCGGTTACCACCAGTGGTACCGGCTCAGGCTCAGGTAGTGCCACCAGTGGTGGCGGAGGAGCGGCAGCCAGTGGCTGCAGATGCGGGGGTCCATGCTCGTTATCTCAGCATGTTGACAGAGATGGGTCGGTTGCGTACTGAGCAGTTTTCGGGAGGTGTAGATCCTACTGCTGCGGATGCGTGGAGGACGAGAGTGGAACGTAACTTCCATACTCTGAGATGTCCTGAGGAGTTCTGGGTGGACATAGGGGTCTACTTTTTGAGTGGTGATGCTGAGTTGTGGTGGAGGTCTGTGGCTGCTAGGAGGGCGTAGCGGGAGATGACTTGGGCTGACTTCGTTTTGGAGTTCAACCGCAAGTATTTTCCTAGAGAGGCATTGGATCGTTTGGAGGTGCAGTTCCTTCAGTTGTCTCAGGGACACGGTCAGTGCGGGAGCTGGACTTGGAGTTCAGTCGACTTGTGTTATGGGGTCGGGCTATGGAGCCTGAGGAGGCTCAGGTCAGGAGGTTTATGAGGGCTCTACGTGATGATTTGAGAGTTCATTGTAGAGGGAGGTATTATGCTACGCGTGCAGAGCTGGTTGAGACAGCAGCAGAGATTGAGGAGGATATCCGGGCACAGTCAGTGTCGGTTACTCCAGCAGTTCAGCCTGGTAGGGCTCAGCAGCAGGGTGGTTCGAGCAGGGGCGGTAGGCCTGCACAGGGAACCAAGAGGAAGTGGGAGGCTACGCAGAGGCCGAGTGGTGCGAGTTGCTTCGGTTGTGGGAGCAAGGATCACAAGGTTGCTAGTTGTCCCAAGAGGAGTGCTCCGACGGTAGCGGCTCGTGTGTGCTATCATTGTAGGGAGACAGGGCACATCAGGCTTTTTTGTCCCAAGTTGCAGCCGGCAGCTGTGGCAGCGTTGCAGCAGGTGCAGCCTGGAGGTCAGCAGGTGGCACGGATTGAGCAGGCGCCACGGGTTTACACGACGGTCGAGCCTAGTGGAACCAGTGCCGGAGCGATCACAGGTATAATTTCTGGTACTTAAAATTTGTGAAATTTTGTAGTAGGTTCAGATTTTATGTTTTTCCTGTGATAAAGTGTTAGGTTCTCAACACATGAGGTTTGTGTAGGGACCTTGTTCGTGGGCGGGTTTAAGTCCCATGTTATGTTTGATTCTGAAGCTACTCATAGCTTCATTACTCCGGAGTGCGCAGAGAGTGCGGGCATCAGAGGAGATCCCGCGGAGCGTGCGGGAGTGGTCAGAGTTGCGGGAGGCAAGTTTCTGAGGGTTTTTGGCCGGGCAAAGGAAGTTGATATTCAGGTTGCAGGAGAGTCGTGGCCTGCGGAATTGCTTATCAGTCCAGTGGAGCTGTATGATGTTATTCCCGGGATGGATTGGTTGCATCGGCATATGGTGCATTTGGATTGCCATCGGGGTAGAGTGGAGTTTGAGCGCCCAGGAGGGAAGTTGGTTTTTGAGGGAGTTAGACCGACTTCGGGGAGTCTCGTGATCTCAGCCATTCAGGCTGGGAAGATGATCGAGAAGGATCGTGAGGCTTATTTGGTTACTATATCTATGCCAGAGTCAGTGGGGAAGTCTACGGTTAGCGGTATTCCGGTAGTAGAGGAGTTTGAGGATGTGTTTCAGTCTTTGCAGGGATTACCACCATCTCGGTTGGAACCTTTCACCATTGAACTGGAACCGGGGACGACACCGTTATCCAAGGCTCCTTACAGAATGGCTCCAGCAGAGATGGCAGAGCTGAAGAAGCAGCTAGAGGATTTGATCAGTAAGGGATTCATCCGTCCTAGTGTATCACCGTGGGGAGCGCCGGTGTTGTTTGTGAAGAAAAAGGATGGCAGTTTCAGGTTGTGTATTGATTATCGGGGCTTGAACCGGGTCACTGTGAAGAACAAGTACCCTCTTCCTAGGATCGATGAGTTGTTGGATCAGTTGAGGGGTGCTACTTGGTTCTCCAAGGTAGATCTGGCATCGGGTTATCATCAGATACCGATAGATGAGGCAGATGTGAGGAAGACTGCTTTCAGGACGAGATATGGGCACTATGAGTTTGTGGTGATGCCTTTTGGTTTGACTAACGCGCCAGCAGCGTTTATGAGATTGATGAACAGTGTGTTTCAGGAGTTTCTGGATGTATCTGTCATCATTTTCATCGACGATATCCTGGTTTATTCCAAGAGTCCTGAGGAGCATGCAGTGCAGAAACTGCGGGAGCAGAAACTGTTTGCCAAGTTGAGCAAGTGTAGTTTTTGGCAGCGTGAGATGGGCTTTCTGGGTCACATTGTTTCTGCAGAGGGGGTTTCTGTAGATCCAGAGAAGATTCAGGCTATTAGGGATTGGCCTAGACCGCAGAATGCCACAGAGATCAGGAGTTTTCTTGGACTGGCAGGTTACTACAGGAGATTTGTGCAGGGGTTTGCAAGCAGAGCACGTCCTATGACTAAGTTGACAGGGAAGGATGTTCCTTTTGTCTGGTCAGAAGAGTGTGAGGAAGGCTTTGCAAGCCTGAAGGAGATGTTGACTACTGCGCCAGTGTTGGCTTTGCCTGAGCAGGGAGAACCCTATGTGGTTTATACAGATGCATCTAGAGTTGGCTTGGGGTGTGTTCTGATGCAGCATGGGAAGGTGATTGCCTATGCATCACGGCAGTTGCGGGTGCATGAAGGCAACTATCCTACACATGATTTGGAGATGGGTGCTGTAGTTTTTGCCCTGAAGATTTGGAGATCTTATCTTTATGGTGCGAAGGTACAGGTATTTACAGATCATAAGAGTCTGAAGTATATATTCACTCAGCCTGAGTTAAATTTGAGACAGAGGCGGTGGATGGAGCTTGTGGCGGATTATGATTTGGAGATAGCCTATCATCCTGGTAAGGCTAACACGGTTGCAGATGCTCTGAGTCGGAAGAGGGTAGCTTCGGCTCAGGAGCAGGAGATGGAGTCTCTGGTAGGGGAGATCAGTGCTTTGAGCTTGTGTGCTGTTTCACAGGAACCGTTGGGTTTGGAAGCAGTAGATAGAGCAGATCTTCTGAGTAGGGTGCGGTTGGCTCAGGAGAAGGATTTGGGGCTAGTGAATGCCTCTAAGGATGTGGATTCCGAGTATCAGGTCTCAGATAATGGTACTATCTTGGTGCACGGTCGGGTTTGTGTGCCCAAGGATGAGGAGTTGAGATAGGAGATTCTGAGAGAGGCTCATGCGAGCAAGTTGTCCATTCATCCAGGAGCGACTAAGATGTACCGTGATCTCAAGAGGTACTATCATTGGGTCGGGATGAAGAAGGATGTAGCTAGTTGGGTTTCGAGGTGTGATGTGTGTCAGCTAGTGAAGGCTGAGCATCAGGTTCCTGGCGGATTACTGAAGAGTTTACCCATTCCTGAGTGGAAGTGGGATATGATCACTATGGATTTTGTGGTAGGATTGACAGTGTCATGGACCTTTGATGCTATTTGGGTCATTGTGGACCGGTTGACTAAGTCGGCACATTTTCTGGCTATCAAAAAGACTGATGGAGCAGCGTTCTTAGCTAAGAAATTTGTGAAGGAGATAGTCAGGTTGCATGGGGTGCCAGCGAGTATTGTGTCTGATAGGGATCCTAAGTTCACTTCGGTGTTCTGGAGGGCATTCCAGACAGAGATGGGCACTAAGGTGCATATGAGTACAGCTTATCATCCACAGACAGATGGACAGTCAGAGAGGACGATTCAGACGTTGGAGGATTTGCTGAGGATGTGTGTGTTGGATTGGGGTGGCCATTGGGTGGACCACCTGTGTTTGGCAGAGTTTGCCTATAACAATAGTTATCAGGCAAGTATTGGGATGGCTCCTTATGAGGCTTTGTATGGGAGGCCGTGTCGTACCCCATTGTGTTGGACTCAGGTGGGGGAGAGGAGCATATATGGGGCTAGTTTTGTTCAGGAGACCTCAGAGAAGATTCGGGTTCTCAAGCTGAACATGAAGGAAGCCCAGGATAGGCAGAGGAGTTATGCTGATAAGAAAAGGAGAGAAGTTGAGTTTCAGGTGGGAGACAGAGTGTACCTCAAGATGGCCATGTTGCGGGGTCCGAACAGGTCATTGACTGAGACTAAGTTGAGTCCGAGGTATATGGGTCCGTTCAGAGTGACTGAGCGAGTTGGACCAGTGGCTTATAGACTGGAGTTACCTGAGGTTATGCGTGCATTCCACAAGGTTTTCCATGTGTCTATGTTGCGGAGGTGTCTCCGCGAGGATGATCAGTTGTTGGCTAAGATTCCTGAAGATCTTCAGCCTAACATGACTTTGGAGGCGAGACCGGTGAGGGTTCTCGAGAGGAGGATTAAGGAACTTCGGAAGAAGAAGGTTCCTTTGATGAGATTCCTTTGGGACTGTGATGGTGTTGAGGAGCAGACTTGGGAGACTGAGCCTAGGATGAAGGCAAGGTTCAAGAAGTGGTATGAGAAGCAAGCCGCGACTTGAGCTTGTTTAGCCTGGTCCCATCTGTAATCCGTGGCTGGAGCGAGAATGGAGTATTCCAGCCCATCTCTCTTGTTACTCGGTCGCTTGGGGTGGTTGGTTGTGCGACTCAGTAACAAGATGAGGTGGTGTTTGGGGTACAAAGTTTCCGTGAGGCGGGGTTGTGAAGAGAAGTTTCCAAAAGTGGAAAGTTTCCAAAAGTGGAAAGTGCTAAATATGGAAAGTTTTGCGGGAGTCAGAATTTGTCCATTTTAGCGGTGGGAAGCCTTGGAGGGGCTTTTGTGGCCTTTGTGGCGGGATTTTAGCCAATTGTTGGCCTTTGTGGCGGGCTGTTTTAGCCAGAGTGTCTTTGTGACGGTCCTTCGGGACGGATGGTCTTTGTGACGGTCCTTCGGGACAGATGGTCTTTGTGACGGTCCTTCGGGACAGATGGTCTCTGTGACGGTCCTTCGGGACAGATGGTCTTTGTGACGGTCCTTCGGGACGAGTGGCCTTGGTGGCGGTCCTCTTTAGGACATTCGTTTTGGCCTTGGTGGCGGTCCTTGTTAGGACATTTTGTTGGCCTTTGTGGCGGCCCTTGTGGCGTGTATATGATCCTTGAGTGGTCATGGGGTATCCCGGTGAGGGGATATGTGGTTGGTAGGACATTGAGATGTTTTTACGCGAGCCACGGGAAAGAAAACTGGTTAGGGATAGGACTCAGATGTTTTGAGAATCGTTTGCTCGCGACTCTTGGGGGACTTAGGTTCTCCTAGTACTGCCATATTCAGAGACTTTGTGGCTCGGAAGTATGGTTGGTATATCGACTTCGGATGACGATCCGGGGGCGCGCTGTAGGGTGGCAACCCGAGAGACGAGTTTGGACTTTTCCTTATACATTATGGCATGCGGGCTTCGGCCTGATGAGGAGCCAACATTTGGCATGCAGACTTATGTCAGATGAGGAGCCAATAAAAACTCAAGGTTTAGGCCTATGAGTAAAGGAAAGTCCAAAAAGTCGAGAGCAAATGACGCTTGGAGCGTGAGTCTATCGCCTAGAGGTGACCTTCTGTAGATCAGTCGGAGGAGTGAGGGCTGTGGAGACGGTTGCACGGGAGTCCTTGGCTGATGGTTGTTCGAGATTCGAGGACGAATATAGTTTGGTGGGGGAGAATTGTAACATCCGTGTTCCATGAATAGAGTTTGAGTTTGTTGAGTAAACCAAAAAGTGGATTTTAATTAATTTTGGTTTAATTAAATCTTGGTTTAATCTAATTAAACCAAAAACCCTGAATCTCTTTCTCAATGTCACGCCTCCTCTCAAGTTTTTGTGTTTTGGTCGACATTTTCATCAGAGGGAGGGAGAGAAAGAAAGATAAAACCTTGGTTATTTGGTGTAAAAGAGAAAGAGAAGGAGATCAAGCTTTTTCCTTAGAGTTAAGAGAGAGACAGAGCTGTCAGAGTTTGGGTGAAGGAGGATCCGACTGGTCAAATCGTTTCGAAAGGTACTGATTTTTGGTAGGGTTGTAGATAAGAGATTTTCATACACTCTCCTTTTTACAGAAGTAAATTTGGGTTAATATTTTAAGAGATATTGGCAGTTTCGTGGAGTGTTTCTTCTCATTCGCGGATTGAGACCAGCGGGTGTTACGGGGACGATTGCGGTTTTATCTATAATCTGATCGTGCTGAAATTTTGTGGGAAGCTTCTGGACGTATATACCTTGCTTTTCACCGGAGGGATTAGAAAGTTAACGGTTAGTTTTGATTTCGTGGTTTCACTTGTGAAGTTGTTCTTTTCTGTTTTCTTGGCAGTTTGTTTTCAATATTTGTTTGTTGTTGTGATTGGTTGTATGAACAAGTTTGGTTGTTCTTGGATATTGGAAAGCCTCTCATTTGGTTGTATTTAGTTTTGTGAATCACTTGTTAAGGTAAGTGCAGGACCATGGCTTATCTAAGCTGGAGATTTCTCTAATCTACTTGTTTATGTGTTGTTTGGCATGTTGATTTGTTGATTGATGATTGTTGGTTGATGGTTAGAGATGTCTCTATTGCTTGTGTGTATAGCCCAGTAGATGGGAGGATTGCCTTACTGAGTGTTTATAAAATACTCATGCATTGCAATATGTGTTTGTGGTGCAGGTAAAGGCAAAGTGTGACCGTGGAATCAAGGCAATGAAGAGGAGGATGTTCTAGTGGTTCGCTTGGTTGTCTAGCTTTTGTTAGGTTGCTAGAGTTGAGTCCTAGAATGTTGCTTAGGATTGCTGGTTCACTGGTTTATGTTGTTTGGATCATTGGTTTATGATTGGAATTATACTAGATATTATTCTATTAGTTATTATATTTATTGGATATTATTTATTGGTTATTGGTATTGTTATTCCGCTGTTGGTTGTGATTATGGTTAGGTGGCTAGTGGGTATGGGACCACTAGTTGTAGTTTATTTTTTTTATATTATATTTATTATTAAGGTTGGTCGTTTCAGACTGTCTCCCCGACTCAAGAGGGCCTTCCTTGTCTTCGTCCGCTTCAAGTTCCGCTCCACCGACAACAGAGTGAGTTAACAAATCTGCTTAAACTTTGCTTTTTTTCTTTTTCATATTGAAGTGTTATGACTCAGTTTCAACTACAAGAAATGCTTAAGTATGGAGAAGACTCTCGGTGTATGAGAGGGTTCGGTGCAAGCTCAAAGTTCACACGTGGGAGAGTCACGTGTGAGTGGCACGGATGGAGGTTGTTACAAACGGCTGAGGGTAGATCCGTCTTTCTTTACCTCTATCGTTTTATCTTCTTCTAATCTGGATCAAGAGGTTGTTAGATCTAGGTTAAGAGAAGATTAGAGAGAGAAAGTAATCAGTTACAGAAGAGAGAGAAGTAAGAGCTTTGTAATCGGAATTGATCAATTGTTCTAGTGGATTACCGGAGTAGTTAACTCCGGCGAGACGTAGCGTTTCCACCTTGGAAACGTGAACTCGTTAAATCGTGTGTCGTCTCTTCTCTCTTCTTTCATTTTCTTTATTAAGTTTGCTCGAGCTAAATTCTCACCTTCTATGTTCGATTCGTGTTCATATTGATCGGTTTTGATCAGGTTTTACTACAATTGGTATCAGAGCCACGGTTTTGGCTAAGTTTGATTGAATCGGAGATGTCTGGGGTTTCGATTGCGGTGTTCGATGGTTCGGGGGATTTCTCTTTGTGGAAGACAAGGATCCGAGCTCATCTGAGTGTGATCGGGTTAAATGATGTGTTGATTGAGAAGGTTTCATCTCCGCCTCTCACGGAGGAAGAAGAGCGAGATCCAGAAAAGAAGAAGAAACGTGAGGCGGATGATGCAGCGAGATTGGAGCGGTGTGATAGAGCGAAGAACGTAATCTTCTTGAATGTTGTGGATAAGGTTTTAAGAAACATTGAGCTTTGTGAAACCGCAGCAGAGGCTTGGTCAACATTGGATAAGATGTTCATGCCTACTTCTCTCCCGCATCGCGTGTATTCACAATTGAATTTCTACACGTTTAAGATGCAAGAAAACAAGAAGATCGATGATAATATTGACGACTTCTTGAAGATAGTTGCGGATCTCAATCATCTGCAAATTGAAGTTTCTGACGAGGTACAGGCTATAATCTTGTTGAGTTCCTTACCTGCTAGGTTCGATACTCTAGTTGAGACATTGAAGTACAATACTGGTAGAGAGAAATTGAGATTAGATGATGTGATGGTAGCCGCACGAGATAAAGAAAGAGAGGTGGCTCAAAACAATAAGTCAGTCTCGGAAGGACATTTTGCGAGAGGGAGGTCTGAGGATAAATATAATGGTCAGAGTAACAAAGGGAGAGGAAGGTCGCGGTCCAAGTCTAAGGATGGGAAGAGAGTATGTTGGATCTGCGGTAAGGAAGGTCACTTCAAGAAACAATGTTTCAAGTGGATTGAGAAGAATAAAGGAAAGACTCAAGGTTCTGAAAAGGGAGAAGCTGGTTTAGCAAAGTCTAAAGGTGAACCTGATTCTGCGATGGTTCTAATGGCAGTAGATGAGAGTCTTGCAACATCCGAGTGTAAAGCTGATGAATGGGTTCTAGACACAGGCTGTTCTTTTCATATGTCTCCTAGGCGAGACTGGTTTTATGATTTTAAAGAGGTGCAGTCGGGATACGTAAAGATGGGAAATGATTCTTTATCACAGGTTAAAGGAATTGGTAGTGTGAAGATTCAAGACTCAAGTGGTGCGTTTGTGGTATTAACAGATGTCAGATACATGCCATCGATGTCCAGGAATTTAATATCTCTCGGAACTTTGGAAGATAAGGGATGTTGGTTTAAGTCGAAAGATGGTATCCTCAAGGTGATCAAAGGATGTTCAACTATTTTGAAAGGTCAGAAGAGGGATACACTTTATATTCTGCAAGGAGAAACAGAAATTGCTGAGTCTTATTCCTCAGAATTATCAAAAGACGAGACAGATTTATGGCATAGTCGTCTCGGTCACATGAGTCAAAGGGGACTTGAAGTTCTAGTGAAGAAAGGTTGTCATAAGAGAGATGTCATCAGAGAAGTGAAGTTTTGTGAAAACTGTGTGTTTGGGAAGAATCACAGGATTAGTTTCTCACCGGCTCAGCACGTTACGAAAGAAAAATTGGGGTATGTTCATTCTGATTTGTGGGGGTCTCCACATAATCCAATGTCATTGGGGAATTGTCAGTATTTCATATCGTTTATTGATGACTTCTCAAGGAAGACATGGATCTATTTCCTGAAGAGAAAAGATGAAGCGTTTGAGAAATTTGTGGACTGGAAGAAAATGGTGGAGACTCAATCTGAGAAAAAGGTTAAGAAGCTGAGAACCGAAAATGGTTTAGAATACTGTAATCAGTATTTTGATAAGTTTTGTAAGGATGAGGGTATTGTTAGACACAGGACTTGTGCTTATACTCCTCAGCAAAATGGAGTTGCTGAAAGGATGAACCGTACCATAATGGATAAGGTGAGGAGTATCCTTAGCGAGAGTGGAATGGAGAAGAGGTTCTGGGCAGAAGCAGCCTCTACTGCGGTGTACTGATTAATAGGTCACCTTCCACAGCGGTTGAATGTGATCTTCCAGAAGAAAGGTGGACATCGAGGTTGCCAGATTTGAGTTCACTCAGGAAATTTGGTTGTTTGGTCTATGTTCATGTGGATCAAGGGAAGCTAAATCCTAGGGCTAAAAAGGGTTATTTTACAAGTTACCCTGAAGGAGTTAAAGGGTACAAGGTATGGGTTCCTGAAGAAGGGAGATGTGTTATAAGTCGAAATGTTATTTTCAGGGAAGAAGTTATGTACAAGGATGCTAAAGATAGCTCGCAGTTTGATGCTCACAACTTGGATCTACAGAATCAAGAAGTGTTTTCAGACTTGCTTGATCAAGGTGGAGTTTTACAAGAAGCTGATGTTCCTGTAGAAAAGATTTTAGACAAAGGAGAGTCGTCACAGAGTCGACGAGAGTCTATGGCTGAAGAAGAAACTGTAGAATCTGAGGAAGAGGAGGACTTAAGTGATTACCAGTTAGTTAGGGATAGAGGAAAAAGAGCGATCAAGGCTAACAAAAGGTATAATGAGTCCAATATGGTGGGTTTTGCCTACTACCCTGAGGATGGAGGAAGATCAGAGCCAGGATCCTATAAGGAAGCATTGTTAGATCCTGATTGGGAGAAGTGGAATGATGCTATGAAGGAGGAAATGGTCTCTATGATAAAGAACCATACCTGGGACCTTGGAAATAAGCCGGAGAATGCTAAAGTGGTAGGTTGTAGATGGGTGTACACTCGGAAGCCTGGTATTCCTGGCGTTGAAGCTCCGAGGTTCAAAGCTCGTTTAGTAGCAAAGGGTTATACCCAGAAAGAAGGAGTGGACTACTCTGAGATTTTTGCACCGGTGGTTAAACATGTTTCAATTCGTTATCAGTTATCGATGGTGGTGCAGTTCGATATGGAGCTTCAACAGATGGATGTAAAGACGGCGTTCTTACATGGTTTCCTAGAGGAAGATATTGTGATGGCTCAACCGGAGGGTTTCGAAGATGGTAGCCATCCTGATCGGGTATGTTTTCTCAGGAAATCGTTATATGGTCTTAAGCAGTCTCCTAGGCAGTGGAATTTGAGATTTGATGAGTTCATGAAAGGCATAGGTTATAATAGAAGTGCTTATGATAGTTGTGTTTATTGGAGAGTGCTGGAAAATGGATTGTACGTATATCTGCTATTATACGTCGATGATATGTTGATAGCATCTGTGAGTAAGAGCCATGTTCAAGAGTTGAAGAAGTTGCTAAGTCAGGAGTTTGAGATGAAAGACTTGGGAGATGCCAAAAAGATTTTGGGCATGGAGATTATTCGAGATAGAAGAGCAGGGACATTAGTCTTGTCTCAGGAAGGCTATGTGAAAAAGGTGTTGAAGACTTTTCACATGGATCAGGCTAAGTCAGTTGCTACACCAATGGGAGCTCATTTCAAGTTGAAGGCAGCTACAAATAAGGAATATGAAGAACAATCTGGTAGGATGAAGGTGGTTGCTTATGCTAATGCTGTAGGCAGTGTTATGTACGCAATGATAGGCACTCGACCGGACCTGGCATATCCTGTTGGAGTTATCAGCAGATATATGGGAAAACCTCTTAAGAGTCACTCAGAGGCGGTCAAGTGGGTCTTGAGGTACATAAGAGGATCGGAGAAAAGGAGTTTGTGTTTCAAGAAGCAAAGTGATTTCGTGTTGCGAGGATATTGTGATTCGGATCATGCGGGTGATGGTGGTACCAGAAGGTCTACCACTGGTTATGTTTTTACAGCAGGAGGGAATACCATCAGTTGGAAGTCGAGACTACAGAAGGTGGTATCTCTCTCGTCAACAGAGGCTGAGTATATGGCCTTAACAGAAGCTGTGAAAGAGGCTATTTGGCTTAAAGGATTAGCATTTGAACTTGGGTTCTCTCAGAGTTTTGTTGAGGTACACTCTGATTCTCAAAGTGCTATCTCACTGGCAAAGAACCCGGTTCATCATGAAAGAACCAAACATATAGATATCCGGTTGCATTTCATCAGGGATATCATTGCTGAAGGCAAGGTGAAGGTGATAAAGATTGCTAGTGAATGCAATCCAGCTGATATCTTTACTGAAGTACTTCCAGTGGATAAATTGGATGGAGCATTGGAGATGCTCCGAGTTACACGTTTCTAAGGTTCAAAAAGGTTTTTTTTTTTTTTTTGTCTGAGTGGTTGAACTGAGGGTGGAGTGGTTGAGCTCGGAGGCTGAGTGGTTGAACTCAGGATGGAGTGGTATAGCTCGAGTATTGGGTGGTTAAGCTCAAGGTTTTCGGAGTGATGAAAACTCAAGTTCCGGAGGAAGGTAATCCAAGACTAGACAAGGTTGAAGCATAGTAGTAGAATCAGAGTCAAGGTGGAGAATTGAAGTGTTATGACTCAGTTTCAACTACAAGAAATGCTTAAGTATGGAGAAGACTCTTGGTGTATGAGAGGGTTCGGTGCAAGCTCAAAGTTCACACGTGGGAGAGTCACGTGTGAGTGGCACGGATGGAGGTTGTTACAAACGGCTGAGGGTAGATCCGTCTTTCTTTACCTCTATCGTTTTATCTTCTTCTAATCTGGATCAAGAGGTTGTTAGATCTAGGTTAAGAGAAGATTAGAGAGAGAAAGTAATCAGTTACAGAAGAGAGAGAAGTAAGAGCTTTGTAATCGGAATTGATCAATTGTTCTAGTGGATTACTGGAGTAGTTAACTCCGGCGAGACGTAGCGTTTCCACCTTGGAAACGTGAACTCGTTAAATCGTGTGTCGTCTCTTCTCTCTTCTTTCATTTTCTTTCTTAAGTTTGCTCGAGCTAAATTCTCACCTTCTATGTTCGATTTGTGTTCGTATTGATCGGTTTTGATCGGGTTTTACAACACATTGTTAGATCGGAAAAAGATTGATATTTCGTTTTTGTTTTTTGTTGCTTCCCTAGATAGTTCACTTCCTTCACAAAATTGGGGATGATGCACAATATATATGACACAGCAACAACAACCATGGAATGGAAACTTAATATCCTTTTTTTTTTAATCTCGGTAAGTAAGTGATCCCCAAATCCTTTCTTTACTGTCTTTTTTTCCTTTTAACCTGTTTGAAGTTTTAATCTTTAATTCAGATGTGGAGGTTATTGAATATGATGCAGCTTCTGAAAAGTTTATCATTAAACCGTGGACAACACACTTATCCCCTGTAAGTATAATCCTGATACTTAAATGTCATCTTCTTTCACTACTGGTTTGATCTTTTAATCGTCTTGTTACAATTGTTTGTACCATGTTTCATTCAGGCCATGTGGATCATATACTAAAACCAGTTGGAGATGTCACATGTCCTCCAAAAGGTGAAACTTTCCGTCTCCAATCTCCACACACATAGTGAGTTAAAATCTGCTTATACTTTGGTTTTTTTTTTTGTCATTGTTACTATTTAGATCGGAAGGAGACTGTAATTTTTTTTCTTTGTTGCTTTCTCTAAGATGGTTCACTTTCTCCATAGAATCCGAGATGATGCACTATATGACGCTTCAACAACAACGATGGTATGAAATTTAGTATCTTTTTTCTTTGATCTCTGTACGTGATCTTAAAAATCCATCCTTTTCTGAGAAATGAAAGATGAGCCTGAAGCAGATCCTGAGAGAGATCAAAGAACTGTTTTTGCATACCAGGTATGTTCTTGAGCATTGGGTTTTATGAGAATTGTCTACTCTGTTTTATGCTCTTCGTCTTTGTCATCCCGTGAACGTTTGTGTTTTTTTCTCCCCCACTTCTTGTTCAATAACCTTGTATATAGCAAACGAGAATCGGCTTTCTTTGATTTTAAAAACTCTCATATTCAGTCTGCTTTTTCTTAAGTTTCAAATATTTTCTCATCCAAAATCTCTCATTTCTTATTTTTCAATAAAAAACAATTACGCTTCCAATTAAATATTTCTAAACATGTCATCTCTAGATTTAGATGATAAGTATGATGATATTTTTATGAATACTTTGATAGTCTATTTCAAAATTGCCTAGATGATTATGGCAATGATCAACAGCCAACTAGTTCAAGGCCGCCAAGAGCTTATGTTGAAAGAGGACGCGAGGAAAAGCATACTCGTTTATGGAATGATTATTTTAGCGAAGATTCTACTTACTCTCAAGCTAGTTTCCGTCGTCGTTTTCGAATGAACAAGTCATTGTTTATACGTATTGTTGATGCACTATCCAAGGAAGTACCATATTTCCAACAAGAAGAGATGCTACAAGAATGCTGGCTCTGTCTGGATTACAAAAGTGTACAGCAGCCATTCGTATTTTGGCATATTGCTGTGCAGCTGATGCGGTGGATGAATACCTCCGCCTCGCAGGCAATGCTATGCTTGGAAAATTTTCTGGAGGGAATTATATATTTGTTTCAGGATACGTATCTAAGAAGACCTACATCAGATGATCTCCAACGATTACTCATTCAAGGAGAGGCACGCGGATTTCCCGATATGATAGCAAGCATTGGGAATGGAAGAATTGTCCAACAGCTTGGAAAGGACAGTATTCTCGTGGATCTGGAAAACCTGCAATCATTTTAGAGACTGTGGCTTTGCAAGATCTGTGGATTTAGCATGCATTTTTTGGATCTCCAGGTACTTTAAATGATATCAATGTTCTTGACCGTTCACCAGTTTTTGATGATATATTAGAAGGTCAAGCTCCGAGAGTAGATTAGTATGTCAATGGACGACATTACAATATGGCTTACTACCTCATTGATGGTATATATCCAAGATGGGAAATGTTCATCCAATCAATTTGACTTCCAAAAGATCTGAAAGCATCATTATTTGCTCAATGTCAAGAAGCTGCCCGAAAAGATGTCGAACGTGCTTTTGGGGTCTTGCAAGCTCGTTTTGCGATTGTTAAAAATCCCACACTTTTTTGGATAAGGCAATAATAGAAAAGATAGTGAGAGCATATAACATATTGCACAATAGATAGTAGAAGATGAATGAGATGGAGTGTGTACTATGTAGCAGAATTCTATCAAGGAGAAGGAAGCGGGACTTCACATGTCGATTTCACATATTGTACAGATAAAATTACCAATCTCAACAATGTGATGGGTGCTTGAAATCAAGTTTGTGATACAACGATACATCGACGGTTGAAAACTGATTTGGTTGAACATATCTGGCAATAATTTGGCACAACTCAAAATTAAACCGATGTTAATTATGTTATTAATAATGCTTTCTTTTGTTTCTATCATTCTATGTTTTTTTTTTTTTGTATTGTAATATATGTTTCAAAGTTTTTATAATGTATTATATTTGTTTTCCTCATAAATGTATTATACTATACCAACAGTTTCTAGTTTTATTTTCCTAATATTGCATACATTATATAATCAACATTTATAACATTATAAAATATACTTAAAACACATTTTTAATAAAAAATTATATAAGATACCCATATATAGGGATGACTAATGGGAGGAGAAAAAATAAAAACAAGGGAGTGAAGATCTAAACTTAGATTAGTATTATTGTTAATGTTATTAAAAGTTAGAGACACTGATTTGAGGATGACTAATGGGCATGCTTTTAGAATACTCATCATTACAAAATTGACATGTTAAAAAGAAAAAGAAAACTAGTGTCCTATATATATGTTGTATCTCTATATATATGTTGTATCCTATGAAATCCCCTATATATTAATAGAGAAGCATTTTCAAGAAAATGCTGATGTGTCGTCGCTAAAATGCTCGAGACACCCATGAATTTATTTTCCTCATTTTCATGGATATTTACACAATTTATATTGAATGATTAAGGAATATTCCTTTTCAATTAATTAAAATCCCCTATATATTAATAGAGAAGCATTTTCAAGAAAATGCTAATGTGTCTTTGCTAGAGAGCTCAAGACACCCATGAATTTATTGTCCTCATTTTTATGGATATTTACACATAAATTCTATTGAAGGATTAAGGAATATTCTTTTTCAATTAATTAAAAAAATCATACATTTCAATTTTAAAATATCTTTTAATCATTTTTATCACATATATAATTATTATAACATTATTAGATCTAAAACATTTTCAAAAGCCAAATTTATTCACCTATTAAAAAAAAAACTGATTACTATTCACATATTTAAATTTTCCAAACTAAAATTATCACTATAATCATTATTATAGGCAATTGACTTGTTTAATACCGTTGGTATAATATTCCACAGGTGAAACATATTCTTACACAAAAATAATTAAACAAAATAAAAAATCTTGCATAGATTGAAGAAATAGCGGATTATATATTAAGTTGATACATAATAGTTTGATTTAAACATATTCTCATGGGTTATATATTTTGTTTTTACACAAACAAATTTTAGATCCTCGAAAATAATTTTACTCATAACACTAATTTTATAAGAGAATAATTACCTAAACATTTTGTTCTTAACAATATCAACACAAACCGAATAATTGCAAAAAGTTTTTTAAACAACCAAAATTTTAGAAAATAATTTTCAATTAATACGCTAGAAACTAAATTATCTTTGCAAACCTCATGTAATTATTTCAGAGTTTAAATGATGTGATTCATGCTTAAAAATATACTCCCTCCGTTTCAAAATATATGATGCTTTTGTAGAAACACACATATTAAGAAAAAGTTAATTTTAAAAACTTTAACCAATCAGACTCAAGACTGCATAATATATATAAAATATAAAATTAGTCTAAAAGTTACATAGAAAGTTGGAAACATCCTATATTATGAAACAAAAATAACCCTCTAAACATCCTATATTATGAAACGGAGGGAGTATATTTTTTGAAGTTATGAATCGTATATTTTTATAGAAAATATTTTAAGTGTTTAAAGTTTTTGGCATCGGCACAACTATATTACAGGGACCAAATTACGTAGCCCTATAAAAGAACATATTACTACACCTTCAGGTTTCGGCTTTAACTAAACCGATCCCAACCCAACTAAAGTTACTAAACAGATAAATGAAGATTGAGCTTGTGTTCATACCGTTACCAGGTTAGTCATCGCAAGCCAACCATCGAGCTAGCGAAGCTACTTGTCCGCAGCGATGACCGCCTTACGATCACCGTGATTATCATCCCTTCCATACACAACGTCGCCGATGATTCCACCTATATAGCATCTCTCTCCACGACATCTCAAGATCGCCTCCGTTACGAAACCATCTCCGCCGTCAAAGACCAACCAATAACAGCAGATCCGAAGCAGCCGACTCAAGTCTACATAGAGGAAAAACAAAATTCAAAGGTAAGAGATATAGTCTTGAGAATCGTGGATGATCCAACACGACGACTCGCCGATTTAGTAGTAGATATGTTCTGTTCCTCAATGATTGATATAGCTGACGAATTCCAAGTTCCGTATTATATGTTTTACGCATCAAGCGCTACGTTTTTAGGAATTAATGCCAATGTTAGTACAACTAAACCACTGGTGTAAGGAAAACTTTTATAGAAAACGGCCGAAATATTCTATTTAATATGTACGGCCGCAAGCCAGCTCATGGGGGTCGAACTTGGAAGTAATGCCAATGTTAGTACAACTTGTCTCTTGCGCAGACGAGATGAGACTCCCTGACTCGACAGAGCTGGCATGGGAACGTCACCGGTGAGATCAACCACGGGAAATCGAGACGGCACCTCTCTTGGTGGAGAAGATGAAGAGTCACAGGTTTCATGGTCCACCTCAGTGAACGAGGGTGTAGGCGTTGGGTTCTCCGGTGCCAGAATCGCTGTGGTTGACTCGTCTTAAGGCTCGTAAAGTACCATCGCTGTGGTAGGATCAATAGGAACATTAGGAATCGGTGGTGGGAATGATGATGGTGGTCTGTGAAGCTCCTCATCCGAGCTAGAGTCATAGTGGAAGCCACTGAAGATTGATTTCATGGTGAATAGGGGTTAGAGCACAAAAGTTAGAAGAGAAGAGAGAATAGAAACTTAAATCGGCAGAGGGTTGAAATCGCAAGGATGAAGAGGAAAAACGCCAAACCCCTAGCCACTCACTTTTATACACCTCTTTGTGCCCTAATGGGATGTCAACACTCGGCCCAACAATTAAAACAACCCTGTAAACAGGGTTTACATTGATTCTTCATTACAGGGTTGGTTTACAGGGTTACAAGACTCGTGTTTACAGGGTTGTTTTAATTGTTGGGCCGAGTCTTAACAGCCCATTAGAGCTCAAAGAGGTGTATAAAAGGGAGTGTTGATGTTCATATATTTTACCCTGTTTTCCCTTAGTATATTCACATCTTTTGCATCTTTTGCTATCCATTTTCACCATTATTGCATAGCTTTAGGACTAATCATGCATTAGAGTTTAGTTGCATTGCATTTGCATCTTTTCATGCATAAACAGGTGATTTTGAAGCTTAAGGAGCATAGAAGCAATGCTGAGGAAGAAGTGAAGCAATCATGAAGGGAAAGCAAGAGAGTTAAGGCTGAAATAACAAGGTCCGGAGTCCAACTCGACCGCACACTCGACCAGACACTCGACCGTGTGCTGAGGAGGACTCGACCGAGTGGAGAATGCACGAGAGAAGCCAGCTCGACCTGCCACTCGACCGAGCACAGGTCGAGTTGACCGAGCCGTTGACTATTTTGTCTTTTAGCATTTTTAGGGCTTCCACTCCCCTCCTATATAAAGCCTTGTACCTGCAGCCACAAAAGGAGTCAGCTTTTTAGATATTCTCAAAACCTAGTATTTACCCTTTTTGGGATTTATTCTTTTTGCTTTTGATTTTCCTAGATCTTGTACTTGAAAAGACTAAATTCTTCAATATTGTTAGTTTAATAACTTTCTTAATATTGAGAATTCAAGTTTCATTTCTTTTTCAGTATTGTAGATCTTTGTTTCATCTTTCTAATGATGCAAGTTTCAATCTTTTCTGGGTTTATGATTTTGATGTTCATCATGTGTTCTTGTGAGTAGTAGCTTAGGATCTTGAGGATGGGTTAGGCTGGGCTGTGAATGAGGTTTGTTTGGCTTGATCAAGCTTGATTGTTGTAGATCTCTTCTAGGGTAGATGTTCTTAATGCTGATCCTATATCTGAGAGGGTAGGATCTGATTTCAAGCATCTTAGCATCACACCAATGTTTAAGAGGCATAGATAAGGCTAGATCTAGAGCTTACCATCTTGCTTGCTAAGAGATTAGAGGTTTTGTTTGGTATGAGACATATTTCTTACTGCCTGCTTGTGTAGATTCTTTACTATGTGAGAGCAAGTCTAGAAATGCATAGGTTTGATTGTTTCTTGACCATGAGAGTGGGAGAAGCTTGTCTTAGATACATATGTCTAGAGATTAGCTCATGTTGTTTGAGATTTGTTGATCAAGTTAGATAGCCTCAATCATTAGTCCAGCCCATGAATCCCTTCTCAAGTCCTTCCTTGTTTATTGATTTTACAGTCTTAATCCTGTTGCTTGATTGTAGTTTGATTCGTCTTTGCATTACTCTGTTTTTATTGCATTGCTCTGTTTCTGCGTTTAGTCTAGCTCGACCACTCACTCGACCTACACTCGGTCGAGTGCTGGCTCGAGTTCATCCCCAGAACTCTTGTTTATGCTTTGTGATTGTCTTGTTTCATTCTATTTGCATTCCTGTTGCATTTGTTTAGTATCTTGTTCATTACTTGTCTTGCATTAGTTCTTTAGCATAGTTTCTACTTCTGTTGGTTGCATCATTACTGTCATAATCATCTTGCTTCATTTGCATTTAGTCCATAGTTCTTATAGTTTACTTTCTGCATTTTGCATCATAGGATTGTTAGTGACAAACATCCTTTACATCTGGCTTAAATTAGATCTTTATGCATATCTTGACTGTTCACAAACACTCAGATTGGATTGACACCTCTTATACTGCAACTGCATAAGGGGAATTGAAACACCTTACCATCCATCATTTCATTGCATACATTCATCATCATTCATCCATCTTTCACCTCAACATACAAAATAACTTGTTTCAAGTGGCTAGGGGTTTGGTGTTTTTCCTCTTCATCTTTGCGATTTCAACCCTCTGCCGATTAAGTTTCTATTCTCTCTTTTCTTCTAACTTTTGTGCTCTAACCCCTATTCACCATGAAATCAATCTTCATTGGCTTCCACTATGACTCTAGCTCGGATGAGGAGCTTCACACACCACCATCGTCATTCCCACCACCGATTCCTAATGTTCCTATTGATCCTACCACGGCGATGGTACTTTACGAGCCTCAAGACGAGGATATAGTTATTAAATGAAGAATCAGTGTACATTGCATCTATTTCCTTTTTCGACTACATTCTCTAGCCAATTTATTTAATCACACTTAATGACAATGGACTAGTAAATCACATTCTTTCCCCTTTGTTTTTATGAACCAAATTATCAGATTCATGAACCAAACATTGATACACAGCCACTAATGATAAACCCTAAGGGACCCCGATCGAGAATTAAACACACATGAGCAAAACATTTTTTTTTTAATTATTATTATTATTATTATTTTTTATATCAGACTAAAAATCAGAACACTAACCATACCTTTGTCATGTCAACCATTTGTTCAGAACCTTCACTAGGAACTATCACAACCTCTTGAATTGTCGAAGTTCAGAGTATTGTTGCATGTGGGTAGTCTTTCACACTGGCATGCCTTTAGTTTTCGGTCCATCCTAACATGTTAAGACAGCTAGAGATCATCTCTTTGAAGAACACAACATTTTTTATATATATATATTCCACTCAGCCTCTTGATAGTAGTGTCATCACTTTGAGCTTCAGTGACATCACTTGATTTTGTCAGTCACTGATTCTAGGCTTGTCATTCAGCAAGTCATTGATCCTGAGAATAAATGTGCATGTCTCTTCACAGCTCTTTGACCTCCTTAAATCATGACAACGTTTGACACGATGGACAGACCGGCATGACAGGCAGCTATTTCCCACAGCTTCTTTCAGAGTGTTGATTTTTTATATATTCCAGGATTTCCATGACCTGTCCTAACTCAAGTTCCTGTCTTAGATTAACACAACTCAGAGAAAAAGGTTAGAGTTCACAGACACCAATAGAATTTCTCAAATTTATGAATCTGTTAAAGTTCAAGGGTTTAGTAAACAAATCAGCCAACTGAAAATCAGTGCTAACATGGTCAATCTCGATCAGTTTCGCCTCAACTAGTTCACGAACAAAGTGGTGTCTAATATCTATGTGTTTAGTTCTAGAATGCTGAACATGAATCTTAGAGATGTTTATTGCACTCATATAATCACAATGAATTAACAAAGTATCAGAATCCATACCATAGTCAGAGGACATTTGTCGCATCCACAGGAGCTGTGTACAACAGCTGCCCAAGGAAATGTATTCAGCCTCAGCTGTTGATAGGGAGACACTGTTCTGCTTATTGCTGTGCCATGATATCAGGTTGTTGCCCATGAAGAAGCATCCCCCACTTGTACTTCTACGATCATCCACAGATCATGCCCAATCAGCATCGCAGTATCCACTCAGACTGGTGTTTGTATCCTTGGTGTAGAAAATACCAAAGTACACTGTCCCTTTGATGTACTTGATGATCTTCTTAACTGCTAGTAAGTGTGACATCTTAGGTTTGGCTTGGTACCATGCGCATATCCCCACTGACAAACAAATGTCTGGACGACTAGCTGTCACATAAAGAAGACTTCCAATCATACCTCTGTATAGTTGCTCATTCACATCCTCGCCCCCTTCATCTTTTGATAGCTTGTCATTGATGCCCATAGGAACCTTTGCTTCTTTACTTTTCTCTAATCCAAAACGATGTACCAAATCTTTTGCATATGTACGTTGAGAAACAAAAATCCCATCAGCCGATTGTTCGACTTGCAACCCCATAAAGTATTTTAGCTCTCCCACCATACTCATCTCAAATTCCTGTGACATGCTTTCCACAAACTATTTTACCAAGGGTTGGCAAGTAGAACCAAAAACGATGTCATCTACATAGATCTGAACAAACATCAGCGCATTGTCACTGTTAAGGACAAACAGTGTCTTGTCTACACTCCCCCGAATGTAGCCTTGATCCAGGAGAAACGTAGTTAACCTCTCATACCATGCTCTCAGAGCCTGCTTGAGACCATACACAGCTTTCTTCAGCCGGTACACATGTTGAGGATGTTGTGGGTTCTCAAAGCCTTTTGGTTGCTCGACAAAGACCTCTTCTTGTAGTATTCCATTCAGAAATGCACTCTTAACATACATCTGATGTAATGTGAACTTGAGAGCACACGACATACAAAACATGAATCTGATTGATTCTGACCTTGCTACTGGAGCAAACGTCTCGTCAAAGTCAACTCCTTCAACTTGAGAGTAACCTTGAGCCACCAATCTTGCTTTATTTCTCACAATGCATCCACTGGCATCACTCTTATTCTTGAAGATCCACTTTGTTCCTACTACATTGACATTAGCAGGACGTTTAGTGATTTCCCACACATTACTTCGCTCAAATTGTTCCAGCTCATCTTGCAGCGCAGCAACCTAGAACTCATCACGAAGTGCCTCTTTGTGATTTTTTGGCTCAATAGTTGAAACAAAACAGGCAAATTGAACAATACCAGAGTCCTGAGAAACAGTGTCAGGAACAACAGCCTTCTGTTTCTTTCCAGCCAGTTGAGCACAATAGATCTGCTTTCCTCTGGTAACTCTACCCCCCTGAATCGCACCAATAACATCACTAGAGGAGTGATTCCGATGAACCGGAGAAGATGAAGGAAGAGCATTCGATGATAACGTGGGGCTGACGGAGTCACCATGACTTTCAGATCCTTGCTCATGCTTCTCATCATCAGGTGTAGCGAGTGTAATCGTCAACCATGACAAAAATAAACCGTCACCCAGAAATACTTTGAACTTGTATAGGACCCATCAGATCCATATGAACCAGTTGAAGTGCATGGCTAGTTCGAATTTCTGCCACTGGTCCATGAGATGCCTTGACTTGCTTGCCTTGTTGCAAGGACCACATATGAAATGTGAGTCACCCTTCAGCTAAGGAATTCCACGCACAACTTCTTGATTAGCCAGTTTCATCATTGTGCGAATATTCAAATGACCAATTTTCTGATGCCACAACTCTGTGTTCAACTCAGTAGTTGTTTTATAGCACTGCATTGATGATTTCCACATGTAACAGTTATTACCAGATCTCCTTCCTCGGAGCCGAACAGAGCCTTACTGGTCAACTGCCTTGCACCCCTTCTTGGTAAATGTAACATCCAGACCTTCAACACACAGCTTACTGACACTTATCAAATTTGCCTTCAAACCATCGACCAAGAAAACATCCTTTAGATGTGGTTGAGATTCACCACTGGTTGCACCTTTTCCTTGGATTGTTCCTTTTCCTCCATCACCAAAAGTAACTCTCCCTTCAGCAACATCTTCTATATGAGATAGTTTGTCAAAGGCACCAATCATGTGCCTGGAGCATCCACTGTCAAAATACCACTTGGCCTGATCAACCTCTGCTCTTCCGGCTGTGTATGCCACCTGGCAGTAGAGATCATCTTTCCTGACATATCCCTGAGTGTTTCTTCTTACAGCTGGATAGAACACACCACGTTGCATCAGACTTGACACACGATTCTGAAATTTGAAACACTGAGATTTAAAATGATTGAGATGTCCATAGTACCAGCATCCTCTTCTCCTGCTGAATTGACAGGTCTATGTGTCGTCTGCTGGAAAACGTTTGGAGCATATGACTGTCTAGCCGGCAACCCAGTCTGCATACTCATCCTGTGGAACTTTGGATTCTGCTTAACACTCCGCTGACCATACGGACTGGTTGTTGTTGGGAATAACTTCTCTTTCAGCTTGGGCTCAGACTCCATCCCTTTGACAAACTGAGTAGTTGTGTCAGTGTTTGTTCCTTGATAACCAAGACCCCATTTCAGGTTGCTTGATCTTCCAGTATTAAGCAAAGTATCCAGATCTTTAGTTCCCTTACTCAGCATCCTCATGTTCTTCAGCTGTTCTTCTAATTGCTTCTCAAGACGCAGATTCTTAGCCTTTTCTTCACTTAGTTCTTTAGTGAGCATCGTAATATTCAACTGTAGAGTATCCCTCTCGGAAGTCAGCTGGGTGTTGTCTTGAGTCTTTGCAACACTGTTTTGATGAGAAGCCCTATCTGATATTCTGCCGACAAATCAGCCTCCTCTCCATCTGAGTCAGATTCATATTCTCATCTATGCCTTCATTTTTCACCAACACATCGTCTTCTTCGTCTTCCTCTATGACACCCAGCAATGCCACAAAGCTGTTTAGAATCTCACCTTTACTGTCTTCTTCATCTGAGTCACTTTCACTCCAAGTAATATAAGACTTTTGCTTGTTATCACGTGAAGGACAATCAAACTTAGTATGACCATAACCCTTACACCCATGGCATTGCAGAGAACTCTTACGTTTGTTGTTTGGACACTCAGACTTGTAGTGTCCATATCCCTCACACTCAGCACATTGTGTCTCCTGCTTGTCACTTTTCCTGATCTCCTTATCAGCATCAGTTTTCATGAGCGATGTGGTTCCCTTCCGCTAACCTCTTTCCATCTTGTGAAAGTACTTTTTAACCAACAAGCCCACCTTTTCCTCATCTGCAATCTCCTGAGATTCTACAAGCTTCTGATCCTCTATAGCTTTGAGGGCAAATGACTTCTCATTCTTCTTTTCTTTCTTCTTTAGCTGTATTTCAAACGCCTGCATCATCTCAACCACCTGATTGTACTTCAACTCATCAAAATTCAGTGATACTTCTATAGCAGATCTGTGTGGTTGAAACTTGTCAGGCAGGCTTCTGAGGAATTTTTTCACCAGCTTCTTTTCCTTATACCGTTTACCCAAAACTACAGCCTCTTGTGCAATACCACTCAACCGACTACTGTAATCAGCCACTGACTCATTCTCAGTCATGTGCAAGTTTTCGAAATCTAATCCTAGATTGTCCAGTCTTGTGCGTTTGACGCTGCATGTACCTTTAAATGTGACAACCAGAATATCCCATGCTTCCTTGGCTGCTACACATCCTTGAACTTGGTTGAAGATATCCCTAGGCAGAGACTTGAAAATAACTGATAGTGCCTGTGAGTTATGTTTGGACTCCGCTTTTTCTTCTGCTTTCCACTTCTTCATGTGCTTAGAACCAGTTCTCCTTCCTCATTCTTCTCCGTAGGACGTGACCAACCATCTTCCACCGCAAACCAAGCTTCCATGTCAATGCTTGAGATGGCCTGCTTAATTGAAACTTTCCAAAAACCAAAGTACTCAGGGTCGAGTTTCAATGGTGTTTGAACCGCAACAAAATCTAGTAATTTCTCCATACCCTTGTCGAAAGATCTCACCTGTTGAAAAAGGATACTAGAACCTTTTATCAGGTGTCTGCTTTGATACCACTTGTTAAGGTATAGAGAATGCACAATCAACAATACGCTTGGAAACGCGCCAAACAAACGCTTTTATTCAATCTTATAAAACACACTCGATTCTTACAAGATTTGAAACAAATCTCATTCTTCTCTCTATCTAACACAACATCCTGTGTAGATCTAAAAGAGTTAAAAACACACTCACCTTCTAAGCCTTTTTTATGATTGCTTGAAGGTTTACAAAACTCACAACTTTTACCCACGAGTGCTGACTCTTTTTGCGGCTAGCCCTCGTCTACTTATACCCACACCAACGATCTCTAACCTAGATTTTGGTGTATCCTAACTAAAAGGAAATATTCCTTATCCCTAAGAAAATATTTTCCTTATCTCTTCTAATCAAATATACTCTCAATAACTTCGAGTATATCTTGATCTCTTCTTCCTTACTTCTTACGTATCTTGTTTTCGCATCCCACAATCTTTCTCCACGTCAGCACATCACGCCACGTCAGCATATCAGACCTCTGGGACTCTCCACAACATTGTTCCTCCGGCAGAGCTGTAATGCACTTTCATTGTTAACTGTATGAACTAATTCAAGAAAGTTCTCGTAAAATTATATATATGAAAATTGACTAACTTTCTTCATATATTAGTGCCACATCAGCTCATATGGTAACTTTGTCCATTTAGTGTTTCATGTGTGTTGTCTTAAGTTGATTTGGAGATTATCTCTCATGGAGATTCTTAAGGGTTATTAGACCAGAATGAACTTAATCAAGCACGAGTCTTTCTGGTCAATTTCATCTCTCCTCACTTGATGGATTGATAAGTAGGTCGAGAACAACCTCTCGGTAATTCAACTAATGGGTGATCAAAGATACAAAAAAGGGTTACATGTCTAATTTGCGTTGCACGGTTAGGAAAATCTTTCAATCTTTTTTTCCAATCTTTTCTATTTCTCAGAGAATGAGAAAGAGTTGATATAGAAAAGTTAATTTTTCTCTTTTCATATTATTTATTATTTTCTTGAAGAAAAAGAAGAAGTTGACTTTGTACATTGATTCTAATCAACAAATTTCTCTGGTCTGTGTCATTAGTGGAATGTGGTGATTTTCCTTCCAAGACGGGTGGCGGTTCCTGGCTTTGTGGGGGGGGGGGGGTTTGTAAACTTTTTTTGGCTTTGACGGAATTGTTGTCTCGTCTTTAATTAACATCAACGAAGATCTTTGGTTCAGAAGGTGGTGTAACTAGCTAGGCGTGGGTGTTTATCTACCGGTCTCATTCTCGTTGTTGCCCTCGCTTTTTGGTCGAGTACTACGCTCCGACCATCACTTTGTCTAATGGGTGTCCACTTTCAGTCCATAGACCAACCATTTTTAGTGGGCTCCACGTCTAATTCCGACCTCATCAATATCTAATGGATGGTTTGCTACGTTTGAGAGGCTTTAAAGACTTGTTTACCTTCACTACAAATCACCACAATATCTTTTCCGTGTTTTGTCTTCACTCGTACAGTTCCGACAACCACTTCAAGAACGATCATCCATCCATCCATCCTGAAACTACTCCATCATAAGTACGGTTAACTTTGGAGTTCTCTGAGGACCATTGACCGAAAAGATAATTGCACTTTGGTGACATAGATGCCCAAATCAATTCTTTTAAACCTTTATGCATGTCTGTGAATTTAGGGTGTCACAATTCACCCCAAAAACAGGACGTTGCGCACCAAGACCCTCACCCCTTGATAGTGTTAGTCATGCCAACTTCACACCCATCTGGGTTTGACTCTGATACCACTTGTAACACCCTAGCTGACAACTCTCTTAGTGGCCCCCTGTCCACTTCCAGTCCATGGGCCCACCTCTTTTTGGTACCCACATCTACTCTCGGCTTATGAGCCTATCCATATCTGACAGCCGGTTTGTTACGCTCGGGAGCCTTTAAAGACTTGTTTACTATCTCTACAAATCACCACATTATCTTTTCATGTGTTTTGTCTTTACTCACATAGTTCCGACAACCACTTCCTAAAATATCATCCATCCTGAAACTACTCCAGCATAAACACGCTTAACTTTGGATTTCTTTCAGGATCTTTAACCTAAAAAGATAAGTGCACTTTGGTGGCATAGGTGACAAAATCAATACTTTTAAACCTCTCTACATGTCCATGAAACAAGGGTATCATAATTCACCCCTACTAACAGATCGCAACGTCCTCGGTTTGAGTCTATCTGACTCCATATTCGTCTAGGTTCGTCTCTGATACCACTTGTAACACTCCGACCACCACTTTCTTAGTGAGCCTCATGTCCACTCCAAGTGAAACAACCCGACCCGTTTTAAATAATAATAAAATAATTAAATACCAAATAATATTTAAGTATAACCCAAACAATAAACCAACAACAAACCAACATATCCAACTCTAATTAACATAAACCAACTATCTACATGCACAACAGAAATATATGTCAGACTAACATAAACAGCAACCTAGCAAGCTTTTAACCAGGTTTTAACAAGAATAACATAACCACAACACAACAAACGAGACTCTAAATAATCCTCCTTCTCATTGCCATGATTCCACATGTACATTACCTGCACCACAAGCACAATGAGATATGTGAATATTACCAGAAATACAAAGTGAGGCGATCCTTCCATCTACGAACTATACACATAAGGAATCGAGATAACAACCACAAATAAAACATAAACAAACCATCCAATAAGCATAACGTCCAATAACACATTCATCATCACTACACATCATCACAACAAAACAAGCCACACAATCTCAGTTGCTTAGATAAGCTCATGGTCATGCCTTCACCTTAACAAGGTCATTCAAATAACAAAAGACAACCACAAGATACTCTCCTCACGTCTACAACAACCCAGCAACACCCGTTAACTGTCAAATCCCTCCAATGGAAAGTTATCCCTAGGCATGACAGAGCATCCCTCAAAATCTTTTGCTGATCAAGTAAAAGATGGGACCACAATCGCACTTTCAACCTCCATTGGTCTCAATTCGCGTCTGAGAAGAAACGTTCCACTAAACAGCAGCTATCTCCTAGAATATTAACTCAAATTCAAATCCTCAAAAAGGAGAATCTAGATACAAGGCTTAGGTATAAGTCCACCAATTTTTATTACCTTTGGGTACAATTTACTATGTGGAATCTTTTTTCTCCCAAACCTTGACGATTATGCTTTCTCCTTAATCTCATTCGCACCATACCACGCCTATCTCTCTTTCTCTCTCACATTCTTTCTCTCTTTCACGAAACGTAGAGTATTAACCCAAAATTGAGAAGGAGAGGCGTCCAAGCCTTTATAATCACACTTAGGGCTTCCCAAAATTGGCCCTAAACCAAGAGAATTAAAGTCAAACCAACCACAAATTTGGTTAGACCAATAATTAATTAAACCAATGGTTTAATCAATAAATTAACCAACTTCATAAATCAAAATAAATTAAGCCGATCACACTTCAATTCCTGATACAAACTCCAATATTTCATTATTTTGGAGACACAGGCGTTACAGATGTAGAGGGAATGACGTTCCTAGTGGGGGATGTAGGAGAAAGGGGCTCATGGGGGGAAATATAGGATGCATGACCATTCTTCCATGTAATCTAGATCCGTGAGTGCGAGATGTTGAAACTCTTTGTGGCTACACCAACGGTGGGTGTCGATTGACACAAACACCTCAGTTGTCGAAGTGGTGGCTCAGTGTCGAGCAACACCAACATGTTATTGAAATTGTTGTATCGGGTTGTAGGACATGTGTCAAGCGATATCAAGGGGATTTTGATTGACACCCACTCCTATGGTGTGTGTTTCCGCTTGTTTCTAGCAAGAGTTTTTGTACGGAAAGTTTGAGTAGTTGTTGTAAAATCTAAGGTTGATCCATAGTTGTTGTTATCTAACTGCAAAGTGTGGGGAGAGACAAAGTCTGTGGCTGGAGCAGAAATAGAGTATACCAGCCCATCTCTCTTGTAACTTAGTCGTTTAGGGGTGGTTGGTTGTGCGACCAAATACTAAGATGAGGTGGTGTTTGTGATTCATGATTAAGTGAATCTTGTTCCGAGAGGTGGTGTAAAGTGGTTTTATCGGCCAATTACAAAGTGGTTTGATGAAGGAGGAATGTAGTTTGAGGTGTTTTTAAAGTTAAGTACATTTGAATGTAGTTTGACGTGGTTGGTCGCTACGTAGAATGGTTAGTTGGGTTTAGCGTGTGTTTGTGGAGGCTTTTGTAATAAGCTGATTTGATGACGGTTATCGCGTCAAAGTTATGGGAGTTTCGTGAGATCGTTTCCGTATATCATGTTTGAGAATCAGAAATCTGGGTCGGAGTGTCTCAATTTGGTTTCAAAGTGTATACAGTTGTAGGACATGTTCTTGAATAGAAATAGACTTGTCTAAGTTGTTATACGCGATAAGTGGTAAAGAAAAGCATGAAAGTGTGTTGAAATACTTGATCCGAGAGTGATAAAGTAGGAAATTGTTCGGATGAAGATTGAACAGCTTAAAGAAAATTTTACAATTTTTTTAGTTTTTCGAAATCTAAATGAGCTAATATTAAAACGGATAAATTTTCCTTACAATTTATGTTAAACAGCAATATATAATATTTATAGATAATGTTTTTTTTTGAATTGGTTCATTTTATCTAATATTTACCTATTGACAAAAAGAAAATTATTGAATACAAAAAGTCTATATATAAATCTATCTTTTCTAAGAAATTCACCTAATTAAAATATCGAGGTCAAATACACAATATTGACTGTGGTCCAAGTAGGTGGTGGATAATATAAACAATTAAGTAATATTGACTATTTTGGAGCATCCATATTCATATGCGTAATACACTAGACATATTATGGAAGTCTTAGGTAGTGATAGAAGCACTGAATAACCGGTTTTCAGTTCTTTTTTTTACAAAACCACACTTTGACACCAATCAAAACATTTTACCAAATTTGCGTTAAAAAAAAAAAAAGAGATTGCTGTTTTGTCTGTTGGATAATGAACTGAACCGCTTTTCCAAAGAAGCACAGGTATTACCCAGTGGATTTGTGAAAAACGCAGGTAATATAATTATTAAAATATTTAAAGCAGTGCAATTATTAAGAATCCGAATAGTAACCGCGGTTTTGGTTGTGTAGGGAAAGCAGTATTACAGTGCGGTACGGTTCAACTGCGGTACGTGCGGTAAAAATATATTTGCGGGATAAGTGCGGTTTGTATAAAATAAGTGGTACAGAATAATGTTTGATTGGTGAAAAAAACTACTTACGGTACAGATTATATATAATATTAATAATTAATACAAATTTTTCCTTATTAATAAATAAACAATAACATATATTTATAAACCACTAACACAAAAACCGATCAAAATATAAATTTAGTTTTTAACATACATATTGTTAAATGCATTAATACTTATATCATAAAAAAAATACAACACATTAAAAAAATATTATCTATTACTTTAATTCTCCCATAACATATTTGCAATATTGTCTCTTATTTCTGTCATATTCTCCATCTATTATCTTTATTGCTTCTATGTCACCTATTAAGTGTATTTATATAGTTACATATTAAGTGTATATATCTATTTACAGATATATATCCTATTATTGTAATAAAATTTTGAATTAAGAAAATACTATAAGAAAATTTTATGATTTCTTTGTATATGTAATTTTTAGAAAGATAAGTATAATATATATACCAAATATTAGTGAATTGAAAATATTAATTTGACTAACTTTTTTTCTTTTCTTTGAATCAGTTTTTATATAAAAACTCATTATTTTATAACTTATAAATATTTAATAAAGTAATTATTATATTTAATAAAACACATTTAAAAGCTAAATTATCTATGAGAAGTATTAACAATTAAAAAATAAGTTGACTATTAGCTTTTTTTATTAGTTATAAATTAAACAGACAAAATGGTTTTATCCAATAGGTAACTGTTAAACAGAAACGCTCGTTGTTTGGTGAGTCATATACCAACTGCGGTCCATGAGTAAATTTTGCTCCTTGAAAAACGCAAACAGTATTATTTTTCTCTTTCTTCAAATACGCAAATTACTTTATTTTTTGAATGGTGTAAAAGTCAGGTTTTTTAAAACCACACTTCGAAATTTGCTATTTTTATGTCACCATTCATTATCTAAAAATATACCATTATTAATGCAAGAATAAATGGAAAAAAAAAAGACTCTACTATCTTCTCTCTACCTCTCTCCTCTCTCGTATATATATGTATACTAGAGTTTGTATCTGCGCACGTGCAGAATTTTAATTTAAAATATTTTATATCAATAGAAATTGTTGAGCTCAAATATAATCATTCCAAATTTTGAATATAAATCTATATAAATACTAAACTTATTTTACTCAATGATATACAATATATATATTTTTGAAGATAATATTTCTTTGTTATATCTATTTGCGGTTTTACGTGGGATTTTAATTAAAAATGTTATCAATAAGAATTATTGAATATGAATATAATTTGAAGATTAAAAGATAAATATATATAAATGCCGTACTTATTTTACTAATCTATATATAACATATATTATCTAGTGTTGTAATAATATTGTCGACAATCTTTTGAACTTTTATCTTTAAAAGAGTTCATTCCATATTCATATCCCATGAAAACATAATTTTAAAAGTTCTAGCGTCAATGTCGATCGTTGACCTAATTATAGAGACTATCTAAACATATCGATATCCTACATTAAATGTGAATATACAAAGTTTCATGACCAATTTTAGTGCTATGTCGCTACAATAAGGTTGTCCAAATGCATAATCTGCCATTATAGAATTTTTGACGAATTCAAGAATGCTTAAATGATGAAACGTTTAAACCCCATAATGAATATCTGTTCACTAATCCAAGTTACATATTTTTCTAAAATCTCATATGTTATTTGTAGATGTTAATTTTGTGATGCAACCCCAGTTTTGTCTTCTCAAAAAAAAAACATAGTGTATTTTAAATATGTTGTTTTTGCTAATGTTTTGAGTTAAAAGCATTTGATAATATATATATATATATGTTATATTTGTTATAAATGTTTTATATCATGTTATAAAATTGTAGCTCCAGTTGATAATATACCTTACGAGATATGCTACACAAATCACATGCCACTTTTTGTAACGGCTTACATATCATTTTTCTATATTTTTAGACCATTGATTTTATTTTTTTAGATAGATTATTTTTTCAAAATTCTTTTTCAAAGTTTTCCCAAAAAAAGTGTGCCCCTTACAATATCTTTGTTTTAGATCAAAAATTTTAAGTTAAGTTAAGTTAAGTAATTAATCTTTTCTTTCTTATATGTAAAATTTAATAATAAATTTTTATGGTATATGTTTCTTAGAAACTAATGTTTCACTTCAATTTTATTTCCATGTTTAGATTTTTATAAATACAATTACATAACTTATTTTTGTACTCCACCATGCATTAAAATATTACTTAGATTCTAAAACTCATTAACCCATTCTAAATTTTGGAATATAATCATTTTTTGGTTGTAATTTTAATGATAACATTATTAATAAAACAAATTTATTGTATTATTTTTACTATTTTAAAATTTTCATTTATTTTACTTAATTCATTTTTAGATAGTTATTATTTTTTACTAAAAATTATATTATTGTTTATACTATTTTAAATTTAATTAATTTTAGTTAATTAATTTTTTATTTAATTTTTACTATTATTAATTAAAAGTAATAAATATGCAATGAATAAATATTAAAAACAGTATTTTTATGCAAAAAAAAATTGATTAGGTGGATGCTGATGTGGAGAAAGGAGAAGTGAGCAAATATAACTTTTTTTTTTTTATTTTGACGATCAAGCAAATATAACTTTATATATATAGATAATCAATTTTTTAAAAAACACTAGGAGATGACATTTTTACAATGTATTTGTTGTTAGATGGTCATGGTCTAATACAAAATACCTTTGTTAAATAAATTAATAGATTCTAAATTAATAGTGATGATGTAAATGTTATAAATTCAGTTTCTTAAATGATTTAATGGATTTCAAATTATAAAGATTGATTTAGATGATTAATAAATTCAGTTTATATGTTAATAAATATTATTCTTACTGCTATTATCTATTTTACCATTTACATATTTTTAAATACCGTAAATACTGTTTTTCACCAATCAAAATTTTTTTTGAACTGCTTATTTTGTATAAACCGCACCTGTCCCGCAAATACTTTTCTCCGCACGTACTGCAGTTGAACCGTACCGCACTATAATTTTTTTTTGTCTCACACTACTAAATCCGCGGTTACCATTCGGACCCTTAATTTTCTCTTCTTTTTTCTTAACTACTTTTTTTCTTGGACTTATTGTTTGGAAAAAAAAAAAGATTAACTACTTTTTTTCTTGGACTTATTATTTGGGAAAAAATGGATTTAAATATAGGTATTACTAAATTAGACAACAAAAATGTACCTCTCAAATTAGTGGTTTCAAATTGGACATTTTTCAAGAAACTGCTAACTTTTTTATATTGTGTGGTGTTTAAAAGCTATATTAATCTACTTTTTCTTTAATACACATCAAGCTAGAAGCACTTACTTATATTTCATATGAATTCCTTACTTTCTAGTTCTTAAAAACATATAAACTATAGAAGAGAATAAATGAAAAGTATCAAGAAAAGATGAAGGCTTGTGTGATATGTTTGATGTTAATAAGTATTTTTCTGATGATGGAGCCAACGTTAGCTGGCGGTAAATATTTAGATCCAGGAGTTCTTAATCCGTGTTTGCGTCCTAATCCACCAGCAGGATGCCAGTCCCCAGGATCCGTCGAGAAACCTAAGGAGCGAGCTAATGAGCATAAAGCTGGATGCTCCAAAAGTACCCGGTGTGACCGTGCAACATAATCATGGTGATATATCCGCATCATAAATGTCTCATTCTATTATATAGATAACTAGAAAAAATCCCATGCGTTGAGTGTGTTATTATTTTCATAGTTATATCAAAATAATAATACATATACAATATTGTATAACTAAATATATATATATATATACGTTAGAATTCTCTATTTAAATTATTCTATTCAAATTAATTACAAACTATCGATGTATAACATCAAGAAAATATTATTTGTTAATACAAAATTAAAATTTATGCAAAATATATTTTAATATATAATTTATTTCTTTAATGGAAAGTAGTTATATTCATAATTTATAGTTTAAAGTTTTGATAGGTTGGAAATAAAATTTGACATATATAATCCAAAAAAATCATTTAACACTGTTATAATTATTAGGGAAATAACAAAAGTGTCGATATATATGTTGTAAACATTAACATATAACCGAGAATATTAAATTATAAATAAAACTTTTTGGTTCGCCTATAGATCATGTCACAGAGACAAAAATTCAGTTGCAGATAAAATTTCTCGACATGCTCTTAACATTACATCTTTGTATGAAGTTTATACAATTCCACCTAGGTGGTTGGTTAACTCTTTGTGTAACACTCCAGTTCTATAGTCTAAAGTTCAGGTGTTAAAAAAAAAAAAAAAAAAAAACTTACCACTATATATATATATATATTTTTGTTATTGAAAAAATAAAATTTCTGGTATAGTCTAAAACTATGTAGATTAAATAATAGAACAAAACCTAAATTATATGAATCAAAATATCTATAAAATTACATTTTTATATTGTTTCAAATGTAGCTTAACTTTTAGAAAGAGCACACAATACCACAAATGAAGTTAGAAGAGAAAAAGATATTCAAACCTAAGAATCATTTTCAAGATGTTTAAGAAGGGTTCTTCTTTTTTCAGTTTTTTTTGGGGTAATATTAATATATACCACAGTTCTAAAACTAAATTAAGTGAATACCATCGGTTTGGTTTTATGTTAGTAAATACCATCGGCTGGCAAAATGAGAGTAAGTATAAAGTCATAAACACCCTCATATGTGTGAGAGAGTTTAATTGTATACTTAAAACTACATGTGTATTAAAAAAAAAACATTTTTTAAAGAAAAAACATGTAATGGAAACATGTAATGAGAGAGAGATTCAACGCTGGAGAAGGAGAGAGAGGGGAGAGAGAGGAAGAGAGAGAGGGGGAGAGAGGAGAAGGGATTCACTTTTTCAGATTCAACTTAGGGGAAGGAGAGAGGGGGAGACAGAGAGGAAGGGAGAGAGGGGATAGGGGTGAGGGGAAGAGATTCACTTTTTCAAATTCATCGCCGGGGAGGGAGAAAGGGGGAGAGAGAGAGAGAGAGTGGGGAGAGAGAGAGAGGTAGTCAGATAAAGAAAGGGCTAAAGTAGGGGAAAACAACCAAAATCAACCTCAATTATTTGTCAAACGCTTTTTCATACCTAAATTTGAACACCCTGCAAATAACAATCTGAACTGTATTAAAATTCAAATTTGCTACCTAAACTATATAAAATGTTGTCAATTTCAACTTCTGTTCAAACAGTGTTAAATCAGAGTTTAACGATGTTGAGTCAGACGATCTGTGGCATCCACATGGCACTGAGAGTTACCAAAACTAAGTTGTTTTTGATCATTTTTAGGTGTGTTGTAGCAAGAAATGGCCAAAAATGAAGTCTCACAACACACCCAAAAACGGACTCCAGTACCCCATTTTTTGTCAAACGCTTTGTTTCTTGCCACAACACACCTAAAAATGATTAAAACAACTTAGTTTTGGTAATTCCCAGTGCCATGTGGATGCCATAGATCATCCGACTCAACATCGTTAAACTCTGATTTAACACTGTTCGAACATAGGTTGAAATTGACAACATTTTATATAGTTTAGGTAGCAAATTTGAATTTTAATACAGTTCAGGCTATTTTTGACAGGGTGTTAAAGTTTAGGTATGAAAAAGCGTTTGGCAAATAGTTGAGGTTGATTTTGACCATTTTCCCAGCTAAAGTAGTCACATAAAGGTGTAAAAATGTGTAATTTGAGCCGCTATTGTACCATTGTGGTATTTAATTTTTTTTTTTTTTTAAATTGTGCTATTCAGTACATATTCTCTTTTTTTTTATGAGAAACTTAAAACATTTATTAAAGAAAACTTGAATCCTAAATAAAACTATCCTTGAAATAAAATAATGTGAAATATAGAATCAAGTTAATAAAAAAAATTTACTGTTAATTTTTGGTGAGGTAAAAAATGCAATCGCATTACTCCATCATCATATAATTTCTTTTTTATACCTTCTAATATATAAAAAAATGGTTTATAAAATTTTAATCATGAAAAGGAATCCAAGTAAATAAAGTTAAAAAAATCACTCGTTAAGATAATATAAAAATGCAATAGTTTTACTCCATCTAAATCATAAATGCAATGGTTTTACTCCATACAAATAATCATTGGAGTTTTTTGGGTTAATATAAAAGTTGATTTTGGATTTTTTTGGTTGTGTGGTCATGGTTTTGTGATTGCTATTTATATATTGTCTTTGTGTCCGTTGTTCAATGTGTTTTCTTTTAGTTGTAATTATATCCAAATTAATTGTTAGTAGTATTTATTTCATGAATGTTGGGTGTGTTCAGTTGGGTTGATGTGTTGTTACATAGGAATATATCTTAATATATTTTTTTTCATTATTGTGTTATGTAATAGGCCAAACAGAAGAAAAAGAATACTATTTTTTTACCAAATACTTGTTGTAAAACACTTAAGTGGACTCCATCAGACCGGCCCATCTGTTGTCTAGTCCATTGGGTCCATAGGTCCAGTCCATTAGTTCATGGGTTCAGTACATTAGGCCCATGGTCAATGGTCCATTACTAGTTTGTTGTTTTCACTCGGTTTGTACAATAAGGGTTACTCCTTGCCCTATAAATATGTAACCTCGATTCATTATGAGAATAAGAACAAGAGATTTATCCCTAAACTCTCTAGTTTCACAACACGTTATCAGCACGATAGCCTCTAGCCCTAAAACCCTAAAAGCTGCCGCCGATCATCTTCTTCCCACAGAATCCTAAACCGCCTTTGATTCTTTGTTCTTACTTCCATCCGAGACTAAAACCTTTTCTGTTCGAAGATCCCCTTGTTCACGAGCATACCTTAAGCTCATGATCAAATTTTCTATCGATAACTTGATCGAGGTTCGTGGTTCGCGGATTCGGGGGTGAGCGCATACGCGAGGCGGAACAAGGAGAGGTGCGAGATCCGTTCGTGGGAAAGCTGTTCGCGGTTCGTGGTCCATCAAAGTTCGAGGTTCGTGAGAGATATCTGAGGTCTTTAGCTCCCAGATCAAAACCGGTCAGAAACCTTTGGTGTTTAAGGTAAAAATCGAAAAACACATGGACCATGAAATCGAATTCTGACTTAAAACTATTGAATCCTAAAACCTGCAACTGCACAAACAAAGACAGGCTAAATTCATGTTTATAAGAACCTTAAAATCGAATTTGTTTGTGATGAATTGCTTGTTTATACGTTCCGATTGTTTGCTTGTTGCATTCATCATATTAATATTAAAATCGGACCATGTATAGGATTGTCTAGGATCGATCATGTTTGCATGAACCCTAAAATCAAAATCGAGTTTATTGTTTAGGGTTGTTAAAATCGAAACCTAGAAAGAAAAAGGAAATTTTGCAAAAAGGAAATCTTATCTAGAAAAAAAGGAAATTTTTGCATGCATTATCTATTTGCTTTTGTTGTCTTGCATGCATGAATTTAAACCAAAAAACAATAAGAGGCAAGGCATGTTTCGGTCTCAAATACCGCATGTCCTAAGGCATGGTTCGGTCTCAAAAATCGCATGACCTAAAATTAATATTGCATGGTTCGGTCTCAAACACCGCATGCTAACTATCGGTTGTCTACTTTCTGTTTATGCAGATGGCAAACCTTAAGAGCCTAGACTACCCTATCTTGCAAGCTTTTGGAAAGAACTACTTGCAATGGGCACAAGATACCAAGATCCATCTGAGATCGAATGGCCTGCATGGTTGTATCGATGAGGAAGTTGAGAGCACTGATAGAAACAATAACAAGTGCATCCAACACATGCACCATCACCTTGCCGAGTGTCTCAAAAATCAGTATCTCTTTACAGAAGATCCTTCCGTCCTTTGGAAAGCGCTTAACCGCCGCTATGGACATCAGAAAACGGTGCTCCTTCCGAAGGCCGAGTTTGATTGGAAAAACCTAAGGATCCAGGATTACAAATCCGTGGATGAGTATAACTCTGAGCTTTTTAGGATTGTCTCACTCCTTAGGTTGTGTGGAAAAGAGGTGACTGAAAATGAGCTGATAGAAAAGACTTTGTCTACTTTCAGCCCTAACAACATAGTCCTTCAGCAACAATATCGGCAAAAAGGTTTTGCTGACTATGGGCAACTCATTGAATGTTTACTTCTAGCTGAGCAGAACAATGAGTTGTTGCTGATGAACAGTGCTATGAGACCTCCTGGTACAGCCCCATTACCAGAAGCACACAAGGTTGATTTGGGAAAGAAAGGTGCCGCAGAGCCTAAAGAGCTTGATGAGCCTAAAGAGACCAACTATGTCCACAGAGAAAGACACTACGGCCGTGGTCGTGGTGGTAGAGGACGTGGTGGTCGAGGAGGCCAAGCTAGTCGAGGAGGTCGCGGACGTGGTGGTAGGGGCCGTGGGTCCTTTAAACCACAAACCAAGACCAAATCGACTTGTCACCGATGTGGTATGACAAATAATTGGGCTAAGAACTGTAGGACACCCAAACACCTCATTGACGCATATCAAGAAGTCTTGAAGAAGACTCCTGAAGCCAACCATGCGTACATCGATGATGAAGGAGACTTCGATCATGAGAATGACGACTTGCTTAGCTATGAGACTCCTGATTGCCTTACGAATGATGATTAAATTTCTTTTTTTTTTTATTTTGGTTTAATTTCAATGCTTCCTATGATTTAATTTTTATTCTATGTAATGAATAATTATTTCTATTTAATTTAAAATCAAAGGATTTTATTTTATGATTGTCTTGTTAAAACATAAAATTATTGTCCTATTTATAGAAATGGCCGAAGACATGAGTGTGCTAGTAGTGGACAGTGGTTCTAGCCACACCATATTACAAGAAAAAAGATATTTCATAAATCTTATAATGAGAAATGCCAATATTAGCACAATTGCGGGTATAGCAAGTTTAATAGAAGGCTACGGCCAGGCTCACATTTTGTTACCGAATGGTACACATATCGAACTAAGTGATGCCTTATACTCACCCAGCTCTAAGAGAAGCTTATTGAGCTTTAAAGATATAAGATCAAATGGTTATCACATTGAAACCAAGGGTGAAGGAAATAAAGAATTCCTATACATTACAGAAATTGTAAAAGGACATAAGAAGGTCCTAGAGACTATACCTGCCCTAGCCACTGGTTTATACCATGCTAAGATCATTATGATAGAAGCTAACCTGGCAAAGAATAAAATGTTCAATGAACAATTCACTCTATGGCATGACCGGCTTGGCCATCCGGGTTCGAACATGATGCGTAAACTGATTAAGAGTTCGAATGGGCACAACCTTAAAGAAAGAAAAGTTTTCCCTAAAAATCTTACTCATGTAGCATGTGCACAAGGGAAACTTATTATAAGACCTTCACCAGTCAAAGTCACAAAAGAGACTTTAAATTTTCTAGAAAGGATACAAGGTGATATATGTGGACCAATACACCCACCATGTGGGACGTTTAGATATTTTATGGTTATGATCGATGCATCAACCAGATGGTCTCACGTTTGCTTGTTATCCACGAGGAACCTAGCATTTGCTAGGCTGTTAGCTCAAATCATACGGTTAAGAGCACATTTTCCGGACTTTCCACTTAAGACTATACGTCTCGATGGTGCTGGTGAATTTACATCCCAAACGTTTAATGATTACTGTATGTCCATGGGGGTGAGTGTGGAACATCCCGTAGCACATGTCCATACACAAAACGGATTAGCTGAATCCTTCATTAAACAAATACAATTGATAGCTCGACCATTGTTAATGAGATTGAAGCTTCCCGTGTCGGCTTGGGGACACGCGGTTTTACATGCAGCAGAACTTATACGCATTAGGCCATCTAGTGAACACAAATATTCACCATCCCAACTATTATCGGGTCGAGAGCCAGACTTGTCCCATCTCAAAACATTCGGTTGTGCCGTATATGTACCGATTGCTCCACCACAGAAAACTAAAATGGGACCTCAAAGGAGGATGGGAATATATGTTGGATATGAGTCTCCCACTATTTTAAAGTATCTTGAGCCAACCACAGGAGATTTATTTAAGGCCAGATACGCGGACTGTCAATTCGTTGAGTCCGAATTCCCTATGTTAAGTGGAGAGACTAGCAAGCTGGGTAAAGAATTAACATGGAATCAAACATCCTTAGAATGGCAAGATCCTCGGACTATGGCATGTGATGCAGAAGTCCAGAGAATTATTCATTTGCAAAAGCTAGCTAACCAATTGCCAGATTCCTTTGCTTACCCAAAGAGAGTAACAAAATCGTACATACCAGCTTGTAATGCACCAGTACGTATTGATGTTCACAAGGAACACAATAATCAAGTTGCTACAGAGTCTAAACCACGTTTGAAACGAGGTAGACCGGTAGGTTCCAAAGATAAGAACCCTCGAAAGTCTAAAAGTGCAAAGCAGACCGAGGCTAAGGGAATTATAGAGGATACAAACATAGTCGCAGAAATTCCTAAGGTACCAAGTGAGGGTCAGGACGCTGAACATCATGAGCCTGAAGGAATCGACAATAATGAGATCTCAATAAATTATATTATGTCTGGAATTCAATGGAACCAAAAGAATGTCGACATTGATGATATATTTGCATACAAGGTAACACTTGAGATAAATGAGGATCATGAACCCACATCTATATTAGAGTGCACTCAGAGCAAAGATTGGCTTAAATGGAAATAAGCTATTGATGTGGAGTTAAACTCTGTAAAGAAGAGAAGTGTGTTCGGTCCGATCATAAGGACAACACCCGAAATTAAACCAGTTGGACATAAGTGGGTCTTTGTAAGAAAGAGAAATGAGAAGAATGAAATTGTAAGATACAAGGCACGGCTTGTAGCACAAGGATTCTCTCAAAGACCTGGCATAGATTATGAGGAGACTTACTCCCCTCTGATGGATGCAACGACTTTTAGATATCTAATAAGTCTGGCCGTAAGAGAGAATTTGGATTTGCGGTTAATGGATGTTGTAACTGCATACTTATATGGTCCACTGGATAATGAGATTTATATGAGATTACCAGAGGGTATAGAACTCAAAGATAAGAGAGGTTCTCGAGACCAACACTGCATAAGGCTAGACAAATCGCTTAATGGACTGAAACAAAGTGGTCGGATGTGGTATAACCGATTAAGTGATTATTTAGCTAAGAAAGGCTATAAGAACAACCCAATCAGTCCATGTGTGTTTATAAAGAAATTTGCGAATAAAGGATTTGTGATAGTAGCAGTTTATGTGGATGATTAAAACATCCTTGGAACCCCTGGTGAAATCGCCCAAACAGTAGAATATCACAAGAGAGAATTCGAAATGAAAGACCTAGGCAAGACAAAATTCTGTTTGAGATTGCAGCTTGACTACAGAAACAATGGGATCCTTGTGCACCAAAAGGCATATACAGAAAAAGTACTCAAGAGGTTTAATATGGACCAAGCTCACTCATTGACTAGCCCAATGGTTGTGAGAAGTATTGATGTGAAAAAGGATCCATTTGCTCCTAAGAAGGAAAATGAAGAGGTCCTTGGTCCAGAAGTGCCTTACCTTAGTGCTATAGGAGCGTTAATGTTCTTGGCTAGTCTTACTAGACCGGACATATGCTTTGTCGTGAACCTCCTAGCAAGATATAGTTCTTGTCCGACCAAAAGGCACTGGAATGGTATTAAACATGTCCTACGTTACCTACAAGGGACGGAGGATTTTGGTCTATTTTATACTAACTATAACAAATAAGGTTTAGTTGGTTTTGCTGATGCAGGTTACTTGTCCGACCCACACAATGGCAAATCGCAAACTGGCTATGTATTTACACATGGTGGTACTGCGGTCTCATGGCGTTCTATGAAGCAAACTCTTGTGGCCACATCTTCAAATCACGCGGAGATCCTAGCCATCCATGAAGCCAGCCGCGAGTGTGTATGGTTGCGGTCCATGACTTAGCATATATGGAGAGACAGTGGTATGAATGAAGACAAGAAGGCCACGGTCATCTATGAAGACAATACAGCCTGCATCGCACAACTCAAGGAAGGTTACATTAAAGGAGATCGGACGAAGCACATATTACCAAAGTTCTTCTTCACACATGAACTACAAAAGGCCGGAGAAGTTCAAGTGGTTCAAGTCCAGTCATGCGACAACTCAGCCGATCTCTTCACCAAAGCATTGCCGACAACAACATTCAAGAAGCTCACGCACCAGATTGGAATGCAGAGGCTTAAGGACTTAGAGTGATGCTTAGAACAGGGGGAGCAATGTGTGCTGTACTCTTTTTCCTTCACCAAGGTTTTGTCCCACTGGGTTTTCCTGGTAAGGTTTTAATGAGGCAGCATCCCCAAGCACATTGCAAAGATCTCTTCCAGCATAGGCACGGTCATATCGTCCAAGGGGGAGTGTTGTAAAACACTTAAGTGGACTCTATCGGACCGGCCCATCTATTTTCTAGTCCATTGGGTCCATAGGTCCAGTCCATTAGTTCATGAGTTCAGTCCATTAGGCCCATGGTCAATGGTCCATTACTAGTTTGTTGTTTTCACTCGGTTTGTACAATAAGGGTTACTCCTTGCCCTATAAATATGTAACCTCGATTCATTATGAGAAATAAGAACAAGAGATTTATCCTTACACTCTCTATTTTCACAACAATACTATAAATTTTGGAACGTTTTCTTTCTTATTAAACTTTATTAAAGCAAACCAAGGGTATATAGCGTTAGGTTGTTTCGTTATTCAAATTTATCGTGGAATTTATAATATAACTCTTGCTTTTTTACCCAGCTTATTATTAACTCGCTTTTTATTGTTGTCTTACTTTTTGTCATAGTATCTTTGGGAAACAATAGTGTTTTGGTTTCTTGGTGTTTGACACTTTGAGTCATGTTCGTTTTTTTCTTGAGATTTTACTCTTATATTTTATGTTTGGCATTTGGTTGCTTTGATTTTGTATTAATTTTGTCTTTAATTTTCGTATTGATTTTGTATTAGTTATTGTCATATTTTTGTTGCAACATAAGAGTTAAATTGTATTTTTATTTTTATTTGACTTTAATTTTGTCATTATTGTGCACTTTTAACATGTTTTGTCATTTGACTTATATCTGAGGATAGTATCTTAGGCAAGGTCATGGAGGTCTAGGCCTTTGTAACCTATTGATACTTTAAATTTTGGTATTCAGAAGATAGTTACGTATGAGGAAACGGATTTTCCCAAAAAGGAAAGTATCACTATGTCTGAGACAGTAAAACTTTGGTGTTCAGCAGTGAAATTGTACTCTGCCACCTTGATGTAGAATATTAAGTCTCTTCCAACTAAATTTTAGATTTCTTTGGGAACAATTTGCCCACAATCATCATTTGGAGCTACATTCTGTAGTTAAAATGTAAAATGTAGAGTCTCTTGGATTTGTGTTTGAAATCAAAAGTAATTAAACTTTCTTACTTTTATGGCCGCCAAGCTAGATGCACTGGCTTTCAATAATCTCTTAGTAGCTTCATCGAGAAGAACACATGTGGTTCTTTGGCAATCATCATTGACAATAGCTTCAATACGATATGTGGAAAAATAAAAAGGAGGTTGTTACATGAGTATTACATAAGGATCTTGTAGAAGTTGTTATACTAAATAATATTAAGCATAACACAATGCTAGAAACTGAAAAAAAAAAAGATAAAACAAAGGCATTAGGTCAGATATATAACTGAACCAAAATAAAAGAGAAACATTCCCAGAAACTAAGGCAGCCTTATATTATGAAATTGGACCCAAAAACAAAAACATAACGCAAACATAAACATGCCTGGTCTCGTTTCCTTCTTTTTCTCCATCAACACTTGGTTTAACCTCTCCTAGAATAAGTTCAATTTTTTTATTAACTAAGATTCGACCTATACTGCAAACACTTAAAACATGTAGTGTAAACCCCTTACTCCTTTTCTTTCTTCTTCGTTTCATGTAACTGTTGGGTCTTGACTTGCTATCATACACAAACAAAACAAAAATGTTCAAAGGGGCATTGCATCGGCATTCCCAAATTCTTCGAGACAATACACATTACAAAAAAAACTTGAGAGAAATCTAGCTAGTAATTTAAGCAATGATCCAAACCTGGTTAGCAATCACCATCCGTTGAAACTCATCTCTCTCTTTCTGTAGCTTTTCATTTTGCGCCTTAAAAGCCGCTGTATTCTTAGCTTTTGTCCTTGTGCCAGAACCAAGTTCCCTCTCTTTGGCTTGCAATTGAGTCTCAAGCCTTTCAACTTTTGCCTCAAGTCTCACCATGTCAGATAAAAGTCTGAATCAAACCCAAAAAAAAAAACTTCAATATGCGATACAACAAACAAAGTAGCAATTTCGGTAACTTCTATGCCAGCATTCTTTTTTTCACAAAAACTGGATTCCACCATACCACATAAAACCAAAAACAGTAACAAAATTATTTATATACTACATAAATAATAACTGAAGGTTACTATTTAGATCTCATTCAGAACAATAGAAGCATCAAGATTGAAGACTATCATAACCAAGTTACTAAATAAATACACAATGCAATGCAACACATAGAAAGAAAAAAGAAGTCACTGTTGTCTCTGATCATTAGAAGATTCCCTGAATTCCACATCTCATTGTCTCTGTTGAATCAAAGCGTATATACAATTGCAAGTTCTAGCAATCGAAACCTAAAAAAAAAGTCACATCGAATCAGATTCATCAAACAAATCGATTACATGAAAGCATTTAACAAAGTAGCAAAAACTTAACTGATATAATAAAAACATTGAAGAATATAAACAAAGGGAAAAAGGGTTACCTTGCTTCAAGGGCAAGAAATGACAATCCTCTGTCGAGTACCACATCATCCCCAAATGGAGTTTCTCCAAATTAACCTCAACATGCTAGAGTCGGGGTTGGTTTTTAGTCTTACCGGACTCCACGGCGACAATGACTTCAAGAGAGCCGCCGTCGTCTTGGTTGCAGTCGCAGGAGAGAGAACACACGAGACAAACACTGCATAATCTTACAAAGAAAATCAATTCCGCCACATTCTTGCATTACTCAAATCCGCCTATTCAAAATCGGCCCAAAATCAGTGAAATTTACCTCATTTTCCTCTATCCAATTGAATTGTGGCGTCGAGAGTCACTACGACTCGGCTGTTACGAAATTAGGCAGAGTTGAACAGATAAGGGGGAGGAGTGGGTAAGAGAGACAGCTGAGGAAGAGGAGAAGACGGATCTCTATCCAACGAGCTTCACTTCGAGACGGCTAATTCAGGATCTGCCGGAGTTGACCAGATAAGGGGGGAGGAGTGGGGAAGAGAGACAGGCGAGGAAGGGAAGAAGACTGAAGTCAGATATCCTGTCGGTTGTTTGGGAAGGCGATAAATTTTGTGTGGCCCATACAGTTTCAGCCCATTAACAAAAGGAAGAGATATGAGATAAACGTCGAGTTAAAGATATGATGAAATTGAAATAAAAAATGAGAGAATAAAGATGTGACATGTGGCAGATAGATAGGGTATCCTTAGAGGGTGTAACCCTACTTTATTATATAGATAATTATAATTTATTTAAGCTATAGAAATAACTTGGTACAAAACATAAACTTCTATGTATATATGTACCAGTTTCTACTCATATATTTTCTTGTAAAAAAACTAATTTTTCTGCTTTGTAAAATTAATTTAGTATATAACTGAAACAATCCATTTCGTTTTTTCTTTTCTTTTTAACATGAAAATTAACTAGTGATTTCATACTCACAACCACTTAGCAACATTCAGCAACAACAGATAACATAAACAACACCAATAACCCAATGAATAACTAAATCAAGAAGAGTCTAACAGTTCCAAAACCAACAATGTCAAGAAACAAACAACCAGCATCCTAACAATGTTTTATGGCCCAACTCTAGAAATCTAACAAAAGCCAGACCGTAAACAATCAAACCACTAGAACATCATCCTCTTCATTGCCCTGATTCCACGATCAAACTTAGCCTTTACCTGCGCCACAACACAAAAGAGAGGCGTAAGTATTACCCGAAATACTTAGTGAGGTAATCCTCTCATCTACTGGGCTATACACACAAGCAATAAAATCTCTAAGCACAAACAACAATCACAAACAAGACACAATCAACCAAACCACAAAGCACACATAACAGTTGTCGGCTATGAACCGGTGTCGACCTATGCAACTCCATTGTGTCGACCGATGCACTCCTTGCAACGACCGATGCAATCCTCCAAATCCCTAACTGTGTTGACCGTTGCACACCTTGCATCGACCGATGCAATTCTCCAAATCTCTAGCTGCATCGACTGATACAAACTTTGCATCGACCAATGCAATTTTCTGAATCCAGACACATCGACCGATGCACTCCTTGCATCGATCGATGTAGTTGCCCTGGCATTGTTTCCCGACGTCGTCACCAACCCTAAATCATCCTCCACCACCGTGGATTGTTCAAGAACATCACAAAGGCTTTGAGAATGACATATCTGATTCTACAAGGACGAAAACACACCACAACAAGCACCAACACGTTCTCCAAACTCGGATCTCCACTCCCACAGAAGAATCTCTCAAGAACAACACCAAAATCTCCCAAAAACTCAATGGAACATCAAGTCTCTTCCTTTTATACTCAGCCTTGGGGTTTTCCAACCCAAAAAACAACAAAAACGATCGTCTTACTTACTCGTTCCGCAAAAACGAAACTTACATCAACCGATGCACAATCTTAACCGGGATTCCGGTTCACAGGCGTTACAATAATTAAGACAAAGTATGTGTTTTTTTTGGGTTGAATTCAAGACAAAGTATGTTTGTATCAATAGATAACATATACGCTTAATGGTCTGCAGTATATTCTAAAATGTGTAGAAACATATCAACACACTCATTAAATCATCTACAAAAATAGTTAAAATGGATTAAAAAATACGATGTTATCAAAAAGACAGTTCTTTTATTTATTTATATATTTTATTAATATTGAAATAGGTTGGAGATACATTTTCTAAGTAATAGATTGTTGAAAAGGGAAACTAAGAGCATCTCCAACCTTTTTTTTTTGTTATTTTTACTCCATTTTGGAATGGTTCTCCTCCACCATATTCTCTATTTTTAACTGAAAAAATAATATTCAAGAATATTGTTTTTACATCTTATTATCAATTTATATAATGATTTTTATTTATTAAAATTATAATTTTGACCCAAATATATTATTCAAGAACGAATAAACTAGCATATTATTTATATTTAGAATTTTGTTTAAAAAAATTAAACAACATATATTAATTATTAAAATAAACATATGAAATAGAACTTTGTTTTGCACTTTGTTCTTCTTCTATTTTCTACGTAATATATGTTATTGATGTATTTTAAATTATTTTTCGTCAAGTGTCTTTTATTAGGGTTGAGAAGAGAGCATTTGGATTATATCGTTACTTGGAAAAAGCTAAATTTCATTCTGCTGCTACTCATATCCAGACCAAATTTTCAAGTTTTTGAGTGTTTGTTCTAAGTCTCGATAATATTGCTCATCTTTCCGGATTCCTAATTCTGTTTAGAAGATTTACAGTAGTGGATTAATAGATCTTGGATTTTCATCATCAAGAATCCAAGTCTCAGATCTGGTTTTTTATCAAGTCTAGATGTCGTCGGTTATGGACAAGGCTTTAATGGCGATATCACTGGAAGAAGAAGAAGAAATTCCATTCAATATGCCAGACCAACCGGAGTTTCTCTCTTGCCAGTGAAATGAAATAAGCTTGGTCGGAAAACTTCTAAATCCTGAGTGTTAAGATATGCAGTCATTGATCAGGAATATGCGAAGAAAATGGTAAAAATGGGGAAAAGCTACTGGGGTGGCGCTTTCTGATATGATTCTCCCTAGAAATCGGCACCTTTGAGTTGGTAGATAGATACACCTTAATCAAAAGACAATGAAGCCTCAAGAACAAGGATGATGGAATCAATGGTTGCACAAGAGTTGCGGAAAGACTCTTGATATACCGGTTTGATCTTTCAGCCTCACACCAAAAGGATCGGATCTCTCAGCCTCGCACCAAGGAGATCAGGGTTTTGACTATTGGAATCACACCAAGTAGTCGGTTTGATTGTTGAAATCACACTAAGCAATCCGTTTTATTCACAAAGAACAGAAGAGAATCACTCTCAAAGAAATAAAAGGTTTTAATAAAAAGTTGGGTTTTATTATTTCAATGATCTTACATGAGTTTATATATGAAAATAAAACTTGGTAACAAAACCAAGTAATAATTATTCTAGAAACTAGAAACAAGAAATATAGATAGTTGAATGAAGATTCAACTCTTGGTCTTGGTGCATGTTTCTCTTACCAAAGTTTCCTTCCCAAGGTGAGTTGAACTCCATTTTCGTCACTCCTCTTTGACCATAAAATAATGTGATTATTTTGGGCTTTCTTGGACTTAAATTAGGCTCAAAGTGGGCTGGATTTGATAGACATCATCCCCTATAGACTTTCCCATGCTCCCCTTGCCCATAATCTCTTGAATTAGCCCATTAAGTGAATTCTTTAGATTCTTAGCTCGTTGACTCCTTGATCCAATTTACTGATGAGAAACAACATGGGATGTATAGTTTCTTCATCTTGGGCTTAGTAGAAAACACTCCTGGTTGCTATACATAATTCTGGAAGCTCCTAAGCCAATTGAACCTTTGACTCTTCAAGTGAAGATCTAGATTCACCTCCTTTGGCAAATGAGGCGTAACTCTGTGGTTTGTTGGCCAAATGTTGTGTTCTTGGGCTTTCTAGAAACATAATCGATCCATTGACATCCTCCAACTAATTTCATGTCGAAATGGTTGCTGAGTTAGTCTGTGTAACATGATCTTTGGCTCAGACGCGAAACTGGGACTATGACAGATCCACCGACTTGAAATATTCATATTTTCACATATGAACTGATCTCAATGTGTTTCCAATTCTCAGTGATTCTAGGATGGATCAAGATTTCAGAACAGTTTGTTTTATAGCTTGAATCTTTCTGGATTGGTCGGAATCCTCCGTTGAATGCTTGTTGGTCCAAATCGCGTAGCCATGAGTTCACCTGATTTGTAAAATGGATAACTCCTTCATCTGAACTCTGATTGGACTGATTCTACCTCGAGATATGCTCTAAATGAGTTAAGAATGTATCCCAAATATTCGTTTGGCTGGAAGAATTGATCTTCAACTTCATTCGTGTTGAACAAGACTCAAGGATCTTCTTTGATGGTCTCATGATCACATCATACCCCTCCTTTTGAAAAAGTTTCGTCCTCGAAACTGTAAAGCCTTGGGTTGGAGAGTATTGAAGTGATTCTGGTGGCTTCTCTTTGAGGGAATATAGGACTCCATATTGCTGACCTTGAGGCAAAATTGTACTGCTTTTAGGAAGACCTTTCTTGGTTATTTCAAGATCCAAAACTTGCTCTATCATGCTTGACCATAAATGGAAAGTTGGCTTTTCTCTACCAGGTTCCATAACCTCTGCTAGCAAACTCTTTAGTCTATTTTTTGGCTTGAAAAATGCTGATTTTCCAAAAACAAAGTCCACTGCTTCCACCCTTTTAAAATCAAGTATAAGTATTATTGGATACCTCTTTGTTGGTGCATTAGTTGTTGATGATCATGCTTTCCTTTGTAGCTTCCTCACTCTTATCTTTGTTGACCTCTTTATGCTTTGGTTCTTCGGCTTCCGTTTTCTCACTCGGTGAATTTGTTATTGCCAACAGATTATCCTGAACAACCAACTCCTTATGCTCCTTTGGTAATGGTGACAAATCAAAAGCAACTTTCTCTTCTTTAGAAACAAAAGACGTCCTTTCTCTTTGATAACTTGGCGTGAGAGTAGACGCTCCATCAGTTCGTCTAGAAGTCCTCCTTGGAATATGATTTGGACCACGATGGTGATGGTTGGGAACATATCGTTTCCTCAAAATAGACTTCAATTCTGCCCAAGTCTCAATAGGTTGTTCTTCATTTCTCCTCCTGCTTATCACCAACTGATCCCACCAAGTAATAGCATAATCAAATCCAGTGGCTGCAACTCGAACCTTCTTCATTTCGCAATAGTTTTGACAACTACAAACCGACTCAATCTTTTTCTCCCACTCTAGATATTCATCTGGGTTGTTCTTGCCTTGAAAGGTAGTAATCTTCAACTTCAAACTACCCATGTTATCATCCACTCGTCCTCTTGCTTCTCTAGCACTTCTTGGTCTCATGTGGCTCCCTGTTGATGCTTGACTACTGTAATAATCGTCAGCCCTTGCTACTCTGGGGGGGGGTATTCAACTTGACATTTTAAGTGATTTGTGTAAAAGTTACAAATCTTATTTTATTCAATCATGTATTTTAAAAAGTCTTCTGAAATCCACTGTTATTGAACTGATGATTTAAAAATCTACTTTAAAATCCACAAAAATCCCTTGTTGTTGAACTGATGATTTAAAAATCTACTTTAAAATCCACTGTTATTCAAAACAGTTTTGTGGATTAGGATTTTCATAACTTTTAGGATTCTGGAGGATTTGTTTAGTTAAAAATACAGAAATCCAAATCTCATGGTTTTAGGTGGGATTTGAAAGAATTTTACAGAAAATCATATGAACTTCCCTAAAATCTATCAAAATTCTAAATTTCATAAATCCCATCAAATTCTCCAAAATCATGGTTTGAATACACCCCCCTAGGTTGATCTCTTTCTCTTCTATGATGCAACATTTGTGGTTGTCTCTGTTGTGCCTCTGCTTGAACTTCATCCAACCTCTTGTAGATTGCATTCATCTCAACCTTCATCAATCATCGAATCTCTCCCATAAGTGCTTGAACTTGCCGATCATTAGACATTTTTTTTTTGTTTTGCTTTTTTTTTTTGTTACTCTTTTTTGTTTCTTTCTTTCTTTTTTTTTTTTGCTTTTTTTTGTTTTTTTTTTTGTTTTTTTTTCTCTTTTTCTTTCTTTGTCTTTTTTTTTTTTTTTGCTAAATAAAATAAAATAGAAATAGAAGATAAAAAGATAGAAAGATGATAGAAAGAAGATGAAAGGTTAGAAGATGGTAGAATGATAGAGTACCAAACTCAAGGGTGTGCTCTGATACCAGTTGATATGATTCTCCTTAGGAATCGACACCTTTGAGTTGGTAGATAGATACACCTTAATCAAAAGACAATGAAGCCTCAAGAACAAGGATGATGGAATCAATGGTTGCACAAGAGTTGCGGAAAGACTCTTGATATACCGGTTTGATCTTTCTGCCTCACACCAAAAGGATCGGATCTCTCAGCCTCGCACCAAGGAGATCAGGGTTTTGACTATTGGAATCACACCAACTAGTCGGTTTTGATTGTTGGAATCACACCAAGCAATTGGTTTTGTTCACAAAGAACAGAAGAGAATCAATCTCAAAGAAATAAAAGGTTTTAATAAAAAGTTGAGTTTTATTATTTGAATGATCTTACATGAGTTTATATATGAAAATAAAACTTGGTAACAAAGCCAAGTAATAATTATTCTAGAAACTAGAAACAAGAAAGATAGATAGTTGAATGAAGATTCAACTCTTGGTCTTGGTGCATGTTTCTCTTCCCAAGGTTTCCTTCCCAAGGTGAGTTGAACTCCATTTTCGTCAGTCCTCTTTGACCATAAAATAAAGTGATTATTTTGGGCTTTCTTGGACTTAAATTAGGCTCAAAGTGGGATGGACTTGATAGACATCATCCCCAATAGACTTTCCCATGCTCCCCTTGCCCATAATCTCTTGAATTAGCCCATTAAGTACATTCTTTAGATTCTTAGCTCGTTGACTCCTTGATCCAATTTACTGATGAGAAACAACATGGGATGTATAGTTTCTTCATCTTGGGCTTAGTAGAAAAAACTCCTGGTTGCTATACATAATTCTGGAAGCTCCTAAACCAATTGAACCTTTGACTCTTCAAGTGAAGAACTAGATTCACCTCCTTTGGCAAATGAGGCGTAACTCTGTGGTTTGTTGGCCAAATGTTGTGTTCTTGGGCTTTCTGGAAACATAATCGATCCATTGACATCCTTCAACTAATTTCGTGTCGAAATGGTTGCTGAGTTAGTCTGTGTAACATGATCTTTGGCTCAGACACGAAACTGGGACTATGACAGATCCACCGACTTGAAATATTCATATTTTCACATATGAACTGATCTCAATGTGCTTCCAATTCTCAGTGATTCTAAGATGGATCAAGATTTCAGAACAGTTTGTTTTATAGCTTGAATCTTTCTGGATTGGTCGGAATCCTCCGTTGAATGCTTGTTGGTCCAAATCGCGTAGCCATGAGTTCACCTGATTTGTAAAATGGATAACTCCTTCCTCTGAACTCTGATTGGACTGATTCTACCTCGAGATATGCTCTAAATGAGTTAAGAATGTATCCCAAATATTCGTTTGGCTGGAAGACTTGATCTTCAACTTCATTCGTGTTGAAAAAGACTCAAGGATCTTCTTGGATGGTCTCATGATCACATCATACCCCTCCTCTTGAAAAAGTTTCGTCCTCGAAACTGTAAAGCCTTGGGTTGGAGAGTATTGAAGTGATTCTGGTGGCTTCTCTTTGAGGGAATATAGGACTCCATATTGCTGACCTTGAGGCAAAATTGTACTGCTTTTAGGAAGACCTTTCTTGGTTTCTTCAAGATCCAAAACTTGCTCTATCATGCTTGACCATAAATGGAAAGTTGGCTTTTCTCTACTTGGTTCCATAACCTCTGCTAGCAAACTCTTTTGTCTATTTTTTGGCTTGAAAAATGCTGATTTTCCAAAAACAAAGTCCACTGCTTCCACCCTTTTAAAATCAAGTATAAGTATTATTGGATACCTCTTTGTTGGTGCATTAGTTGAATCATTCATATTGACAAGGTTGTTGATGATCATGCTTTCCTTTGTAGCTTCCTCACTCTTATCTTTGTTGACCTCTTTATGCTCTGGTTCTTCGGCTTCCGTTTTCTCACTCGGTGAATTTGTTATTGCCAACAGATTATCCTGAACCAACAACTCCTTATGCTCCTTTGGTAATGGTGACAAATCAAAAGCAACTTTCTCTTCTTTAGAAACAAAAGACGTCCTTTCTCTTTGATAACTTCGCGTGAGAGTAGACGCTCCATCAGTTCGTCTAGAAGTCCTCCTTGGAATATGATTTGAACCACGATGGTGATGGTTGGGAACATATCGTTTCGTCAAAATAGACTTCAATTCTGCCCAAGTCTCAATAGGGTGTTCTCCATTTCTCCTCCTGCTTATCACCAACTGATCCCACCAAGTAATAGCATAATCAAATCCAGTGGCTGCAACTCGTACCTTCTTCATTTCGCAATAGTTTTGACAACTACAAACCGACTCAATCTTTTTCTCCCACTCTAGATATTCATCTGGGTTGTTCTTGCCTTGAAAGGTAGGAATCTTCAACTTCAAACTACCCATGTTATCATCCACTCGTCCTCTTGCTTCTCTAGCACTTCTTGGTCTCATGTGGCTCCCTGTTGATGCTTGACTACTGTAATAATCATCAGCCCTTGCTACTCTATGATGAAACATTTGTGGTTGTCTCTGTTGTGCCTCTGCTTGAACTTCATCCAACCTCTTATAGATTGCATTCATCTCAACCTTCATCAATCATCGAATCTCTCCCATAAGTGCTTGAACTTGCCGATCATTAGACATTTTTTTTTTTTTGCTTTTTTTTTAGTTACTCTTTTTTGTTTCTTTCTTTCTTTTTTTTTTTTGCTTTTTTTGTTTTTTTTTTTTTTTTTTCTTTTTCTTTCTTTGTCTTTTTTTTTTTTGCTAAATAGAATAAAATAGAAATAGAAGATAAAAAGATAGAAAGATGATAGAAAGAAGATGAAAGGTTAGAAGATGGTAGAATGATAGAGTACCAAACTCAAGGGTGTGCTCTGATACCAGTTGATATGATTCTCCTTAGGAATCGACACCTTTGAGTTGGTAGATAGATACACCTTAATCAAAAGACAATGAAGCCTCAAGAACAAGGATGATGGAATCAATGGTTGCACAAGAGTTGCGGAAAGACTCTTGATATACCGGTTTGATCTTTCTGCCTCACACCAAAAGGATCGGATCTCTCAGCCTCGCACCAAGGAGATCAGGGTTTTGACTATTGGAATCACACCAACTAGTCGGTTTTGATTGTTGGAATCAAACCAAGCAATTGGTTTTGTTCACAAAGAACAGAAGAGAATCAATCTCAAAGAAATAAAAGGTTTTAATAAAAAGTTGAGTTTTATTATTTCAATGATCTTACATGAGTTTATATATGAAAATAAAACTTGGTAACAAAGCCAAGTAATAATTATTCTAGAAACTAGAAACAAGAAAGATAGATAGTTGAATGAAGATTCAACTCTTGGTCTTGGTGCATGTTTCTCTTCCCAAGGTTTCCTTCCCAAGGTGAGTTGAACTCCATTTTCGTCACTCCTCTTTGACCATAAAATAAAGTGATTATTTTGGGCTTTCTTGGACTTAAATTAGGCTCAAAGTGGGATGGACTTGATAGACATCATCCCCAATAGACTTTCCCATGCTCCCCTTGCCCATAATCTCTTGCATTAGCCCATTAAGTGCATTCTTTAGATTCTTAGCTCGTTGACTCCTTGATCCAATTTACTGATGAGAAACAACATGGGATGTATAGTTTCTTCATCTTGGGCTTAGTAGAAAACACTCCTGGTTGCTATACATAATTCTGGAAGCTCCTAAACCAATTGAACCTTTGACTCTTCAAGTGAAGAACTAGATTCACCTCCTTTGGCAAATGAGGCGTAACTCTGTGGTTTGTTGGCCAAATGTTGTGTTCTTGGGCTTTCTGGAAACATAATCGATCCATTGACATCCTTCAACTAATTTCGTGTCGAAATGGTTGCTGAGTTAGTCTGTGTAACATGATCTTTGGCTCAGACACGAAACTGGGACTATGACAGATCCACCGACTTGAAATATTCATATTTTCACATATGAACTGATCTCAATGTGCTTCCAATTCTCAGTGATTCTAAGATGGATCAAGATTTCAGAACAGTTTGTTTTATAGCTTGAATCTTTCTGGATTGGTCGGAATCCTCCGTTGAATGCTTGTTGGTCCAAATCGCGTAGCCATGAGTTCACCTGATTTGTAAAATGGATAACTCCTTCCTCTGAACTCTGATTGGACTGATTCTACCTCGAGATATGCTCTAAATGAGTTAAGAATGTATCCCAAATATTCGTTTGGCTGGAAGACTTGATCTTCAACTTCATTCGTGTTGAAAAAGACTCAAGGATCTTCTTGGATGGTCTCATGATCACATCATACCCCTCCTCTTGAAAAAGTTTCGTCCTCGAAACTGTAAAGCCTTGGGTTGGAGAGTATTGAAGTGATTCTGGTGGCTTCTCTTTGAGGGAATATAGGACTCCATATTGCTGACCTTGAGGCAAAATTGTACTGCTTTTAGGAAGACCTTTCTTGGTTTCTTCAAGATCCAAAACTTGCTCTATCATGCTTGACCATAAATGGAAAGTTGGCTTTTCTCTACTTGGTTCCATAACCTCTGCTAGCAAACTCTTTTGTCTATTTTTTGGCTTGAAAAATGCTGATTTTCCAAAAACAAAGTCCACTGCTTCCACCCTTTTAAAATCAAGTATAAGTATTATTGGATACCTCTTTGTTGGTGCATTAGTTGAATCATTCATATTGACAAGGTTGTTGATGATCATGCTTTCCTTTGTAGCTTCCTCACTCTTATCTTTGTTGACCTCTTTATGCTCTGGTTCTTCGGCTTCCGTTTTCTCACTCGGTGAATTTGTTATTGCCAACAGATTATCCTGAACCAACAACTCCTTATGCTCCTTTGGTAATGGTGACAAATCAAAAGCAACTTTCTCTTCTTTAGAAACAAAAGACGTCCTTTCTCTTTGATAACTTCGCGTGAGAGTAGACGCTCCATCAGTTCGTCTAGAAGTCCTCCTTGGAATATGATTTGAACCACGATGGTGATGGTTGGGAACATATCGTTTCGTCAAAATAGACTTCAATTCTGCCCAAGTCTCAATAGGGTGTTCTCCATTTCTCCTCCTGCTTATCACCAACTGATCCCACCAAGTAATAGCATAATCAAATCCAGTGGCTGCAACTCGTACCTTCTTCATTTCGCAATAGTTTTGACAACTACAAACCGACTCAATCTTTTTCTCCCACTCTAGATATTCATCTGGGTTGTTCTTGCCTTGAAAGGTAGGAATCTTCAACTTCAAACTACCCATGTTATCATCCACTCGTCCTCTTGCTTCTCTAGCACTTCTTGGTCTCATGTGGCTCCCTGTTGATGCTTGACTACTGTAATAATCATCAGCCCTTGCTACTCTATGATGAAACATTTGTGGTTGTCTCTGTTGTGCCTCTGCTTGAACTTCATCCAACCTCTTATAGATTGCATTCATCTCAACCTTCATCAATCATCGAATCTCTCCCATAAGTGCTTGAACATGCCGATCATTAGACATTTTTTTTTTTTTGCTTTTTTTTTTTTCTCTTTTTGTTTCTTTCTTTCTTTTTTTTTTTTTTTTTTTTTTTGTTTTTTTTTTTTTTTTTCTTTTTCTTTCTTTGTCTTTTTTTTTTTTGCTAAATAGAATAAAATAGAAATAGAAGATAAAAAGATAGAAAGATGATAGAAAGAAGATGAAAGGTTAGAAGATGGTAGAATGATAGAGTACCAAACTCAAGGGTGTGCTCTGATACCAGTTGATATGATTCTCCTTAGGAATCGACACCTTTGAGTTGGTAGATAGATACACCTTAATCAAAAGACAATGAAGCCTCAAGAACAAGGATGATGGAATCAATGGTTGCACAAGAGTTGCGGAAAGACTCTTGATATACCGGTTTGATCTTTCTGCCTCACACCAAAAGGATCGGATCTCTCAGCCTCGCACCAAGGAGATCAGGGTTTTGACTATTGGAATCACACCAACTAGTCGGTTTTGATTGTTGGAATCACACCAAGCAATTGGTTTTGTTCACAAAGAACAGAAGAGAATCAATCTCAAAGAAATAAAAGGTTTTAATAAAAAGTTGAGTTTTATTATTTCAATGATCTTACATGAGTTTATATATGAAAATAAAACTTGGTAACAAAGCCAAGTAATAATTATTCTAGAAACTAGAAACAAGAAAGATAGATAGTTGAATGAAGATTCAACTCTTGGTCTTGGTGCATGTTTCTCTTCCCAAGGTTTCCTTCCCAAGGTGAGTTGAACTCCATTTTCGTCAGTCCTCTTTGACCATAAAATAAAGTGATTATTTTGGGCTTTCTTGGACTTAAATTAGGCTCAAAGTGGGATGGACTTGATAGACATCATCCCCAATAGACTTTCCCATGCTCCCCTTGCCCATAATCTCTTGAATTAGCCCATTAAGTGCATTCTTTAGATTCTTAGCTCGTTGACTCCTTGATCCAATTTACTGATGAGAAACAACATGGGATGTATAGTTTCTTCATCTTGGGCTTAGTAGAAAACACTCCTGGTTGCTATACATAATTCTGGAAGCTCCTAAACCAATTGAACCTTTGACTCTTCAAGTGAAGAACTAGATTCACCTCCTTTGGCAAATGAGGCGTAACTCTGTGGTTTGTTGGCCAAATGTTGTGTTCTTGGGCTTTCTGGAAACATAATCGATCCATTGACATCCTTCAACTAATTTCGTGTCGAAATGGTTGCTGAGTTAGTCTGTGTAACATGATCTTTGGCTCAGACACGAAACTGGGACTATGACAGATCCACCGACTTGAAATATTCATATTTTCACATATGAACTGATCTCAATGTGCTTCCAATTCTCAGTGATTCTAAGATGGATCAAGATTTCAGAACAGTTTGTTTTATAGCTTGAATCTTTCTGGATTGGTCGGAATCCTCCGTTGAATGCTTGTTGGTCCAAATCGCGTAGCCATGAGTTCACCTGATTTGTAAAATGGATAACTCCTTCCTCTGAACTCTGATTGGACTGATTCTACCTCGAGATATGCTCTAAATGAGTTAAGAATGTATCCCAAATATTCGTTTGGCTGGAAGACTTGATCTTCAACTTCATTCGTGTTGAAAAAGACTCAAGGATCTTCTTGGATGGTCTCATGATCACATCATACCCCTCCTCTTGAAAAAGTTTCGTCCTCGAAACTGTAAAGCCTTGGGTTGGAGAGTATTGAAGTGATTCTGGTGGCTTCTCTTTGAGGGAATATAGGACTCCATATTGCTGACCTTGAGGCAAAATTGTACTGCTTTTAGGAAGACCTTTCTTGGTTTCTTCAAGATCCAAAACTTGCTCTATCATGCTTGACCATAAATGGAAAGTTGGCTTTTCTCTACTTGGTTCCATAACCTCTGCTAGCAAACTCTTTTGTCTATTTTTTGGCTTGAAAAATGCTGATTTTCCAAAAACAAAGTCCACTGCTTCCACCCTTTTAAAATCAAGTATAAGTATTATTGGATACCTCTTTGTTGGTGCATTAGTTGAATCATTCATATTGACAAGGTTGTTGATGATCATGCTTTCCTTTGTAGCTTCCTCACTCTTATCTTTGTTGACCTCTTTATGCTCTGGTTCTTCGGCTTCCGTTTTCTCACTCGGTGAATTTGTTATTGCCAACAGATTATCCTGAACCAACAACTCCTTATGCTCCTTTGGTAATGGTGACAAATCAAAAGCAACTTTCTCTTCTTTAGAAACAAAAGACGTCCTTTCTCTTTGATAACTTCGCGTGAGAGTAGACGCTCCATCAGTTCGTCTAGAAGTCCTCCTTGGAATATGATTTGAACCACGATGGTGATGGTTGGGAACATATCGTTTCGTCAAAATAGACTTCAATTCTGCCCAAGTCTCAATAGGGTGTTCTCCATTTCTCCTCCTGCTTATCACCAACTGATCCCACCAAGTAATAGCATAATCAAATCCAGTGGCTGCAACTCGTACCTTCTTCATTTCGCAATAGTTTTGACAACTACAAACCGACTCAATCTTTTTCTCCCACTCTAGATATTCATCTGGGTTGTTCTTGCCTTGAAAGGTAGGAATCTTCAACTTCAAACTACCCATGTTATCATCCACTCGTCCTCTTGCTTCTCTAGCACTTCTTGGTCTCATGTGGCTCCCTGTTGATGCTTGACTACTGTAATAATCATCAGCCCTTGCTACTCTATGATGAAACATTTGTGGTTGTCTCTGTTGTGCCTCTGCTTGAACTTCATCCAACCTCTTATAGATTGCATTCATCTCAACCTTCATCAATCATCGAATCTCTCCCATAAGTGCTTGAACATGCCGATCATTAGACATTTTTTTTTTTTTGCTTTTTTTTTTGTTACTCTTTTTTGTTTCTTTCTTTCTTTTTTTTTTTTTTTTTGTTTTTTTTTTTTTTTTTTTTCTTTTTCTTTCTTTGTCTTTTTTTTTTTTTGCTAAATAGAATAAAATAGAAATAGAAGATAAAAAGATAGAAAGATGATAGAAAGAAGATGAAAGGTTAGAAGATGGTAGAATGATAGAGTACCAAACTCAAGGGTGTGCTCTGATACCAGTTGATATGATTCTCCTTAGGAATCGACACCTTTGAGTTGGTAGATAGATACACCTTAATCAAAAGACAATGAAGCCTCAAGAACAAGGATGATGGAATCAATGGTTGCACAAGAGTTGCGGAAAGACTCTTGATATACCGGTTTGATCTTTCTGCCTCACACCAAAAGGATCGGATCTCTCAGCCTCGCACCAAGGAGATCAGGGTTTTGACTATTGGAATCACACTAAGTAGTCGGTTTTGATTGTTGGAATCACACCAAGCAATTGGTTTTGTTCACAAAGAACAGAAGAGAATCAATCTCAAAGAAATAAAAGGTTTTAATAAAAAGTTGAGTTTTATTATTTCAATGATCTTACATGAGTTTATATATGAAAATAAAACTTGGTAACAAAGCCAAGTAATAATTATTCTAGAAACTAGAAACAAGAAAGATAGATAGTTGAATGAAGATTCAACTCTTGGTCTTGGTGCATGTTTCTCTTCCCAAGGTTTCCTTCCCAAGGTGAGTTGAACTCCATTTTCGTCAGTCCTCTTTGACCATAAAATAAAGTGATTATTTTGGGCTTTCTTGGACTTAAATTAGGCTCAAAGTGGGATGGACTTGATAGACATCATCCCCAATAGACTTTCCCATGCTCCCCTTGCCCATAATCTCTTGAATTAGCCCATTAAGTGCATTCTTTAGATTCTTAGCTCGTTGACTCCTTGATCCAATTTACTGATGAGAAACAACATGGGATGTATAGTTTCTTCATCTTGGGCTTAGTAGAAAACACTCCTGGTTGCTATACATAATTCTGGAAGCTCCTAAACCAATTGAACCTTTGACTCTTCAAGTGAAGAACTAGATTCACCTCCTTTGGCAAATGAGGCGTAACTCTGTGGTTTGTTGGCCAAATGTTGTGTTCTTGGGCTTTCTGGAAACATAATCGATCCATTGACATCCTTCAACTAATTTCGTGTCGAAATGGTTGCTGAGTTAGTCTGTGTAACATGATCTTTGGCTCAGACACGAAACTGGGACTATGACAGATCCACCGACTTGAAATATTCATATTTTCACATATGAACTGATCTCAATGTGCTTCCAATTCTCAGTGATTCTAAGATGGATCAAGATTTCAGAACAGTTTGTTTTATAGCTTGAATCTTTCTGGATTGGTCGGAATCCTCCGTTGAATGCTTGTTGGTCCAAATCGCGTAGCCATGAGTTCACCTGATTTGTAAAATGGATAACTCCTTCCTCTGAACTCTGATTGGACTGATTCTACCTCGAGATATGCTCTAAATGAGTTAAGAATGTATCCCAAATATTCGTTTGGCTGGAAGACTTGATCTTCAACTTCATTCGTGTTGAAAAAGACTCAAGGATCTTCTTGGATGGTCTCATGATCACATCATACCCCTCCTCTTGAAAAAGTTTCGTCCTCGAAACTGTAAAGCCTTGGGTTGGAGAGTATTGAAGTGATTCTGGTGGCTTCTCTTTGAGGGAATATAGGACTCCATATTGCTGACCTTGAGGCAAAATTGTACTGCTTTTAGGAAGACCTTTCTTGGTTTCTTCAAGATCCAAAACTTGCTCTATCATGCTTGACCATAAATGGAAAGTTGGCTTTTCTCTACTTGGTTCCATAACCTCTGCTAGCAAACTCTTTTGTCTATTTTTTGGCTTGAAAAATGCTGATTTTCCAAAAACAAAGTCCACTGCTTCCACCCTTTTAAAATCAAGTATAAGTATTATTGGATACCTCTTTGTTGGTGCATTAGTTGAATCATTCATATTGACAAGGTTGTTGATGATCATGCTTTCCTTTGTAGCTTCCTCACTCTTATCTTTGTTGACCTCTTTATGCTCTGGTTCTTCGGCTTCCGTTTTCTCACTCGGTGAATTTGTTATTGCCAACAGATTATCCTGAACCAACAACTCCTTATGCTCCTTTGGTAATGGTGACAAATCAAAAGCAACTTTCTCTTCTTTAGAAACAAAAGACGTCCTTTCTCTTTGATAACTTCGCGTGAGAGTAGACGCTCCATCAGTTCGTCTAGAAGTCCTCCTTGGAATATGATTTGAACCACGATGGTGATGGTTGGGAACATATCGTTTCGTCAAAATAGACTTCAATTCTGCCCAAGTCTCAATAGGGTGTTCTCCATTTCTCCTCCTGCTTATCACCAACTGATCCCACCAAGTAATAGCATAATCAAATCCAGTGGCTGCAACTCGTACCTTCTTCATTTCGCAATAGTTTTGACAACTACAAACCGACTCAATCTTTTTCTCCCACTCTAGATATTCATCTGGGTTGTTCTTGCCTTGAAAGGTAGGAATCTTCAACTTCAAACTACCCATGTTATCATCCACTCGTCCTCTTGCTTCTCTAGCACTTCTTGGTCTCATGTGGCTCCCTGTTGATGCTTGACTACTGTAATAATCATCAGCCCTTGCTACTCTATGATGAAACATTTGTGGTTGTCTCTGTTGTGCCTCTGCTTGAACTTCATCCAACCTCTTATAGATTGCATTCATCTCAACCTTCATCAATCATCGAATCTCTCCCATAAGTGCTTGAACATGCCGATCATTAGACATTTTTTTTTTTTGCTTTTTTTTTTGTTACTCTTTTTTCTTTCTTTCTTTTTTTTTTTTTGCTTTTTTTTTGTTTTTTTTTGTTTTTTTTTTCTCTTTTTCTTTCTTTGTCTTTTTTTTTTTTTGCTAAATAGAATAAAATAGAAATAGAAGATAAAAAGATAGAAAGATGATAGAAAGAAGATGAAAGGTTAGAAGATGGTAGAATGATAGAGTACCAAACTCAAGGGTGTGCTCTGATACCAGTTGATATGATTCTCCTTAGGAATCGACACCTTTGAGTTGGTAGATAGATACACCTTAATCAAAAGACAATGAAGCCTCAAGAACAAGGATGATGGAATCAATGGTTGCACAAGAGTTGCGGAAAGACTCTTGATATACCGGTTTGATCTTTCTGCCTCACACCAAAAGGATCGGATCTCTCAGCCTCGCACCAAGGAGATCAGGGTTTTGACTATTGGAATCACACTAAGTAGTCGGTTTTGATTGTTGGAATCACACCAAGCAATTGGTTTTGTTCACAAAGAACAGAAGAGAATCAATCTCAAAGAAATAAAAGGTTTTAATAAAAAGTTGAGTTTTATTATTTCAATGATCTTACATGAGTTTATATATGAAAATAAAACTTGGTAACAAAGCCAAGTAATAATTATTCTAGAAACTAGAAACAAGAAAGATAGATAGTTGAATGAAGATTCAACTCTTGGTCTTGGTGCATGTTTCTCTTCCCAAGGTTTCCTTCCCAAGGTGAGTTGAACTCCATTTTCGTCAGTCCTCTTTGACCATAAAATAAAGTGATTATTTTGGGCTTTCTTGGACTTAAATTAGGCTCAAAGTGGGATGGACTTGATAGACATCATCCCCAATAGACTTTCCCATGCTCCCCTTGCCCATAATCTCTTGAATTAGCCCATTAAGTGCATTCTTTAGATTCTTAGCTCTTTGACTCCTTGATCCAATTTACTGATGAGAAACAACATGGGATGTATAGTTTCTTCATCTTGGGCTTAGTAGAAAACACTCCTGGTTGCTATACATAATTCTGGAAGCTCCTAAACCAATTGAACCTTTGACTCTTCAAGTGAAGAACTAGATTCACCTCCTTTGGCAAATGAGGCGTAACTCTGTGGTTTGTTGGCCAAATGTTGTGTTCTTGGGCTTTCTGGAAACATAATCGATCCATTGACATCCTTCAACTAATTTCGTGTCGAAATGGTTGCTGAGTTAGTCTGTGTAACATGATCTTTGGCTCAGACACGAAACTGGGACTATGACAGATCCACCGACTTGAAATATTCATATTTTCACATATGAACTGATCTCAATGTGCTTCCAATTCTCAGTGATTCTAAGATGGATCAAGATTTCAGAACAGTTTGTTTTATAGCTTGAATCTTTCTGGATTGGTCGGAATCCTCCGTTGAATGCTTGTTGGTCCAAATCGCGTAGCCATGAGTTCACCTGATTTGTAAAATGGATAACTCCTTCCTCTGAACTCTGATTGGACTGATTCTACCTCGAGATATGCTCTAAATGAGTTAAGAATGTATCCCAAATATTCGTTTGGCTGGAAGACTTGATCTTCAACTTCATTCGTGTTGAAAAAGACTCAAGGATCTTCTTGGATGGTCTCATGATCACATCATACCCCTCCTCTTGAAAAAGTTTCGTCCTCGAAACTGTAAAGCCTTGGGTTGGAGAGTATTGAAGTGATTCTGGTGGCTTCTCTTTGAGGGAATATAGGACTCCATATTACTGACCTTGAGGCAAAATTGTACTGCTTTTAGGAAGACCTTTCTTGGTTTCTTCAAGATCCAAAACTTGCTCTATCATGCTTGACCATAAATGGAAAGTTGGCTTTTCTCTACTTGGTTCCATAACCTCTGCTAGCAAACTCTTTTGTCTATTTTTTGGCTTGAAAAATGCTGATTTTCCAAAAACAAAGTCCACTGCTTCCACCCTTTTAAAATCAAGTATAAGTATTATTGGATACCTCTGTGTTGGTGCATTAGTTGAATCATTCATATTGACAAGGTTGTTGATGATCATGCTTTCCTTTGTAGCTTCCTCACTCTTATCTTTGTTGACCTCTTTATGCTCTGGTTCTTCGGCTTCCGTTTTCTCACTCGGTGAATTTGTTATTGCCAACAGATTATCCTGAACCAACAACTCCTTATGCTCCTTTGGTAATGGTGACAAATCAAAAGCAACTTTCTCTTCTTTAGAAACAAAAGACGTCCTTTCTCTTTGATAACTTCGCGTGAGAGTAGACGCTCCATCAGTTCGTCTAGAAGTCCTCCTTGGAATATGATTTGAACCACGCTGGTGATGGTTGGGAACATATCGTTTCGTCAAAATAGACTTCAATTCTGCCCAAGTCTCAATAGGGTGTTCTCCATTTCTCCTCCTGCTTATCACCAACTGATCCCACCAAGTAATAGCATAATCAAATCCAGTGGCTGCAACTCGTACCTTCTTCATTTCACAATAGTTTTGACAACTACAAACCGACTCAATCTTTTTCTCACACTCTAGATATTCATCTGGGTTGTTCTTGCCTTGAAAGGTAGGAATCTTCAACTTCAAACTACCCATGTTATCATCCACTCGTCCTCTTGCTTCTCTAGCACTTCTTGGTCTCATGTGGCTCCCTGTTGATGCTTGACTACTGTAATAATCATCAGCCCTTGCTACTCTATGATGAAACATTTGTGGTTGTCTCTGTTGTGCCTCTGCTTGAACTTCATCCAACCTCTTATAAATTGCATTCATCTCAACCTTCATCAATCATCGAATCTCTCCCATAAGTGCTTGAACATGCCGATCATTAGACATTTTTTTTTTTTGTTTTTTTTTTTGTTACTCTTTTTTGTTTCTTTCTTTCTTTTTTTTTTTTTTTTTTTTTTTTTTTTTTTTTTTTTTCTCTTTTTCTTTCTTTGTCTTTTTTTTTTTTTGCTAAATAGAATAAAATAGAAATAGAAGATAAAAAGATAGAAAGATGATAGAAAGAAGATGAAAGGTTAGAAGATGGTAGAATGATAGAGTACCAAACTCAAGGGTGTGCTCTGATACCAGTTGATTAGGAATCGACACCTTTGAGTTGGTAGGTAGATACACCTTTATCAAAAGACAATGAAGCCTCAAGAACAAGGATGATGGAATCAATGGTTGCACAAGAGTTGCGGAAAGACTCTTGATATACCGGTTTGATCTTTCTGCCTCACACCAAAAGGATCGGATCTCTCAGCCTCGCACCAAGGAGATCAGGGTTTTGACTATTGGAATCACACCAAGTAGTCGGTTTTGATTGTTGGAATCACACCAAGCAATTGGTTTTGTTCACAAAGAACAGAAGAGAATCAATCTCAAAGAAATAAAAGGTTTTAATAAAAAGTTGGGTTTTATTATTTCAATGATCTTACATGAGTTTATATATGAAAATAAAACTTGGTAACAAAGCCAAGTAATAATTATTCTAGAAACTAGAAACAATAAAGATAGATAGTGGAATGAAGATTCAACTCCTGGTCTTGGTGCATGTTTCTCTTCCTAAGGTTTCCTTCCCAAGGTGAGTTGAACTCCATTTTCGTCACTCCTCTTTGACCATAAAATAAAGTGATTATTTTGGGCTTTCTTGGACTTAAATTAGGCTGAAAGTGGGCTGGACTTGATAGACATCATCCCCAATAGACTTTCCCATGCTCCCCTTGCCCATAATCTCTTGAATTAGCCCATTAAGTGCGTTCATTAGCTTCTTAGCTCTTTGACTCCTTGATCCAATTTACTGATGAGAAACAACATGGGATGTATAGTTTCTTCATCTTGGGCTTAGTAGAAAACACTCCTGGTTGCTATACATAATTCTGGAAGCTCCTAAACCAATTGAACCTTTGACTCTTCAAGTGAAGAACTAGATTCACCTCCTTTGGCAAATGAGGCGTAACTCTGTGGTTTGTTGGCCAAATGTTGTGTTCTTGGGCTTTCTGGAAACATAATCGATTCATTGACATCCTCCAACTAATTTCGTGTCGAAATGGTTGTTGAGTTAGTCTGTGTAACATGATCTTTGGCTCAGACGCGAAACTGGGACTATGACAGATCCACCGACTTGAAATATTCATATTTTCACATATGAACTGATCTCAATGTGCTTCCAATTCTCAGTGATTCTAGGATGGATCAAGATTTCAGAACAGTTTGTTTTATAGCTTGAACCTTTCTGGATTGGTCGGAATCCTCCGTTGAATGCTTGTTGGTCCAAATCGCGTAGCCATGAGTTCACCTAATTTGTAAAGTGGATAACTCCTTCATCTGAACTCTGATTGGACTGATTCTACCTTGAGATATGCTCTAAATGAGTTAAGAATGTATCCCAAATATTCGTTTGGCTGGAAGAATTGATCTTCAACTTCATTCGTGTTGAACAAGACTCAAGGATCTTCTTGGATGGTCTCATGATCACATCATACCCCTCCTCTTGAAAAAGTTTCGTCCTCGAAACTGTAAAGCCTTGGGTTGGAGAGTATTGAAGTGATTCTGGTGGCTTCTCTTTGAGGGAATATAGGACTCCATATTGCTGACCTTGAGGCAAAATTGTACTGCTTTTAGGAAGACCTTTCTTGGTTTTTTCAAGATCCAAAACTTGCTCTATCATGCTTGACCATAAATGGAAAGTTGGCTTTTCTCTACTTGGTTCCATAACCTCTGCTAGCAAACTCTTTAGTCTATTTTTTGGCTTGAAAAATGCTGGTTTTCCAAAAACAAAGTCCACTGCTTCCCCTTTTAAAATCAAGTATAAGTATTATTGGATACCTCTTTGTTGGTGCATTAGTTGAATCATTCATATTGACAAGGTTGTTGATGATCATGCTTTCCTTTGTAGCTTCCTCACTCTTATCTTTGTTGACCTCTTTATGCTCTGGTTCCTCGGCTTCCGTTTTCTCACTCGGTGAATTTGTTATTGCCAACAGATTATCCTGAACCAACAACTCCTTATGCTCCTTTGGTAATGGTGACAAATCAAAAGCAACTTTCTCTTCTTTAGAAACAAAAGACGTCCTTTCTCTTTGATAACTTGGCGTGAGAGTAGACGCTCCATCAGTTCGTCTAGAAGTCCTCCTTGGAATATGATTTGAACCACGATGGTGATGGTTGGGAACATATCGTTTCCTCAAAATAGACTTCAATTCTGCCCAAGTCTCAATAGGGTGTTCTCCATTTCTCCTCCTGCTTATCACCAACTGATCCCACCAAGTAATAGCATAATCAAATCCAGTGGCTGCAACTCGTACCTTCTTCATTTCACAATAGTTTTGACAACTACAAACCGACTCAATCTTTTTCTCCCACTCTAGATATTCATCTGGGTTGTTCTTGCCTTGAAAGGTAGGAATCTTCAACTTCAAACTACCCATGTTATCATCCACTCGTCCTCTTGCTTCTCTAGCACTTCTTGGTCTCATGTGGCTCCCTGTTGATGCTTGACTCTGTAATAATCATCAGCCCTTGCTACTCTGACTCAACTTGACATTTTAAGTGATTTACAAATCTTATTTTATTCAATCATGTATGTCTTCTCCACTGTTATTGAACTGATGATTTAAAACTTTAAAATCCACTAATCCCTTGTTGTTGAACTGATTTCTACTTTAAAATCCACTGTTATTCAAAACAGTTTTGTGGATTAGGATTTTCATAACTTTTGGATTCTTCAGGATTCAAATCTCATGGTTTTAGGTATTTGAAAGAATTTTCATCATATGAACTTCCCTAAAATCTATCATTCTAAATTTCCTAAATCATCAAATTCTCCAAAATCATGAATCACCCCTAGGTTGATCTCTTTCTCTTCTATGATGCAACATTTGCTCTGTTGTGCCTCTGCTTGAACTTCATCCAACCTCTTGTAGATTGCATTCATCTCAACCTTCATCAATCATCGAATCTCTCCCATAAGTGCTTGAACTTGCCGATCATTAGACATTTTTTTTTTGTTTTTCTTTTTTTTTGTTACTCTTTTTTCTTTCTTTCTTTCTTTTTTTTTTTGCTTTTTTTTGTTTTTTTTTGTTTTTTTTTCTCTTTTTCTTTCTTTGTCTTTTTTTTTTTTTTGCCAAATAAAATAAAATAGAAATAGAAGATAAAAAGATAGAAAGATGATAGAAAGAAGATGAAAGGTTAGAAGATGGTAGAATGATAGAGTACCAAACTCAAGGGTGTGCTCTGATACCACTTGATATGATTCTCCCTAGGAATCGACACCTTTGAGTTGGTAGATAGATACACCTTAATCAAAAGACAATGAAGCCTCAAGAACAAGGATGATGGAATCAATGGTTGCACAAGAGTTGCGGAAAGACTCTTCATATACCGGTTTGATCTTTCTGCCTCACACCAAAAGGATCGGATCTCTCAGCCTCGCACCAAGGAGATCAGGGTTTTGACTATTGGAATCACACCAAGTAGTCGGTTTTCATTGCTGGAATCACACCAAGCAATTGGTTTTGTTCACAAAGAACAGAAGAGAATCAATCTCAAAGAAATAAAAGGTTTTAATAAAAAGTTGGGTTTTATTATTTCAATGATCTTACATGAGTTTATATATGAAAATAAAACTTGGTAACAAACCTAAGTAATAATTATTCTAGAAACTAAAAACAATAAAGATAGATAGTTGAATGAAGATTCAACTCTTGGTCTTGGTGCATGTTTCTCTTCCCAAGGTTTCCTTCCCAAGGTGAGTTGAACTCCATTTTCGGCACTCCTCTTTGACCATAAAATAAAGTGATTATTTTGCGCTTTCTTGGACTTAAATTAGGCTCAAAGTGAGCTGGACTTGATAGACATCATCCCCAATAGACATTCCCATGCTCCCCTTGCCCATAATCTCTTGAATTAGCCCATTAAGTGCATTCTTTAGCTTCTTAGCTCTTTGACTCCTTGATCCAATTTACTAATGAGAAACAACATCGGCTGTATAGTTTCTTCATCTTGGGCTTAGTAGAAACCCCTCCTGGTTGCTATACATAATTCTGGAAGCTCCTAAACCAATTGAACCTTTGACTCTTCAAGTGAAGAACAAGATTCACCTCCTTTGGCAAATGAGGCGTAACTCTGTGGTTTGTTGGCCAAATGTTGTGTTCTTGGGCTTTCTGGAAACATAATCGATCCATTGACATCCTCCAACTAATTTCGTGTCGAAATGGTTGTTGAGTTGGTCTGTGTAACATGATCTTTGGCTCAGACGCGAAACTGGGACTATGACAGATCCACTGACTTGAAATATTTATATTTTTCATATATGAACTGATCTCAATGTGCTTCCAATTCTCAGTGATTCTAGGATGGATCAAGATTTCAGAACAGTTTGTTTTATAGCTTGAATCTTTCTGGATTGGTCGGAATCCTCCGTTGAATGCTTGTTGGTCCAAATCGCGTAGCCATGAATTCACCTGATTTGTAAAATGGATAACTCCTTCATCTGAACTCTGATTGGACTGATTCTACCTCGAGATATGCTCTAAATGAGTTAAGAATGTATCCCAAATATTCGTTTGGCTGGAAGAATTGATCTTCAACTTCATTCGTGTTGAACAAGACTCAAGGATCTTCTTGGATGGTCTCATGATCACATCATACCCCTCCTCTTGAAAAAGTTTCGTCCTCGAAACTGTAAAGCCTTGGGTTGGAGATTATTGAAGTGATTCTGGTGGCTTCTCTTTGAGGGAATATAGGACTCCATATTGCTGACCTTGAGGCAAAATTGTACTGCTTTTAGGAAGACCTTTCTTGGTTTCTTCAAGATCCAAAACTTGCTCTATCATGCTTGACCATAAATGGAAAGTTGGCTTTTCTCTACTTGGTTCCATAACCTCTGCTAGCAAACTCTTTTGTCTATTTTTTGGCTTGAAAAATGCTGATTTTCCAAAAACAAAGTCCACTGCTTCCACCCTTTTAAAATCAAGTATAAGTATTATTGGATACCTCTTTGTTGGTGCATTAGTTGAATCATTCATATTGACAAGGTTGTTGATGATCATGCTTTCCTTTGTAGCTTCCTCACTCTTATCTTTGTTGACCTCTTTATGCTCTGGTTCCTCGGCTTCCGTTTTCTCACTCAGTGAATTTGTTATTGCCAACAGATTATCCTGAACCAACAACTCCTTATGCTCCTTTGGTAATGGTGACAAATCAAAAGCAACTTTCTCTTCTTTAGAAACAAAAGACGTCCTTTCTCTTTGATAACTTGGCGTGAGAGTAGACGCTCCATCAGTTCGTCTAGAAGTCCTCCTTGGAATATGATTTGGACCACGATGGTGATGGTTGGGAACATATCGTTTCCTCAAAATAGACTTCAATTCTGCCCCAGTCTCAATAGGTTGTTCTCCATTTCTCCTCCTGCTTATCACCAACTGATCCCACCAAGTAATAGCATAATCAAATCCAGTGGCTGCAACTCGAACCTTCTTCATTTCGCAATAGTTTTGACAACTACAAACCGACTCAATCTTTTTCTCCCACTCTAGATATTCATCTGGGTTGTTCTTGCCTTGAAAGGTAGGAATCTTCAACTTCAAACTACCCATGTTATCATCCACTCGTCCTCTTGCTTCTCTAGCACTTCTTGGTCTCATGTGGCTCCCTCTTGATGCTTGACTACTGTAATAATCATCAGCCCTTGCTGCTCTAGGTTGATCTCTTTCTCTTCTGTGATGCAACATTTGTGGTTGTCTCTGTTGTGCCTCTGCTTGAACTTCATCCAACCTCTTGTAGATTGCATTCATCTCAACCTTCATCAATCATCGAATCTCTCCCATAAGTGCTTGAACTTGCCGATCATTAGACATTTTTTTTTTGTTTTGCTTTTTTTTTTTGTTACTCTTTTTTGTTTCTTTCTTTCTTTTTTTTTTTTTTTGCTTTTTTTGTTTTTTTTTGTTTTTTTTTCTCTTTTTCTTTCTTTGTCTTTTTTTTTTTTTGCTAAATAAAATAAAATAGAAATAGAAGATAAAAAGATAGAAAGATGATAGAAAGAAGATGAAAGGTGAGAAGATGGTAGAATGATAGAGTACCAAACTCAAGGGTGTGCTCTGATACCACTTGATATGATTCTCCCTAGGAATCGACACCTTTGAGTTGGTAGATAGATACACCTTAATCAAAAGACAATGAAGCCTCAAGAACAAGGATGATGGAATCAATGGTTGCACAAGAGTTGCCGAAAGACTCTTGATATACCGGTTTGATCTTTCTGCCTCACACCAAAAGGATCGGATCTCTCAGCCTCGCACCAAGAAGATCAGGGTTTTGACTATTGGAATCACACCAAGTAGTCGGTTTTCATTGTTGGAATCACACCAAGCAATTGGTTTTGTTCACAAAGAACAGAAGAGAATCAATCTCAAAGAAATAAAAGGTTTTAATAAAAAGTTGGGTTTTATTATTTCAATGATCTTACATGAGTTTATATATGAAAATAAAACTTGGTAACAAAGCTAAGTAATAATTATTCTAGAAACTAGAAACAATAAAGATAGATAGTTGAATGAAGATTCAACTCTTGGTCTTGGTGCATGTTTCTCTTCCCAAGGTTTCCTTCCCAAGGTGAGTTGAACTCCATTTTCGTCACTCCTCTTTGACCATAAAATAAAGTGATTATTTTGGGCTTTCTTGGACTTAAATTAGGCTCAAAGTGGGCTGGACTTGATAGACATCATCCCCAATAGACTTTCCCATGCTCCCCTTGCCCATAATCTCTTGAATTAGCCCATTAAGTGCATTCTTTAGCTTCTTAGCTCTTTGACTCCTTGATCCAATTTACTAATGAGAAACAACATCGGCTGTATAGTTTCTTCATCTTGGGCTTAGTAGAAAACACTCCTGGTTGCTATACATAATTCTGGAAGCTCCTAAACCAATTGAACCTTTGACTCTTCAAGTGAAGAACTAGATTCACCTCCTTTGGCAAATGAGGCGTAACTCTGTGGTTTGTTGGCCAAATGTTGTGTTCTTGGGCTTTCTGGAAACATAATCGATCCATTGACATCCTCCAACTAATTTCGTGTCGAAATGGTTGTTGAGTTGGTCTGTGTAACATGATCTTTGGCTCAGACGCGAAACTGGGACTATGACAGATCCACTGACTTGAAATATTTATATTTTTCACATATGAACTGATCTCAATGTGCTTCCAATTCTCAGTGATTCTAGGATGGATCAAGATTTCAGAACAGTTTGTTTTATAGCTTGAATCTTTCTGGATTGGTCGGAATCCTCCGTTGAATGCTTGTTGGTCCAAATCGCGTAGCCATGAGTTCACCTGATTTGTAAAATGGATAACTCCTTCATCTGAACTCTGATTGGACTGATTCTACCTCGAGATATGCTCTAAATGAGTTAAGAATGTATCCCAAATATTCGTTTGGCTGGAAGAATTGATCTTCAACTTCATTCGTGTTGAACAAGACTCAAGGATCTTCTTGGATGGTCTCATGATCACATCATACCCCTCCTCTTGAAAAAGTTTCGTCCTCGAAACTGTAAAGCCTTGGGTTGGAGAGTATTGAAGTGATTCTGGTGGCTTCTCTTTGAGGGAATATAGGACTCCATATTGCTGACCTTGAGGCAAAATTGTACTGCTTTTAGGAAGACCTTTCTTGGTTTCTTCAAGATCCAAAACTTACTCTATCATGCTTGACCATAAATGGAAAGTTGGCTTTTCTCTACTTGGTTCCATAACCTCTGCTAGCAAACTCTTTAGTCTATTTTCTGGCTTGAAAAATGCTGATTTTCCAAAAACAAAGTCCACTGCTTCCACCTTTTTAAAATCAAGTACAAGTATTATTGGATACCTCTTTGTTGGTGCATTAGTTGAATCATTCATATTGACAAGGTTGTTGATGATCACGCTTTTCTTTGTAGCTTCCTCACTCTGATCTTTGTTGACCTCTTTATGCTCTGGTTCTTCGGCTTCCGTTTTCTCACTCGGTGAATTTGTTATTGCCAACAGATTATCCTGAACCAACAAGTCCTTATGCTCCTTTGGTAACAGTGACAAATCAAAAGCAACTTTCTCTTCTTTAGAAACAAAAGACGTCCTTTCTCTTTGATAACTTGGCGTGAGAGTAGACGCTCCATCAGTTCGTCTAGAAGTCCTCCTTGGAATATGATTTGAACCACGATGGTGATGGTTGGGAACATATCGTTTCCTCAAAATAGACTTCAATTCTGCCCAAGTCTCAATAGGTTGTTCTCCATTTCTCCTCCTGCTTATCACCAACTGATCCCACCAAGTAATAGCATAATCAAATCCAGTGGCTGCAACTCGAATCTTCTTCATTTCGCAATAGTTTTGACAACTACTAACCGACTCAATCTTTTTCTCCCACTCTAGATATTCATCTGGGTTGTTCTTGCCTTGAAAGGTAGGAATCTTCAACTTCAACCTACTCATGTTATCATCCACTCGTCCTCTTGCTTCTCTAGCACTTCTTGGTCTCATGTGGCTCCCTCTTGATGCTTGACTACTGTAATAATCATCAGCCCTTGCTACTCTAGGTTGATCTCTTTCTCTTCTATGATGCAACATTTGTGGTTGTCTCTGTTGTGCCTCTGCTTGAACTTCATCCAACCTCTTGTAGATTGCATTCATCTCAACCTTCATCAATCGTCGAATCTCTCCCATAAGTGCTTGAACTTGCCGATCATTAGACATTTTTTTTTGTTTTGCTTTTTTTTTTGTTACTCTTTTTTGTTTCTTTCTTTCTTTTTTTTTTTTTGCTTTTTTTTTTTTTTTTTGTTTTTTTTTCTCTTTTTCTTTCTTTGTCTTTTTTTTTTTTGCTAAATAAAATAAAATAGAAATAGAAGATAAAAAGATAGAAAGATGATAGAAAGAAGATGAAAGGTTAGAAGATGGTAGAATGATAGAGTACCAAACTCAAGGGTGTGCTCTGATACCACTTGATATGATTCTCCCTAGGAATCGACACCTTTGAGTTGGTAGATAGATACACCTTAATCAAAAGACAATGAAGCCTCAAGAACAAGGATGATGGAATCAATGGTTGCACAAGAGTTGCGGAAAGACTCTTGATATACCGGTTTGATCTTTCTGCCTCACACCAAAAGGATCGGATCTCTCAGCCTCGCACCAAGGAGATCAGGGTTTTGACTATTGGAATCACACCAAGTAGTCGGTTTTGATTGTTGGAATCACACCAAGCAATCGGTTTTGTTCACAAAGAACAGAAGAGAATCACTCTCAAAGAAATAAAAGGTTTTAATAAAAAGTTGGGTTTTATTATTTCAATGATCTTACATGAGTTTATATATGAAAATAAAACATGGTAACAAAGCCAAGTAATAATTATTCTAGAAACTAAAAACAATAAAGATAGATAGTGGAATGAAGATTCAACTCCTGGTCTTGGTGCATGTTTCTCTTCCTAAAGTTTCCTTCCCAAGGTGAGTTGAACTCCATTTTCGTCACTCCTCTTTGACCATAAAATAAAGTGATTATTTTAGGCTTTCTTGGACTTAAATTAGGCTCAAAGTGGGCTGGACTTGATAGACATCATCCCCAATAGACTTTCCGATGCTCCCCTTGCCCATAATCTCTTGAATTAGCCCATTAAGTGCATTCATTAGCTTCTTAGCTCTTTGACTCCTTGATCCAATTGACTGATGAGAAACAACATGGGCTGTATAGTTTCTTCATCTTGGGCTTAATAGAAAACACTCCTGGTTGCTATACATAATTCTGGAAGCTCCTAAACCAGTTGAACCTTTGACTCTTCAAGTGAAGAACTAGATTCACCTCCTTTGGCAAATGAGGCGTAACTCTGTGGTTTGTTGGCCAAACGTTGTGTTCTTGGGCTTGCTGGAAACATAATCGATCCATTGACATCCTCCAACTGATTTCGTGTCGAAATGGTTGCTGAGTTGGTCTGTGTAACATGATCTTTGGCTCAGACGCGAAACTGGGACTATGACAGATCCACTGACTTGAAATATTCATATCTTTCACATATGAACTGATCTAAATGTGCTTCCAATTCTCAGTGATTCTAGGATGGATCAAGATTTCAGAACAGTTTGTTTTATAGCTTGAATCTTTCTGGATTATTCGGAATCTTCCGTTGAATGCTTGTTGGTCCAAATCGCGTAGCCATGAGTTCACCTGATTTGTAAAATGGATAACTCCTTCATCTGAACTCTGATTGGACTGATTCCACCTCGAGATATGCTCTAAATGAGTTAAGAATGTATCTCAAATATTCGTTTGGCTGGAAGAATTGATCTTCGACTTCATTCATGTTGAACAAGACTCAAGGATCTTCTTGGATGGTCTCATAATCACATCACTTTCAAAAGAAAGGTTTCAGTTCATCTTTAAGTCTGTAACATCTGCGAACCAGAATGCCGGTTTGGGATGTGCATCGATTGATGCTGGTGTTGCATCGGTCAATGCAAGGCCGGTTTGATCATGTTTGATTTAAGTTAAACGCTGCGTTTTGGGATTAGGATTGTGTCGTTGCTTGTGTGTATAGCACAGTAGATGGGAGAATTGACTCACTGAGTGTTTATAAAATACTCATGCATCTCAATTTGTGTTTGTGTTGCAGGTAAAGGCAAAGTGTGATCGTGAAATCAAGGCGATGAGAAGGAGGATGTTCTAGAGGCCTTATTGATTGTGGTCTAGAGTTTGTTAGGGTGCTAATATTGAGTTGATAGAACATTGTAGGATGTCGGAACTTGATTATTGCATTGTTGGTTATTGGTTTATGATATTATTGAATTTATTGGTTTAATGAAATTATTTATTATCCGCTGTTGTTCATTGTTGCTATGATGTTAGTGGGTATGAGACCACTAGATTATTATTATTATTATTATTATTAAAAAAAACGGGAAGGGTTGTTTCATTTTGTTATCAGAGCCCTTACGGTTCTAGGTCTAGGGTTCATTGTAGCTTTTGCTGTGATGTTTGGGATTTTATGCTATAGTTGATTATGTGACTTAGTCAATTGAGTGTGGCATGAGGTCCTAAAACATCCTCTTTGAGCCTTCAATGTGATTCCACAGTGAGTTGTGATTCCTTTGTAGTTAGAATTGTTTTGTTTGCTTAGCCTTTTGTTCTGGGTGGTACAGATGGTTAGAAGTATGGATGCTGCTGGTCGTGGGCGTGGTCGTCGTCATGGACGTGGTCATGGACGTGGTCGTGGACGTGGTCATGGTCGTGGTCATGGACGGGGACGAGGTCAGGTTCCTGAGGCCAGTGAGAGTGTGACCCAGAGCATGGCCAGTGAGGAGGTGGCGGAGTCACAGTTTCATCCTCAAGTGACTGGAGACCAGGCTGGTTTGGGTGTTGGCAGGGAAGATGGGCCCGGTGTCGGTCACAGTGTTGCCCCGGGTGTGGGGGTTGCAGCGAAGGGTGCTCCAGGTAGGGAGGATGTCCTAATGGGCTTGCTAGCTCAGGTTCTAGCACGGCTTCCAGCAGCAGTGGGCAGAACCCAGTGGTGCCACCAGCGGTTCATGGGCAGAGTCCAGCGGTGCAGCCTGTGGCGGGTGTGCAGGCAGGTGTGTAGCCTGGGGCCGAGGTAGTGGACGCTGAGTATGTGCAGATGATGGTGCAGCTATAGCGGGATCTTTCTCGGGAGACACGGATCCGAGTGTAGCGGATGAGTGAAGAGAGTGGATGTAGGATATTTTCCAGTAGCTTCGGTTTCCTGACCAGTATAGAGTGGATTTTACAGTGCACTACCTATCAGGAGATGCACGTGTGTGCTCAAAGTCGGTGATAGCACGGAGGGTGCAGCGGGAGATGACCTGGATGGATTTTGTGGGGGAGTTTAAGTCCAAGTATTTTCAGCAGAAGGCACTTGATCGAATGGAGGCACGGTTCTTGGGGTTGACTCAGGGGAACCGTACAGTGTAGGAGCTGGATGCAGAGTTCAGTCGGCTTGTGGTGTATGTAGGCCGGGCTTTGGAGCCAGGATCGGCTTAGGTGCAGAGGTTAGCCTCTGTGTGATAACCTGAGGACTCGATGCAGGGTGAGAAGCTATGCTACGAGAACAGAGCTGGTAGGGGTTGCAGCCGGTGCAGCTAAAGTGGACCCAGCCACATTCTGTTCCTAGCAAGGACGGCAAGCCTGCGCAAGGGAAGAAGCGAAAATTTGATGCGATGCAGAGATCGGGGTCAGGTGATGCGGGTTGTTTCGGGTGTGGTAGCATGGGCAACAAGATGGCCAACTGTCCACAGAGGGTTGAGAAGCAGGCAGTGGCAGAGCAGTGGGCTGATTATCCAGTGTGTTACCACTGTAGAGAGACGGGGCATATCAAGCCTCGTTGTCCCAAGTTACAGCAAATGGCGGTAGCAGCAGTGCTGGCTGGAGGGCAGCCAGGAGTGCAGCTGAGTGTGCAGCCGGTGGGATGGATTGAAGCAGCCGGTCTCCACATTCGAGTACACGCGGTGTACTCGACTGAGGAGACCGGTGGCACCAGTTTGGGAGCGATCACAGGTATAACTTTCGAGACTCGAACTTGGTCAATTCAGTAGTTCGGATTATATGTTTGTTTTGTTTGTGATAAATGTTTATGTAGGGACCTTGTTGGTGGGCGGGTTTACGTCCCACGTTTTGTTTGATTCTGGAGCTACCCATAGCTTCATTACTCCAGAGTGCGCAGAGGATGCTGATATCAGGGAAGATCTCGGGGAGCGAGCAAGAGTGGTTAGAGTTGCGCAGGCAAGTTCCTGAGAGTCTTTGGCCGAGTGTGGGATGTGGATATCCAGATCGCAGGGGGGTCGAGGCCAGCGAATTTGATCATCAGTCCGGTGGGGTTGTATGACGTGACTTTGCGGATGGATTGGTTGCATCTTCGTAGGGTACATCTGGAGTGTTTAGAGGGTAGAGTGGTCTTTGAGGATCCAGAAGGAAAGTTGGTTTTCGAGGGGATGAGACCAACTTCGAGAAGTCTCGTGATCTCGGCCGTGCAGGGCGGGAAGATGATCGAGAAAGGGCGTGAGGCCTACTTGGTTATTATATTGATGCCGGAGTCAGTAGTGTGTCTACAGTTGGAGGTATTCGGGTTGTGGAGGAGTTTGAGGATGTGTTCCAGTCGTTGCAGGAGTTACCACCAGCTCGGTCTAATCCCTACGCAATAGAGTTGGAACCGGGGACAACGCCGTTGTCTAAGGCGCCCTATAGAATGGCTTCAACAGGGATGGCAGAGCTGAAGAAGCAGCTGGAGGATCTGTTGAGCAAGGGTTTCATCCGTCCTAATTGTTCACCATGGGGAGCACCGGTGTTGTTTGTTAAGAAGATAGACAGGAGTTTCCGCTTGTGTATCGACTATCGGGGTCTGAACTGAGTTACTGTGAAGAAAAAGTACCCTCGTCCGAGGATTGATGAGTTGCTAGATCAGTTTAGGGGTGATACTTGGTTCTCCAAGATTGACTTGGCGTTGGGTTATCATCAGATTCCGATACATGAGGCAGATGTGAGGAAGACGACATTCAGGACAAGATACAGGCACTATGAGTTTGTGGTGATGCCGTTCGGGTTGACGAACGCACCAGCCACATTTATGGATTTGATGAACAGTGTGTTTCAGGAGTTTCTGGACATGTCTGTCATCATTTTCATCGATGATATCCTGGTATATTCTAAGAGTCCTGAGGAGCATGCAGTACATCTCAGAGCAGTTCTGGAGAAGCTGCAGGAGCAGAAGTGTTTGCTAAGTTGAGTAATTGCAGTTTATGGCAGCGTGAGATGGGGTTCTTGGGCCATATTGTTTCTGCAGAGGGGGTTTCAGTGGACCCTGAGAAGATTCAGGCTATCAGAGCGTGGCCGAGGCTGCATAGTGCCATAGAAATCAGGAGTTTTCTAGGGTTGGTGGGTTACTACAGGAGAATTGTACCGGGTTTTGCCAGTATGGCACAGCCGATGACTAAGCTTACAGGAAAGGATTTTCCATTTGTGTGGTCACCGGAGTGTGAGGCGAGTTATGCAAGCCTCAAGCAGATGCTGACTAGCACAGCCTGAGCAGAACGAGCCTTATGTTGTGTTTATAGATGCTTCTGGAGTTGGGTTGGGTTGTGTGCTTATGCAGCGGGGGAAGGTTATAGCCTACGCTTCACCGCAGTTGTGGAAGTACGAGGCTAATTACCCTACCCATGATTTGGAGATGGCATCAGTAGTTTTTGCTCTAAATATTTGGAGGTCTAATCTGTATGGCGGGAAGGTAAAGGTATTTACACATCATAAGAGCTTGAAGTGCATTTTTTACTCAGACTGAGCTGAATTTGAGGCAGAGGCGTTGGATGGAGTTGGTAGCGGATTATGATCGGGACATAGCTTACCATCCTTGATGTGAGCACTAGATCGGACACTCGACCAGGAACGCTCGTACCGGACCGGACACCATTGGGACACTCGTATCACCCGTGAGACAACTCGGAGCAATCATGCCTAGGATCATTCTCGGTGCAACCACTCGGACCAAGAGCTCATCCAGGACTTCAAGACACAAGATCAACCACCTCATCCAATCATTCGTCCAAGAAGAACAAGAGATCCACTCAGCCAAGGCAACCATCGGCGAGACCGTCCATACGACCTTTGTCCTTACCCAAGGATGAGGGCACCAAATACTTTCGAATCATGACTCGTACTCTTTTTCCTTACTTCGGGTTTGTCCCATGAGGTTTACCGGAGAAGGTTTTAACGAGGCGATGAGTCCTAACGCACAACACCGTGTGTTGAAGCCAATGACGTGGTTCCCGCGTCCAGCCTAGGGACATGGCTTTTTTTCTTTTTCTTTAAGTTTTGCATTTTGAAATTTTCTAGATCCTTCCCTAGTGAAGGTTGGAATAGTGTGACATCTTCACCGTCTGTGGAGACGCGTCAAGGGCAACATGTGCAGAACATTGCAAGTCTGCGTGTCCCTAGTTCCCTCTAATCCCTTACACTATTTAAGCTCCCAACGCCGCTAGCTTAGGTTCTTCAGACTTGAATGAAATCATAATTTCCTAAAGAATGAATATTTGTTTCTTGTCTCAACTCTCTTTCTCGCAACTTAGTCCGGGACTGGGCTTGAAAGAAACCCTAGAAGAACCGATCCACGATCGCTCTTCTTCTAGATGGCGTACGACGCTTCCTATCGCTCGTGTACACTGCCATTCGATCCATACCGCCTCTATCGCACCGCGGTCATTCCGATCATTGGTCGTTTTCCACTTTGACCCCATCTCTTTCTAGTGAACCGAGGTCGAGTTTCTTACTCGGCTCGCTAGTCGCCGTCCATCGGTCTGTCTGCTACCGCATCCGTTCGTCTGAACCACCGCCATCTTACCACTAACGTTCAAATCCGAGTTCTACTTGTTCGTTCAGCCTCAGACTTTGTTTCCATCGTCTATTCTTGTTCTATTTTTATCCTACCTTTGTTAGTCCGAGGAAAGTTCCCGTCTTCCTGAGCATCCTTCTACTCCGACCTCTGTCCAAGCTGAATATCCGCCCGGCGCTCACATCAGCTGGTATCAGAGCTAAAGGATCCCATACAAGGTTGTATCTATCCTTTATCTTCTTGTTCATCGTTATTCTTGCCTAGGACTTGTTAGATCCATAAAGTGGTGCGTTTTGTTTCCAGTTCTTGTTGTGGTCCCAAAAGTTTTTACTTTTTGTGCGTGTGTTTGCTTTTAGGTCCGTGTAGTTGCTTTTTCCTTAGTCATATGTTGTACAAATGCATTGCTGTCTTATCAATCAATGACTGTCCAAATAATATCTTATCCGCCAGCTTTAGACGCATTATACTCATGAATATTCGTTTTTGTTTGGGCGAGGTATGTGACTCACTCGGTCAGCGCATCGCGTACGGACCAAGTCCACGTCATCGTTTGAGAATCATCTACCGAACACGATATCAACTGCTCGTGACCCGAAGTCTGATCGTGACATCAGCCGATCGAGTTATCCGTCCATCCATCGATACCAAACATCGTACCACCGTCAGATCATATGACCACCGTCCACACCACGGTCTCTATGGACGCACAACAACCAGCGGAGATCTTGTTACCACCGCCAGAGACTGGTGCCACATTAACGGCCCTTCGCAACGGTATAGAACATCTAGCCAAATGATTGGCCCGACTCAAACTCGCCAACCCTCCAAGAGAAGATCCGCCACCCGTACGAAGACGGGGGCAAGAAGGAGCCCTACGTCCGGCCGAACCAGGACACCAGTTGTCAGCCCCGACCTTTTCCGGCAAGTCCGATCCCGAAGCGTACCTCGACTGGGAGAGCCGGATGGACTACATTTATTCTTGTTACAACTACACGGAAGTACGCAAGATCTCTTATGCCGTAGCACAATTTACCGACTATGCACTCATATGGTGGGACTGACTGGTTGCTGAACAGCGTCGTAACCATGACGGGCCTATTGCTACTTGGAAAGCCATGAAGGCTGTTATAAGACGCCACTATGTTCCACGGCTCAATCATCACGAGCTCCAAAAGAAATTTAGGAGACTTACTCAAGGTTCGCGTTCCATAAAAAGAACTACCAGGAGTTTGAGCACCTAAGCAACCGACTCCAAGTAGAAGATACCGAGGAATCCCTCATGGCCAGTTTCTCGATGGTTTACAAGATCGGATTGCGCGCAAGGTCGAGCGCCAACCGTACCAAGGATTTGTGGAATTATTCATCTTTCAATGCAAATAGAAACCGAGATCAAGAAGAAGCTCGCAGCCGCAAGTCGGACCCGAACCCGTACCCAAGGTGTTCCGAACTGGTCGCCAAACGCATCGCCATCCAACTGGCCACAAGAAAAGTCCAAAGCGGCCATCATCGACTCACGATTCAAGCCCAAGGAAATAACCAAGGACAGCTGACAAGATCCTCGCAAGACAGCCAATGACATCCGTAGAGGGATATCATTTGTGTCAAATGCTAAGGCCGAGGGCATTATGCCCGCAATTGTCCGAACGCCCGTGCCATGATCATCACCGAGTCCGGAGAACTCGAGTCCAAAGGAGAAATGTCCGAGGAAAATGACCAAGACGAAGCAGACATGGAGGAAGCCGTAGCTGAGCTCAAAGTTGGAGAGCTATTGATGATCCGGCGAATCCTCAATGCTAGCCAAGAGTCGGACGACTCCAACCAGCGCGACAACATCTTCCACACGCGATGCACTGTAAGCGGGAAGGTGTGTGGCTTGATTATTGACGGAGGCTCCTGCACGAATGTAGCGAGCTCCTATATGATCAAGAAACTTTCTTTACCAACCACTTGCCACCCTAAGCCCTATAAGCTTAAATGGTTGGACGATAAGACCGTGGTATGCGTGAAGGACCAAGTCCTCGTCCCATTTAGTGTCGGACCGTACAAGGACCAAGTCCTATGTGATGTAGTACCGATGCAAGCTCGCCATCTCTTGCTGGGGATACCATGGCAGTTTGATAAGGGAACGTCACATTGCGGACACACCAACCAGTATACGTTTGTACACGATAACAAGCGTATCAGTTTAAAACCTTTAACACCAATGCAAGTCCGCGAAATGCAATCCAAGCTGTCTAAGGATTTGGAATCTAAAATGAACTTCATGATCCAGTCAAGTGACGTTAGAAAGTCTATTAAGGACTCCAACCAAGTGTTATTGATGGTTTTTAGAGATCTGTTGGTTGAAGGAACAAGAGTCTTGGAGGATACGCTCCCGACGCTATCAAGGACGTGCTTAAGCGATACTCGAACGTGTTTCCAGATGAATTTCCGAAAGTTTACCACCTCTTCGAGGCATCGGGCATTAGATCAACTTGATCCCCAGAGCACACCTACCAAATCTTCCCATATACCGAGTAAACCCGGAGGAAGCCAAGGAATTGGAACGGCATGTCGAGCTCATGTCACAAGGCTATGTTCGAGAGAGGCTTAGCCCTTGTACCGTTCATGTCCTGCTTGTCCCGAAGAAAGACGGATCGTGGTGCATGTGCGTCGACTGCCGGGCCATCAACAACATCACGATCAAGTACCGGCATCCGATCCCGCGTCTGGACGACATGTTGGACGAGCTCAGTGGATCAGAACTTAACTATATGATAAGGGTTAGAATGGTGGAGGAAACATCAGAAGCTACCTGATCCGATCGTCGCAGTCCAAGTTCTATTAAAAGGCTCAGTTTGATGCTTCTAGAGATATGCTCTTGATCTCATATCAGCCTGCATATAGTAGTCTGTATTAATACTTAAAGACTCTTACTTTCCACTTTTCACAAATAACTATTTGTTTGTTGCATATCTATATGCAACACTTACCTGTCTAATAGGTTTGGGAACACGGTACTCCACCATTCTAACCATTTTCTCCAAAATCGACCTCAAAAGTGGATACCACCAAGTGAGCATGAAGGATGGAGATGAATGGAAGACCGCCTTAAAAACCAAGCAAGGTTTGTACGAATGGTTGGTTATGCCATTCGGTTTATCTAATCCACCTTCGAACTTTATGCGTTTAATGAACCACGTTTTGAGAGCCTTCATCAATAAGTTTGTTGTGGTTTATTTCGATGACATCCTCGTTTACAGCTCTTGTCTGTCCGATCATGTCGAGCATTTAGAGCTTGTTTTAAGCACTCTCCGCGAAGAGAAATTGTACACCAACTTGAAAAAGTGCGTCTTTGTTGCTAATGAACTTGTCTTCTTAGGCTTTGTTGTCAGTGAACAGGAACTTAAGGTGGACGGCGAGAAGATCCAAGCCATAGAAGAATGGCCCACGACCACCAGTGTCTCCCAATTCCGATCGTTCCACTGATTATCCAGTTTCTTTCGACGATTCGTGAGAGATTTTAGCACGGTCGCCGCCCCCTTACCGCGGTGATCAAGAAGAACCAGAAGTTCAAGTGGGTGAGCCGATCAAGAACGGGTCTTCTTGGAACTCAAGAAGCGTCTTACTCAAGCTCCTCTCCTTGTCCTGCCCGATTTCAACAAGACCTTCGAGGTGAAATGTGACGCATCCGGCGTTGGCATTGGAGCCGTTTTCACGCAAGGCAGTAAACCGGTCCAATTTCAGCGAGAAGCTCAGCGGTGCAACCCTCAACTATCCCACTTATGACAAGGAGCTGTATGCACTGGTACGTGCCATGGAGACTTGGCAACATTATTTACTAGCTTGCGAGTGTGTAATCCACACGGACAATGAGACGTTAAAACATTTGTGCGGCCAAACCAATCTTAATAAGAGGCATGCCAATTGGCTGGATTTCATCGAATCCTTTCCATACGTTATCAAGTACAAGAAGGTAAAGGAGAACGTCGTAGCCGATGCCCTTTCCCGAAGACACGCCTTGATCACCACCATGGACGCCAAAGTATTAGGGTTCGAGAGCATTAAGGACGCGTACATAGACGATGCTGAGTTTGGGGAATGTTTCAAGAACTTTGGCAAAGGAAACTATGCAGAGTTCTATGTGTATAAGGGCTACTTTTTCAGAGGTCAGCGTCTTTGCATCCCAACCGGCTCTATCGGAAGTCTGACCGGACATTTTGGAGTGGCTAAGACTTTAACCATGCTACAAGAACATTTATTCTTGCCAAGGATGCGGAGCATGGTCGAGAAGCATTGCGGACAGTGCATAGTGTGTCGAGCCTCCAACTCCACCACTCATCCTCACAGACTCTACACCCCGCTACCGGTCTCGACAGGTCCTTGGGTCGACTTGTCCATGGACTTTGTCCTTGGATTTCCACAAATACATCGGAATGACACCATCTTTATAGTGTTCGATCATTTCTCCAAGATGGTGCACCTCATCCCATGCCACAAGAGCAACGATGCAGTGCACCTAGCCAACCTGTTCTTTAGCCATGTGGTCCATCTTCATGGCCTTCCCCGGACGATCATCGCGGACCAGGAACCAAGATTCCTTGATCACTTCTAGCGTACCTTGTGGAAGAAGCTGGGGACAAAGTTACTGTATTCCACTGCCGCACATCCTCAAACCGATGGGCAGACCGAAGTCTTCAACCTGACCCTTGGAGCATTACTCCGTACGGCTATCGCAAGCAACAAAGGGACTTGATTAGAATGCATTCCGCTCATCGAGTTCGCCTACAACCAAGCAGTTCACTCGGCCACCAAGAAGTCTCCGTTCGAGGTCGCCTACGGCTTTAAACCGCTAACACTGATGGATTTGCTACCATTGCCACCAGACCAGACTGAAAGGCAAGACAGGCCACCAAGGCTGAATTGGTCAAGCATTTGCATGAAGAGGTCCGAGCCAACATCAAGAGAAGAAACGAGCAATATGCACGTTATGCCAAAAAAGGACCCAAGCCAATGTTCTTCCAACCTGGCGATTGGGTGTGGCTACACCTACGGCCGGAGCAGATCACGCAGAGACTGAAGGACAAACTAAGCCCACAAGGAGATGGACCATTCCAGATCATCGAGAAGATCAACAACAATGCCTATCGCCTTGAGCTGCCCGGTGAGTACAATAGGTCCATATCGTTTAATGTTGTTGATCTTTTTCCATTTGATGCAGGTGATGACGAAGATGTTTTGGAGACAAAACCTTCGCAAGGGGGAGGGAATGATGTGAGCACCGGATCGGACACTCGACTAGGAACTCTCGCACTGGGCCCAAACACCATTGGGACACTCGTATCACCCGTGGGACAACTCGGAGAAATCATGCCTAGGATCATTCTCGGTGCAACCACTCAGACCAAGAGCTCATCCAGGACTTCAAGACACAAGATCAAACACTTTGTCCAAGCATTCGTCCAAGAAGACCAAGAGATCGACTCAGCTAAGGCAACCATCGGCGAAACTGTACGTACGGCCTTACCCAAGGATGAGGGCGCCAAAGACGTTAGGATCATGACTTGTACTCTTTTTCTTTACTTTGGGTTTGTCCCATGAGGTTTACCGAAGAAGGTTTTAACGAGGCGACGAGTCCTAACGCACAACGCCGCATTTTGAAGCAAATGATGTGGTTCCCGCTTCTAGCCTAAGGACGTGGCCTATTTTGTCTTTTTCTTTAACTTTTAAGTTTTGAAATTTTCTAGATCCTTCCCTAGTGAACGTTGGCAACGTGTGCGGACCATTGCGAGTCCGCGTGTCCCTAGTTCCCTCTAAGCCCTTATATTATTTAAGCTTCCAATGCCGCTAGCTTAGGTTCTTTAGACTTGAATGAAATCATAATTCCCAGAGAGTGAATCTTTGTTTCTTGTCTCAACTCTCTTTCTCGCAACTTAGTCTGGGACTGGGCTTGAATGAAACCCTAGAAGGACCGATCCGAGATTGCTCTTCTTCTAGAAGGCGTACAACGCTTCCCATCACCCGTGTACACTGCCGTTCGATCCATACCGCCTCTATCGCACAGAGGTCATTCTGATCATTGGTTGTTTTCCACTTTGACCCCATCTCTTTCTAGTGGACCGAGGTCGAGTTTCTTACTCGGTTCGCTAGCCGCCTTCCGTCCGTCCGTCCGCTACCGCGTCTGTTTGTCTGAACCACCGCCATCTTACCACTACCATTCAAATCTAAGTTCTACTCGTTCGTTCGGCCTTAAATTTCGTTTCCATCGTCCATTCTCATTCTATTTTTATCCTGCCTTCTTTGGTCCAAGGAAGTTCTTGTCTTCCTAAGCGTCCTTTGACTCCGACCTATGTCCGAACCGAATAGCCACCCGGCGCTCACATCAATCCTGGTAAAGCTAACCTGGTTGCAGATGCTTTGAGTCGGAAGCGGGCGGTTTCGTCTCAGGAGCATGATATGGAGGTGTTAGTGAGTGGGATTAGTGCATTGAGGCTGTGTGCTATCTCACAGGAGCCTTTCAGATAGTCTCACAAGGGGGAGGCAGCTGATCGAGCGGACTTGTTGAGCAGAGTGCGGTTAGCTCAGGAGAGTGATGAGGGGCTGGTGAATGCCTCTAAGGCTGCGGGTTTGGAGTATCAGGTCTATGCTAATGGGACTATTTGAAACATTATCTTTTGGAGGATGGTGTGATGGAATGATATGGATGATGATGATGAATGGCAAGAGGTTTCAATTACTCTTATGTTGTTGTAATATAAGAGATGTCAATCCATAATGAGTGTGATGCAAGCAATCAGGATGTGAACACTTATCTAAGTTAAGCCAATTATAAATGATGTTTGTCACTAACAACCTAATGATGAATATAGAATGCAGAAAGTAAAAGCTACTAGGACTAGGTACTAAATGCAAAGAGAACAGGATGATCAAAGCAATAATGTAATGAAACAGAAACAGAAACTACATAGTGCAAGACAAGTAATGAAACAAAAACTAAATGAATGCAACAGAAATGAAACTACAATGCAACAGGAAATGAAACAGGACAGATGCAAAACATAAACAACAAATACTGGAGGGAGCTCGAGCAAGCACTCGATCGGTTGCTCGATCGAGTACTAGGTCGAGTGGGTTGAAATCCTAGAACAGAACAGAGCATCAAACAAAAAAGGCAGAATGAAAGTAAAGCAAACAACTAACGATTAAACAGGATTCAAACAAGGAAATCAATAGACAAAGAAGGTCCTAAGGATGGATTCATGGGCTGGACTCAAGCTATGGTTATCTAAATTGGCCAACAAACCTCAATCAAACATGAGCTATATCTAGACAATGATCTCCTAATACAAGTTAATCCAATCTCTTGGCAATAACAATCAAGCTAAGATACTCCCAATCTAGCTCTCACTAGCAAAGATCATATAAAAGCAGGCATTAAACAACAAATCATTATAGTCAAAAATCAAACAAAACATCTAATCTCTTAGCATGCTTAATGATAATCTCTACATCTAGCCTTATCTAGCAACTTAGACATTGGTATGATGCTAAGAAGCTTAAGATCTAACCTTACCCTCTCAGATATAAGGATAGCATAGAGCATATCTAGCCTAGAAGAGATCTATAACAATCAAGCTTGACCAACCTAAACAACCATAACCCTAATCCAGCCTAATCTATCCTCAAGATCCTAGAACACTACTCACAATCACCAAACATGATAAAAGTCATAAACCCAGAAATCAATGAAACTTGCATTATTAGATAGATGAGATAAAGATCTACAATATTGAAGAAGAAATCAAACTCAAATTCTTAATACTTTGAAAGTTATGGAACCAACAAGTATCAAAAATCTCTTAAGATTAAACAAACGAGGCTATGAAATCTAAAAATAAGAAAAGCAAAAAGTACTAATTCCCAAAAGGGTAAATACTAGGTTTTTAGATTTTCTCTCAGGTTGCTCTCTTTTTGCCTGCTGAGTACAAGGCTTTATATAGAAAAAGGAGGGGAAACCCTAAAAATGCTAAAAGACAAAATAGAAGGGCAGCTCGGTCAACTCGACCTGGTGCTTGGTCGAGTGCCTGGTCGAGTGACCACTTATTCTGCTTCTCCCATCCGGTCGAGTCCTTCTCCGCACACGGTCGAGTGTCTGGTCGAGTATGCGGTCGAGTGGACCTCCGAGTCTTGTTTCTTCAGCTCTAACTCCCTCGTTTTCTTCTCTTGATAGCTTCACTCCTCTTCAGTATTCCTTCCATACTCCTCAGGCACCAAAATCACCTGTTTATGCAAGAAACTATGCAAATACAATGCAACTATACTCTAATGCATAAACAGTCCTAAAGCTATGCAATAATGGCCAAACTAGTGATGAAAAATATGTGAATATACTAAGGGAAAACAAGGTAAAATATATGAACATCAACACCCCCAAACTTAGTCTTTGCTTGCCCTCAAGCAAATAAACAAGAGGTGAGGTTTGAAAGTGGGATCTCAGCTCCTAAAGCTTGCTAATAAACTAGCTAGAATCAATGTCCAAGTTACTAGTACAATGATGCAAGGTGAATGAGCTCTACTTAAAGATTTGAGACAAGCCTATCACAGCCTTAACTAATTCAAGCCTTAGACATCCACATGCATTCAAATCAATCATTTCCTTTAACATTCATTAAACAAGAACATGAATCAACTTATGCAATGTTGAAACTCATTTGGCTTGGTAATAAAAGGTTTAGAGACAATGATGGTCTCTCTTTAGAGTGGGGCTTATCAATATCAAGGTTCTCTCATAAAAAATGGATTGAGCTTTAGAAGAAGGCTAAAGGCAAGAACACTTAGACACATACAAGAACAAAACATTGTCTACCTAAAGGTACCCAAAGTGTTTATCCTATCATTCTAATCCCAAATGATCCTAGTTCTACCATTTATCTTCATCTCTTCTCAAATACCCTTTTCTCTTTTGATTTTAAGCCTTAGGAGAGGTTTCTTATTTGCATCACCTAGTGGAATGGGGTTTCTTTCTTATTTGCTATGGTTCACTTTTCTTCTTATTCTTTAAGACATAAAAGCATTTTGCTAAACTCTTATTTTCTTTCTTTCTTTTCTTTGACTAGAATCATCTTCAACAATCTTATACGTCCCATTCTTTCACTAGAGCTTAAATTTGCTTAAACACATTCCCCTCCTAATGACTCTAACCTTTTCTTTCTCTTTTTTTTCTTTCCTTTTCTTTTTTTCAAAACAACCAAGTCCCAAACCCAAGAATTAAACCACCTAGTCCTATCTAGTTTGAAAATTGCAAACTAGAACTACACAAGGCTTTACTCTTGCCAGCTCAAACCTAACACTTTCTACCAAGCTCAACCCCAAAAAGGCCTTACACACAAGAATAAACATGGCTTGAAAGAATGATAGGTTAAGGGTACGGAAAACTGATTTTAATGATTTAATCAGCTACTTGGATCAACAAGAGTGGTAAAAAGGAGAAAGATGATCCAAATATGTATATGGTATCCATGAGTTTAAAGCAATGCACAAGATGATAATTAAAAGTCAATATTAGGTTCTTATAAATAGGAAGTGACATCAAATCACAACATGCTTCAATTTAGAGTAGAATGCAGTTTAGGAATTCAAGACATGGTTCAATCTTATGTTTCTAGCTACTCAACTAGCATCAAAGTACTATTAACTTGGGCATTGATCCTAGTTTAGTGAATTTAAACAAGCTAACAAGGTTAAACTCATTATAGATCCCTTATGCAAAAGAAATATGAAACAATCCTATATGAAACATGCTAAACAAAATTTAATATGCAATGCAAACTACATGAACACTCTTTTTTTTTTATAAAGATTTTTGCAAAAATTTTCAAAAAAAAATTTTTTTTTTTTTTATGCCTTAGATGAAATGCAAATACTAACATGATAATGATAAAATATGAAATAAGAAAACAAAACACAACATCAAATACTATCTTAAACCCTCCCCCAAACTTAAATTACACAGTCCACTGTGTAAGAGAAATTTGCAAGAGGATTCAAGACTAAAAACAAAATAAAACTAAAGATGCAATGGTATTTACAAAGGTAAGGTGATGGTGGTACCTCATTGGTTGTGAAAGAAGCTGTCTACAGCATCATTCATGCTGTCATGGGTGTAGTTGGGGTCTTGTTTCTGAGTTGGAGGTGGTGAAGGGGGCAACTCGACTACGGCTATCGACTGGTACTCGGTCGAGTGCCCACTCGAGTGGGTCGGTTGAGTTGGCGCGAGGAGGGTGAAATTGCTGACCTTGCTGCTGGTAGAACCGATGCAATAGGGCTGGATCTATGAAGTATTGGGGTGGGACGGGAGGGTAACCTGGATATCCTGCTGGAGCTAGGAAACCATAAGGAGGCCTTGGCAGGTACTCGGTCGAGTGATCCGGGGGTACTCGGTCGAGTGGGTGCTCGAGTGATCCGGTCGAGTGCCTTGGAAACTGCTGTTCTCGGCGACTTGAACCTCTCCTCCTCTGAATTGGTTCATGCAATGAAGCTCTAGCTGGTACCACTTGGTTTTCAGCTCTAGACAATCCTCTAGTTGAGCTACTCTTCCTCAAAGGGGTAGAATGGCTTGGTGATGAGTTTCCACTCTTTAATTCAGCAATCTCCCTCTTTAAGCCCTTGATGGACTTAGTCATTCTTCCCACCTTCTTCTTCAGCTTGTCATAGTTCTTCCCATGCCACTTGCTCCACTTTTGTAGAAGTGTCAACCTCTTGCTAGTCTCCCTCACTCCTCTACTATCTCTAGGGCTTGGCTCATAGTCTTCAAAAAAAAATTGCTCTTCCCCATGAGCTATCTCCTCATCTCCAGCTTAATCTTCTCTCACTTGTGCTGCCCCAACAAACAAAAACTCAGCAGCTGGCCAAAATTCAATGTTTTGCCCTTCAATTATGGTTGTGAGTTCCTTGTTGGGTAGAACAAGCTGGCTTTTCCCTAGTGTTGGGTGCTCAAAGTTGAAGAGGTGCTTCCCATGGTGCATCTTGTTGGCTAGGATGAGAGTGGAGGTGAGGTAGTTGGTGTCAATCCATCTTGGCATGACCTTCTCTCCTCTAAGTGGCACCTTGGCAGCTACTAGAATTGGAGTGATGATGCCTCCAATGGTTAAGACTCCAGTTGAGCCCCTCTTGTACAGCTTGCTCACCCAAATCCTATAGTAGATCAATTGGTCAATGAGGACCATGGCAAGATCAGTCCCCACACTGCTTCCTAGGATGATGGTCCCATCTCTTGCTTGAAGGATGATGCCATTGAGAGCTACATTAATCATCTTAAGCTCTCCCTCATTTATGTTTCCAATTTCCTTCCTAGCAAAGAAAGTGTTTGCTAGGACCTTGTGGAAGTACCTTAGGACTGGGCTCCTTATCTTTGAGCTTTTGGACTTGGAGGATGAGTAGAGGTTGCTATCTCCAATGGTCTCCCAAACAGCAAAGAGCTCTTCTCTTGGTATGACCATGCTCCTCTCACTACCAACTTCAAAGCCAAAGATATTGGCTATCTTCTTGAATGAAAGCTCATACTTCCTCCCCTTGATGGTGAAGTTGCAACAACCAGCTCCCATTTCCTTATCCACCCTTGAGAAGAACTGAAACTTGATGGTGGCTAAGAACTCAAAGTTCTTTTCTCTATAACCTTCCATGCACAGCCCCATGAACTTGCTTAGGTTGCACTTCTCAAAGAGATACTCTACATCTTCAGCAATTCCCAGCTTCTCCATGGTCTCCTTGTGTGGATACCTTGTTCCTTGAAAGCTCATCCTCATGAAGGCTTCATAGAGCTTCTTTGGAGTTAAACCGCAAGACTCTTCTTCTTCCTCCTCTACTTCTTCTTCTTCATCACTCTCACTTTCAACCTCTTCTTGTTGATCTTCAGCAGCTGGCCTCTTCCCTTTGGCCTTGTATTTCCTTATGTGTTCTCTAAGAGCGAACTCCATCTCCTCTTCACTCTCAGTCCTCTCAGGATCCTCCTCAACTGGCTGGTGTTTCTTACTCGCAACACCACTCAACCGCGCACTCGAGCCATCACTCGGTCGTTTGCCTGCTCGAGTGGGAGGTCAAGTACTTCCGCCAGCTTCTTTTCTTGATGCAAGATGAGCATCACGTCGATCTAAGGAGCGATCAGCGGTTTGTTGAGACGACCTTGTAAACCTTGAAGACATTTTCGAATAGAACTGAAGAGAATAGACTCAAAGCTTAGAGTTAATAGGTTAGTGACCCAAAAATCAAAAGAACTAAGCTTTGAGCAAGAAGATGAACTTGAGAGAGACTTTAGACTAAATTTTGATTGTTTTAAGCAAATGAGAGAGTGTGAGAAGCATAGGGTTGAGTGTACCTCTTTATAAAGAGACTAAGGGGACAAAGAGACAAGGGTGGAGCGTTTTTGGCATTCAAATTTGAAATGAGAATCTTTGACTCACTTTTGCTGTCATTCGACCCCACGTGGTCGAGTGCTGGACCAAAGTTTGAAATTTGAACTCCTTTTTCCCACCACTCGATCATGCTTGAGAAATTTGAACCGAGTGGGCTTGGGTTTTAGGGCCACTCGATCGAGTACCTCTCGTGGGTGTGGTCGAGTGGGCTTGCGAGTTCACTTCTACAAGTCCAAATCTCTCAAAACCCATCTACAATCTCAATAAATAGCATGCCCAACACAAACATAAAAGAAAAGAAATCAAAACTACAAGGAAAATTAAACATATTTACAATGATACCTTAGGGACTTCCTCCCTAGTGAGCTTGTTTAAAGTCACTAAGATTGACTTTTGATGCTTATTTTAGACTTTGTTTAGAGACCAAGGAGGTGATGAAATCCTCCTTGGTACAACTTGATCAATGTGAAACTGATCTTTGATCACTTCACCCTTAACACATGAACTTTGTTTCTTCTTAATCTTGAGCCTTGGTCTTGCCTTCTTCAAAGACTTCTTGTTGAGTTGGACTTGAAGATCCTTCACCAGATCAGTCAACTCTTGAACTGAACTCTTGAGCTTTTCAACTGATTCCTCTTGAGATTAGAGCTTAGCCCTTGATGTTTCCACTTCACTTGAGACCTCATGACCATCCTTGCCCTTGATAGTAAAAGGTTGACCTTTGATAGAGGGTAAGTTGATTGGGTTGTTGATATCAAACTTCATGGTCACATCCTCAGCTATATTCAAAGTGAGAAGCCCTTCCTTGACATCAATGAAAGCTCCAGCAGTAGCTAGAAATGGTCTCCCTAGTAGGATAGGGTCTTCAATCTCCTCATTCATCTCTATAACCACAAAATCAGTATGAATTCTTGTTTTTCCTATCTTGACTGGAAGGCTCTCCAATTTGCCAATCACATCCCTCTTGGAACCATCTGCTAGACCAATATAGAGTTTGCAGGGCTTAAAGTATTCATACCCTAACTTCTCAGCCACTGAGTGTGGCATTAAACTCACTGAAGCTCCTAGATCACACATGCACTTGTTGAAGTGCATGTAGCTGATTGAACAAGGTAGGTTAAATGGACCTGGATCTTCAAGTTTTGTTGGGAGAATAGCTTCCCCAATCTCCTTCAAGTCCTTCATGTCTTGATCTTGAGCTTTCTGCTTTGACATCTCAAGTAGCATATCTTGGTAGAGAGGATATTGATCATACTATTTCAAAGCAGGCCCTCTCTCTTCTTCTTGGAATGCAATAATGACCTCTTCCCTTAAAGCCATCACTTCCTTTTGTTGCAAAGCTAACTCTTCCTTCTTCTCAATAATTTCCCTTAGCTTTTTCAGCTTATGTGCCTTAAAACGTCCTGGGAATGGCAGAGGTGGTTTGTAAGCAGGAGGAATGTACTTAGCAGGCTTAATAGCTTCTGTGTCTTCAACTCCACTGGTCACTCGATCATGAACTCGGTCGTGTGTGTGGTCGAGTACCTGGTCGAGTGCCTTGACGACTTCAGTCTGCTGAGTAAAACCTTAACTCTGAGCTTCACTTAGTGATAAATCCTCCCCATCTTGAACTTCATTGTCCTCAGTGACGGCTTTCTCATAGAATTAGATAGCTTTAGCAATGAATTCCCTTGGGTTTTGAATGGATTTTCCAGGGAGTTGATTAGGCTTTGGAGCTGATGTGGAGGTAATGTTGCTCTCCATGTACTTGATTCTTGAGTTCAGACCTTCAAACTTCATGTTGAGATCATTATACTGAGAAGTTAGCTTTTGGTTCAGCTCAGCAAACTTCTTCGCATCCTCAATTTGCCCATTTGCTTGCCCTAGCAACATTTGTTGCATCATAGCTCTTAAATCTGGTTCTTGGCTTTGGTTAGTCTGAAACCCTGGTGGGGACACAATTGAGGCTGGAACCCTTGATGTTGTTGCTTGGGTGCATAGTTGTTTGTTGTTAGGGATGTTGAGGAGAGTATACTTGATCTTGAGGGTTTGCTACATTGGTGCTTCTATAGGAGAGGTTGTTGTTCTTAAATCCTCCTCCTTGATTGTAACCTTTGAAACCTCCCTCTTGATTGTATCCCTTGTATCCTCCTTGGTTTTGCATGTAGCATAGCTCAGCAAACTCTCTCTCCCCATCTTGAACTTGAGACTCCTCTTCACCAATGAAGTGAATGGTCTTTTGTTGGCTAAGTAGAATTCTATCTAGCTTGTCATTGACTACTTTCAAGTCCTTCTTGTACTTCTCCTCTTGATCATTGGAGACAAACCTTACTGTTCTGTCATAGTCCTCATTATAATTTCCATCTGATTGAGCTAGATTCTCTACCAACTCCCATCCTTCTTCTACATTTTTGTTGAGGAAGTTACCATTGGATGCTGTGTCTAGAAGCATTATGATCTTAGGTAGAACTCCTCTATATAAAGTGCTGAGCAAAGACTCATTGTTGAAGCCATGGTGAGGACACTGAGTTTGGAATCCTTTAAATCTCTCCCATGCTTCACAAAAACTCTCATTATTCTTTTGAGCAAAGCCAGAGATTTCATTCCTCAATCTTGCAGTCCTAGCATTGGAAAAGAACTTGGCCAGAAAAGCTTTCTTGCAAGCATCCCATGTGGTTATGGCTCCAGTTGGAAGTGTCTTCTCCCATAGGTGAGTCTTGTCTCCAAGTGAGAAGGGGAATAGCCTAAGCTTGAAACCATCTTCACTTCCACCATTAATCTTGGTGAGGCCACATATTCTATCAAACTCATCAAGGTGGTCTAGGGAATCTTCCATTGGTAAACCATGAAACTTGTTAGCTTGAATCATGGTGATCAGACCACTCTTGATCTCATAGTTATTGTTGGCCACTGCAGGAGGAACTATGCCAGCTCTTTGGTTGTGTGTATTAGGGGCATCTCCAGCACCAATGTTCCTTGGCCTTGGATCTTGATTGTGTTGTTGCTCCATTAGCAACTCTTGTTCTTGTTCTTGAAGAATTCTTGTTCTCTACTGTCTTAAATCTCTTGGTAGGAGGTTGATGTGATCAAGGTACCTTTGAAGATTCTGATTACCCTTTGATCTTGTTTGCATCAGCTGACTCGATCACTGACTCGGACAGACACTCGGTCGAGCACAGGCTCGAGTACAGGGTCAAACTGACTGAGACAGGAGGTCTATTTGTATCCAGTGTGTGGCTCGATCAGGTACTCGATCAGACACTCGGTCGAGTGGTGGTCGAGTCGAGCTGGTACTTGAGACTCAAAACAACCAAGCAGATGAAGAATCTTAATCAGTAGTGAACAGAGGAACAATAGAACTTAATCTTAGACTTGTATAAATCCTAAATGTCACAAATAAACACTCAAATGGCAACGGCGCCAAATTGAAACATATCTTTTGGAGGATGGTGTGATGGAATGATATGGATGATGATGATGAATGGTAAGAGGTTTCAATTACTCTTATGTTGTTGTAATATAAGAGATGTCAATCCATAATGAGTGTGATGCAAGCAATCAGGATGTGAACACTTATCTAAGTTAAGACAATTATAAATGATGTTTGTCACTAACAACCTAATGATGAATATAGAATGCAGAAAGTAAAAGCTTCTAGGACTAGGTACTAAATGCAAAGAGAACAGGATGATCAAAGCAATAATGTAATGAAACAGAAATAGAAACTATAGTAGTGCAAGACAAGTAATGAGATAGGATCAATAAAAACTAAATGAATGCAACAGAAATGAAACTACAATGCAACAGGAAATGAAACATGACAGATGCAAAACATAAACAACAAATACTGGAGGGAGCTCGAGCAAGCACTCGATCAGATGCTCGATCGAGTACTAGGTCGAGTGGGTTGAAATCCCAGAACAGAAACAGAGCATCAAACAAAACAGCGCAGAATGAAAGTAAAGCAAACAACTAACGATTAAACAGGATTCAAACAAGGAAATCAATAGACAAAGAAGGTCCTAAGGATGGATTCATGGGCTGGACTCAAGCTATGGTTATCTAAACTGGCCAACAAACCTCAATCAAACATGAGCTATCTCTAGACAATGATCTCCTAATACAAGTTATTCCAATCTCTTGGCAATAACAATCAAGCTAAGATACTCCCAATCTAGCTCTCACTAGCAAAGATCATATAAAAGCAGTCATTAAACAACAGATCATTATAGTCAAAAATCAAACAAAACATCTAATCTCTTGGCATGCTTAATGATAATCTCAAGATCTAGCCTTATCTAGCAACTTAGACATTGGTATGATGCTAAGAAGCTTAAGATCTAACCTTAACCTCTTAGATATAAGGATAGCATAGAGCATATCTAGCCTAGAAGAGATCCCCAAACAATCAAGCTTGACCAACCTAAACAACCATAACCCTAATCCAGCCTAATCCATCTTCAAGATCCTAGAACACTACTCATAATCACCAAACATGATAAACATAGTCATAAACCCAGAAATCAATAAAACTTGCATGATTAGATAGATGAGATAAAGATCTACAATATTGAAGAAGAATTCAAACTCAAATTCTTAATACTTTGAAAGTTATGGAACTAACAAGTATCAAAAATCTCTTAAGATTAAACAAAAGAGACTATGGAATCTAAAAATAAGAAAAGCAAAAAGTATTAATTCCCAGAATGGTAAATACTAGGCTTTTAGATTTTCTCTCAGGTTGCTCTCTTTTTGGCTGCTGAGTACAAGGCTTTATATAGAAAAAGGAGGGGAAGCCCTAAAAATGCTAAAAAACAAAATCAAAGGGCGGCTCGGTCAACTCGACCTGGTGCTCGGTCGAGTGCCTGGTCGAGTGACCACTTCTTCTGCTTCTCCCATCTCGGTCGAGTGTCTGGTCGAGTATGCGGTTGAGTGGACCTCCGAGTATTGTTTCTTCAGCTCTAACTCCCTTGTTTTCTTCTCTTGATAGCTTCACTCCTCTTCAGCATTCCTTCCATGCTCCTTAGGCTCCAAAATCACCTGTTTATGCAAGAAACTATGCAAATGCAATGCAACTATACTCTAATGCATAAACAGTCCTAAAGTTATGCAATAATGGCCAAACTAGACAGTAAATGATGCAAAATATGTGAATATACTAAGGGAAAACAAGGTAAAATATATGAACATCAACACCCCCAAACTTAGTCTTTGCTTGCCCTCAAGCAAATAAACAAGAGGTGAGGTTTGAAAGTGGGATCTCAGCTCCTAAAGCTTGCTAATAAACTAGCTAGAATCAATGTCCAAGTTACTAGTACTATGATGCAAGGTGAATGAGCTCTACTTAAAGATTTGAGACAAGCCTATCACAGCCTTAACTGATTCAAGCCTTAGACATCCACATGCATTCAAATCAATCATTTCCTTTAACATTCATTAAACACGAACATGAATCAACTTATGCAATGCTTAAACTCATTTAGCTTGGTAATAAAAGGTTAAGAGACAATGATGGTCTCTCTTTAGAGTGGGGCTTATCAATATCAAGGTTCTCTCACAAAAAATGGATTGAGCTTTAGAAGAAGGCTAAAGGTAATAACATTTAAACACATACAATAACAAAACTTTGTCTACCCAAAGGTACCCAAAGTGTTTATCCTATCATTCTAATCCCGAATGATCCTAGTTCTACCATTTATCTTCATCTCTTCTCAAATACCCTTTTCTCTTTTGATTTTAAGCCTTAGGAGAGGTTTCTTATTTGCATCACCTAGGGGAATGGGGTTTCTTTCTTATTTGCTATGGTTCTGATGTTCATATATTTTACCCTGTTTTCCCTTAGTATATTCACATCTTTTGCATCTTTTGCTATCCATTTTCACCATTATTGCATAGCTTTAGGACTAATCATGCATTAGAGTTTAGTTGCATTGCATTTGCATCTTTTCATGCATAAACAGGTGATTTTGGAGCTTAAGGAGCATGGAAGCAATGCTGAGAAAGAAGTGCAGCAATCATGAAGGGAAAACAAGAGAGTTAAGGCTGAAATAACAAGCTCCGGAGTCTAACTCGACCGCACACTCGACCGTGTGCTGAGGAGGACTCGACCGAGTGGACAATGCACGAGAGAAGCCAGCTCGACCTGCCACTCGACCGAGCACAGGTCGAGTTGACCAAGCCGTTGACTATTTTGTCTTTTAGCATTTTTAGGGCTTCCACTCCCCTCCTATATAAAGCCTTGTACCTGCAGCCACAAAAGGAGTCAGCTTTTTAGATATTCTCTAAACCTAGTATTTACCCTCTTTGGGATTTATTCTTTTTGCTTTTTGATTTTCAAGATCTTGTACTTGAAAAAGACTAAATTCTTCAATATTGTTAGTTTAATAACTTTCTTAATATTGAGAATTCAAGTTTCATTTCTTTTTCAGTATTGTAGATCTTTGTTTCATCTTTCTAATGATGCAAGTTTTAATCTTTTCTGGGTTTATGATTTTGATGTTCATCATGTGTTCTTGTGAGTAGTAGCTTAGGATCTTGAGGATGGGTTAGGCTGGGCTGTGAATGAGGTTTGTTTGGCTTGATCAAGCTTGATTGTTGTAGATCTCTTCTAGGGTAGATGTTCTTAATGCTGATCCTATATCTGAGAGGGTAGGATTTGATTTCAAGCATCTTAGCATCACACCAATGTTTAAGAGGCATAGATAAGGCTAGATCTAGAGCTTACCATCTTGCTTGCTAAGAGATTAGAGGTTTTGTTTGGTATGAGACATATTTCTTACTGCCTGCTTGTGTAGATTCTTTTCTATGTGAGAGCAAGTCTAGAAATGCATAGGTTTGATTGCTTCTTGATCATGAGAGTGGGAGAAGCTTGTCTTAGATACATATGTCTAGAGATTAGCTCTTGTTGTTTGAGATTTGTTGATCAAGTTAGATAGCCTCAATCATTAGTCCAGCCCATGAATCCCTCCTCAAGTCCTTCCTTGTTTATTGATTTTACAGTCTTAATCTTGTTGCTTGATTGTAGTTTGATTCGTCTTTGCATTACTCTGTTTTTATTGCATTGCTCTGTTTTTGCGTTTAGTCTAGCTCGACCACTCACTCGACCTACACTCGGTCGAGTGCTGGCTCGAGTTCATCCCCAGAACTCTTGTTTATGCTTTGTGATTGTCTTGTTTCACTCTATTTGCATTTCTGTTGCATTTACTTAGCATCTTGTTCATTACTTGTCTTGCATTAGTTCTTTAGCATAGTTTCTATTTCTGTTGGTTGCATCATTACTGTCATAATCATCTTGTTTCATTTGCAATTAGTTCATAGTTCTTATAGTTTACTTTCTGCATTTTGCATCATAGGATTGTTAGTGACAAACATCCTTTACATCTGGCTTAAATTAGATCTTTATGCATATCTTGACTGTTCACAAACACTCATATTGGATTGACACCTCTTATACTGCAACTGCATAAGGGGAATTGAAACACCTTACCATCCATCCATTCATTGCTTACATTCATCATCATTCATCCATCTCTCACCACACCAACAAAAAATAACATGTTTCAGGTTCCCTTTTCTTCTTATTCTTTAAGACATAAAAGCATTTTGCTAAACTCTTATTTTCTTTCTTTCTTTTCTTTGACTAGAACCATCTTCAACAATCTTATACTTCCCATTCTTTCACTAGAGCTTAAATTTGTTTAAACACATTCCCCTCCTAAAGACTCTAACCTTTTCTTTCTCTTTTTTTTTTTTTTTTTTTTTCAAACAACCAAGTCCCAAACCCAAGAATTAAACCACCTAGTCCTATCTAGTTTGAAAATTGAAAACTAGAACTACACAAGGCTTTACTCTTGTCAGCTCAAACCTAACACTTTCTACCCAGCTCAACTCCAAAAAGGCCTTACACACACAAGAATAAACATGGCTTGAAAGAAGGATATGTTAAGGGTAGGGGAAACTGATTTTAATGATTTAATCAGCTACTTGGATCAACAAGAGTGGTAAAAAGGAGAAAGATGATCCAAATATGTATATGGTATCCATGAGTTTAAAGCACGCAAGATGATAATTAAAAGTCAATATTAGGTTCTTATAAATAGGAAGTGGCATCAAATCACAACATGCTTCAATTTAGACTAAAATGCAGTTTAGGAATTCAAGACATGGTTCAATCTTACGTTTCTAGCTACTCAACTAGCATCAAAGTACTATTAACTTGGGCATTGATCATAGTTTAGTAAATTTAAACAAGCTAACATGGTTAAACTCATCATAGATCCCTAATGCAAAAGAAATATGAAACAGTCCTATATGAAACATGCTAAACAAAATCCTAATATGCAATGCAAACTACATGAATACTCTTTTTTTTTTATAAAGATTTTTGCAAAAAAATTTCAAAATTATTATTATTATTTTTTTCTATGCCTTAGATGAAATGCAAATACTAACATGATAATGATAAAATGTGAAATAAGAAAACAAAATACAACATCAAATATTATCTCAAACCTCCCCCAAACTTAAATTACACAGTCCACTGTGTAAGAGAAATTTGTAAGAGGATTCAAGACTAAAAACAAAATAAAACTAAAGATGCAATGGTATTTACAAAGGTAAGGTGATGGTGGTACCTCATTGGTTGTGGAAGAAATTGTCTACAGCATCATTCATGCTGTCATGGGTGTAGTTGGGGTCTTGTTGCTGAGTTGAAGGTGGTGAAGGGGGCAACTCGACTATGGCCATCGACTGGTACTCGGTCGAGTACCCGCTCGAGTGGGTCGGTCGAGTTGGCGCGAGAGGGAGAAATTGCTGACCTTGCTGTTGGTAGAACCGATGCAAAAGGGCTGAATCCATGAAGTATTGGGGTGGGAAGGGAGGGTAACCTGGATAACCTGGATATTTACCATAATTTGGCTCCTTTTACTTTCCATAGATTCAACAGTACAAAAAAATATTCAAATATACAAAAACTAAATTCGCGCCAAATATTTAAATCGTACTAAAATTTGTATCATGATTGGAATTGTAAAAAAAAACACTCCCCCCTGTAAATTTGGTCATTTAGTACTTTGATAAGTTTCTAACCATAAAAACACCATAATAACTCAAAATAAATAATATGGTATAATTAGATATCTAATATTATCTTTTGGTTTTGATGGTTAAACAATTAAAATAATAATTTTAATTTTTTCTCCATAAAACATGAGAGATAGAAAGTGAATTTAATTTTTGGAAACTAATAATTATTTTAAGAGTTTTTCAAGAATTTTTAATGATTTTTTAATTTAAATATAGTGATTTCTTGTGTACTACTGTACATTTATACCCTTAATGATTTTCGTGTTAAAACACTAATACCAATGATGTGAAAACTTTATAAAACACTACCTACTAATGAATTTTTAAAAAACACTAAATTCTAATAATCTAACAATATCTTTAAATCTTTTGTGGTACTTTCGGATTAATAGATTTACATAATGTCGACAATATATCAATAGTTTCAATTTTTTTCTTAACTTTAAAAAAAAAAAAACAAAGTGGCAACTAGAACAAAAAAAATATAATAATGAAAATATTTTAAACTATCTTACACTGTATGTTTTATAAAGATTTGGATAAAATTTTATAAACATGTATTTGAAGTAATTTTGAAAATTGACAAAAAAAATTAATGAAGTACAATAAAATATGTTATTTGATTTTAAATTCTCCCACTCATATAAGATATTACTGAAAATATGTAAATTAGCCAACCAAAAAAAAAATGTAGGGTTTGAATGGTGACCAAATGTTCATTTGTTTATAAATTTGTTCATCCCGACCCTTGTCACTATTCAATCCCGTAAACTAAAACTAAACGAAATAGGAAAACTTTAGGACTTTATTAGAGAGAGATCAATAAGGCTTCAAATGGTAACCACAATTTAGGAAAAGAAGGAGGAGGAATGTGATATTCCTCTTTATTCCACAGATTTTTTACCATAACACTAGAACAAAAATGTTTCTCCCAAAATTGATGAAGAATAAATAAAACCAAAAAAGGACGAATATTAAAATTCGTTTTTTATTTTAAAATAAATAAAAAATATGTTTATTAATAATATTTTAGTTTTGTAATATAAGAATTTTCATGTTTTACAATATATTGACAGAAAAATATTTTTATATAAATTTCATGTTAACCTAATTTTAAGACTCTATTTAAAACTATATGAATGGTAAAATAAATTTAAAATGACTGTTTATATTGTAAATAAAAATTAAAAATATTTTAAATTAATCTTAAAATTTTATTGTATGTTAATATTAATTATTAATATTTAATATGACATGTCGTTCGAACTTTTACTGGGAGTATGACATTTTCAGATTAAACTAACCGGTTCTTCCAAATTGTTCTTTGCCATAATCCTGAAGGCTTAAAACCCTGAACAAAAAAGTCGCCTTCCCTTCGTCACCGTGCGTGAGTTCTCCGACGCCGTGAATTCTTGGTTTTCCGACCAACAGTTTATCTCCGGCAAAGGATGTTATGTTAGTTTTAGGCTATGCCAAAGGAATCGTTCATCGATTTCTCAGAAATCCCAAATGGTATTCACCCTTTCCTAATCAATTTGTCTGCAATTTTGTGCCTTTTTGCTGTAGAACCCATAAAGTGTTTGGCTTTTCCTTGTGTGTCTTCCTATAGACTTCTGGTTTTTTTTGTTTGGTTGTTTGGCAGGAACTGTGGACTCGTCTTGCTTCACAATCAGTTCTCTAGTTACTCCATTTATGTAAAGTCAAGACCTTTTCTACAAGTTCCATATGAACCAGCTTCTTTTGACCTTTTACGATCTCAGGAGCAGACTCTGCTTGCGTATGATGGTTTGTTTAACAGACGTTACATGAGTAATTCAACTATAGAGCTAAGAACAGATGATAATGTTGTGAGGTTTGCTTTCAACAATGCCACTGGTAACAATGTTGTGCCTACAAGGAAAGAAACGAAATGGAAAAGGGCTAAGTTGTCAAGAAAGACTAAAGTGAATGAGTTGAGGTTTTATCGTCTTAAGGCGAAAAAGAAGATGAATTCTCCAAAACCTGAAGTTAGAATCCGTTACAAGCTTGAAAAGGTTCTAATCAGTAATGATGCAGTTTCATATTATTGTACCTATACTAGTGTTGCTCAACTGCATTGTAATTGGGTTTTCTTGCGAACTTGGAAAGGGTAGACCTTTATATGCATATGACTGTTAGTCTTATAATGATGTGTTCATCTGTATTAGTCAATGTAACATGTTAGTAGCTCTAAAAGTTTATTCAGGATTTGTTGGTATGGTTGATTGTGCAGGCGAAGAGGAAAGAAGAATGGTTGATTGAGAAACTGAGGAAATACGATGTCCCGAAATCACCAGCGGAGCCCTATGATCCAGAAATTTTGACAGAGGAAGAGCAGCATTACTTAAAACGTACAGGTGAGAAGAGAAAGAACTTTGTCCTTGTTGGGAGACGGGGAGTGTTTGGAGGCGTGGTTCTGAATCTGCACCTACACTGGAAAAAGCATGAGACTGTTAAAGTTATTTGCAAGCCCTGCAACAAACCCGGGCAGGTTCATGAGTATGCAGCAGAGCTTGCTCGGTTGAGCAAGGGCATTGTGATTGATGTCAAACCTAACAACTCCATAGTATTGTACCGTGGGAAAAACTATGTGAGACCAGAAGTGATGTCTCCCATTGATACCCTCTCTAAAGATAAGGTATTGATAAATCCAGATACATTATGTTGGCTGCGTGTTTCTTGTTCTGACAAAAAGTAAATGAAAATGGCAGGCTTTGGAGAAATATCGGTATGAGCAATCGCTTGAACATACGAGTGAGTTCATAGAGAAGCTGGAGAAAGAGCTTGAGGAGTACCAGAAGTATGTTACTCGGCACAAGAAGAAGAAAGATGAAGAAACAGAAAAGAAAGAAGCAGATACGAGGTACAAAGCATTGTAACTAGAGAATGTTTCTCGTTTCAGAGATTTTCTAGCCTCAAGAGCCCAATTTTTCAATGATTCTTTGGTTTTTCAAAGCCATGACATGGTACCAAGAGGTTTGCACTCTGTCCAAGTGGGTCTTGTTTGACTACACCATGTTGTACCAATTGGTTTGAGGATCAGAATAGACAAGTCGATTTAAGATGTCTTAGCCAAAACCGCCAAATTGTGCGGTAACTAACAATAAAGTCCCGAGCAACGTTGGATAATTGTGAATGCTAAAGTTGAACACTTAAATGAAACCAATGCTTCGTGCTTGCGTACAACAACCCAGCTCTGACACATAACTCAACACTATCTCTATCTCTTTGTCATCACCTGTTCAGTTTGTTCTGTTTTCTCTCTTTTTGTAGCCACCTTAATGAAAGAAACTTCACTTACATAAATTATTGGATAACCAAATCGTTTATTTCCAGAGCTTAAGATAAGATACTAGCAGAGAAAGATTGAGACCTAATAAATGTTTTGGCGTAAAGCTCAAAATTTGGACACGAAACAGACTTGCAAACAATAATTCACTACACCACACCAATAATCCAATTTCTTCTAACGCCAAAAGAGATTTGATCAGAAGATACAATACAACTACAAACGTGAAGCAAAAATAACTTCACTGAGACAAGAGAAGTGAAAAAACTCATCTTGAGGACTTCTTTCTCCACTGGGTTCTCCCACGATTGATCTCCTGACCATTTTCTGACAGCCTCAAGATATGCAAGAATTGGCTCTCATTGTATTCTTGTTTGCTTGACGTGGTAGATCCGTTGGTCCCCGTGAGCTTTGAGACCGCCTCGTTGGGAGTCTCAGATGTGGTCAGTGAATCTACAATGTCATCTTGCTGGCATTCTCTTCTGTAATCTAGAGTAATCACTTGGAGCTCGTGTGTGTCGATAATTTCTTGAGGTATGCTCTGCAATTACCAAGGACCAAGGTCAAATTTACGAGTTGGCCCATGAATAGATAACTTAAGGTTTCGTGGCATCAACTTAGTTACTCACCTCGAGGACCCACCCAATGTAGGTGACATTATTTACATGCTGGTTCATGTCTAGATCAGCTCGTCTAGGCTTAAGCCCAAGCATAGAATACTGAGCTGGATCTTCCAGTTTTGGGATTTTCTTTAAGCTGCTATTGTTCTCCTCTGGAAACGCTAGTCTACATAGATACAGAGACAACCTAGTTCAGAATGTCATGTCGATAATTTTGAAGTGGCCATAAGAAAATATGGTGGAAACCATGATTCTTTACCTGGGTTCTCGAGGACAAAAAACCAAGTACTCGTCCCGGACTTCATCTGTAACTCTTTGAAGCCGCCTTGTGTCTTGGTTCATCATCACCCACTTACTGTTAACATTTGTGTAACAACAACAGTTGAGTAAATATGCATGAAATCCCCATATAACTAAATTAGCACTTAAATGCTACTAATGACAATGATGTTGCATCAGATACACACAAACCAATTCATTAAAAAAACCATATGCATCCGAAAAAAAATGATAAGAGTCTGACAAGTTGAAAAAGCAAAAACCTTGTAGCACGTCCAATAACTTCACCGGTAGCACAGTCCTTTAAAATCCAATCACGTCTAGTTCCAATCCTTCCTTCACTCTGACACCAAGTCTCAATCTCAACCACATCACTCCTATAACCAAAACAAGAAAGCTAAAAACTTCCAATTCCAACCACTCAAATCATAAGAGGGAAAAACAAACACCCTTACCAAGCTGGATACTTGTAAATCTCAATATGCATTCTTGCAGTAACCCAAATGAGATGAAATTTCCTCATAGTAAGTGTTGTAGCAAACCCATCAGTCGAAAATCCAACTTTCTGAACATGATTACATGCCACTTCCTACACAAATTCATACTTACAAATCAATCAAATGACCACAAAAAAAAAAAAAAAAAAAAAAAAAAGGCATAACCAAGAGACCATAACACTGAACAATGATCACATTAGAAAGTTAAAACAAACATTGCAACACACAAGAATCGTGTTTAGTATATTGAGTACACATAAACAAACCCCAAAAAGAACCAAAACCTGCAAGAGATTAGCAATTGTCTCAACGGTGGCAGTTTTGTTAATCCCAACTTCATAGCTTCTTACAATAAACTTCTCCTTATACGAGAACCCATCTTCCATCAACCGACCAAATCGGAGACGATCCGCCGGAGGAGCATCGGGAACAGAATCGGCAACACGGAGGCTACTGTTTCCTTGATCGGCCGAGAGAATTGCCCGTAAAGGTTCCTTCTTTATCTGAAAACAAGAGACGATTCCGGTACGGCGATGCACCGGAACAAAAAGCCGGCGAGAATCGGAGAAAAAAAAGCTGTGTAAGTGGTCAGTTACATTACACGAAAGCTTCAACATATCTGGGTAAATTGAGAGATGGGTTTTCTTTATTTAGGGAATATGATTAAAAGGGTTTTTGTGTGTTATAGGAGAGAATCAAGGATTTGGTGTTTGTAATTTTGTCGACGACGATGAGACCGAGGAGGAGGACAGTGGAAATTGAAAGCTGAGAGATTTACGAGATTGCCATTGATATTTTGATAGTTGTTGGCCAATTGGCAAAAGAGTAAAAAGGAGACATGTGTGGTGTGAATAAGAAAGGAGGCTCTGTCTTTTGGTTTCTCACGTGACCGACCTCCCCTGCTCACCGCTTTTCTCCATGTATAGTATAAACTAGGCCTGGCACTAATATCCGTTACCCGTATTCGACCCGTTAGTCGGTTCATATCCGTCCTAAAAAAAGTATCCACAGTTTTAGGGAATCTCCAATGATCCTCTATTTTTGCATCTATAATAGAGGTGAGTTTTACTTCAATGGTCATCTATTCTCACTTCTAAAATAAAGGAGGAAAAAATAGGGAAAACCATTCGAGATGGTCTTAGAATCAAATGAAAGGTATTATAATTAGAGAATTTTATGAGTTTCCCCACATTCAAAACTGATTCTTTCTGGATGTACCACATTACAAAACACTTTTCAAAGACTACCACACCTCTCTTTCAAAATGACCATTATAACCTTCTTACTTGTTTATTTTGCAAAACCATAGAAATATGTTTTTTTTTGTTTTTTATTTAATATAAAATAGTCAGTCACACTTTTTTTCTCTACCTCTTTACCTTTGTTTTTTTATTATAACTACATTAATTTTTTTCTGAAAATTTAAATATAATGGTGGACAAATTTATATTATATATAGACAATTGTAACAAAAAAAAAAAATTTAGTCGATAAATATAAAAATGCACAATGTTGAATTTTTTAATAGACAACATTGAAATTTTAAATAGACAACTTTCATACTTTTTACAAATTAAATAAGTTATATGAGTTATCCCAAGTAAATAAATTGTGCACAACAATAAAAATTTTGGTGGACAACATTAAGTTTTTCGGTAGACAACATTGAAATTTCTGGTGGACAAGTTTAATACTCTTACATATGAAACAAGTCATATGAACTCTCCCAAGTTGTATTGACGGACATAAATTTAAAATAAATAAAAAAACATATTAAATCTGGTAGACAATAATTATTGTCCATGAAGTTTGTCATTTAGCTATTGGTCTTTTTGTTTGATCCAAAAAAAAAAAAAAAAAAAGCTATTTGTCTTTTTCTACTTTGATATTTACAACCCATTACATGTAGGTCAGTTTGGTCATTTTCTCTTCCTGTTATGGTATATCATAAAAGATGTTTTTAATTGTGGTAGAAATGGAAAGTTTGAAAGCAAATGTGGTAGTTTTAACAAAATTCCCTTATAATTATATTACCCACAAGTAACGGACGAATATAGGATATTAGTTTAGTTTTCAATACCCGTTCCATTACTCGTCCCTTTACCCATTTTGTTACTCGACACGTAAATACCCTCTAATATTTTGTATTATTATTAATTTAAAAAATATATTATAGAGTTAAAGTTAAAGCCTAAGTTCAACTTAGCCCAACTAAAATGATATATAAGACGTCCAATAGAATTAATATATTATTTTTATTTGTAAAGTTTGTAATTTTATAATTTTAGTATTATATGTTGCATACATTTATGAATTTTTCTTTTTCAGATTTCAGAATATAAAGTTATTATTGCGATTATTGACAATTATTTTACCGGGTATTTGTTTTTCCGAGTAAAAATAAAGGGTCGGATATTTGAAGGGTCAACTATTTTTTACTGGGTACCCGTTTTTTCGGGTACCCATTATTTAAGGGTTGAGTACAAGTAATTTTTTTCTATTACCCGTTAGAGTCAGGTCGGGTAAAGGGTATGAGAAAATTCAAGAGTACATGTACCGTGCTCTGCCCTAGTATATACACATTAACTATATACTTTGACCTTGAATGGAGAAAACATATCAGACAAAGCAGATCAAGTGGTTCAAGCAGATCAAACAGAATAAAAGTAGATCAAATATTTGGCTGTTCAAGTGCAGATCAAGGATGAACAGCATCAAAAAAGTTGTAGACCAGATCGCATGTATTTCTCCTACATTTACCACAAAAGATAAAAAAAAAAATATGAACTGCACACAGTTCATCTACATTAACTTTTAAAAGTAAAAAAATTCTTGAATGATAACTTAGTGATAGGAGGATTACATTAAAGGGTGATCTGCTATTTTTCTGTTCTCCCATTCAAAGTTTTTATACGAAAATTAAACTCTACACGACAAATACGATAAAACGGCCACAATCGATTCAAACTTCTATCATATATATAAGGTCATAAGGGAATAATTTTGTAAAAATTTACAATTTGAGTGGCAGTTTGAACGAGACTTTATTTTGTCTAAAATCCTCCAAATCGGCGGTCAGGGAAAAGATTATTGTAACCTAGAAATCTTTTGATTGCTTCTTCAACCACTATTCCAACATCTTCATGATTTAAGATAGCAACCCAATGTTTATTAGTAGAATCTTACATATTTTTCATTCCAATTCAGAGTGCAATGAACCCCTTCCATAAAACACTAATTGTACAATAAACGAAATCAAAAGCTAAAGGTTTTTGACTATCAAGTGTAGAGAACAATGAGATTTTCGCAAAAAAAGGCCTTTTAAGTCGCTTTTTTGTCAACTTTACTTTTCCATCTCCAAAAATAAAGATGAATTCTACAAAATAAAAAAATAATAAACAATATAATGCTTATACGTATTTTATAAAATATTAAAAAATCACATACATTATATTTTAAAATTATAAAAATAGACTAAAATTTTTTGTTGCGAATAAGTCTGATTTATTATTTATTAGAAAAATTAGAAATTTCGAAGTGATAAAAGAAATATTATATTGCGTATTATTTTTAACTTCGTGGGATAGACATGCAATTTTTGGAGATGAAAGATAAAATTACAAAAAATTGATGGTATGAAAGTTTTTTTTTGCAGTGAACCAAAAGAACTATTCTTAATTTTATTGTGGCGGATATAACCCTAGAAAGTATCAAAAATTTATTGTTCATGTAATATTAAGGCTTTAAAAAGTTATTTTTGATATTTATTTGTGAAATTTTTCCCTCAAGAGTAGGCTACAAAATCATTGAGAAGTTTTCAAATGTTGTTGGCAAAAGAAGAATATAAATAATAATTTTAGAAAAAATATAGATGATTGCATATTTGATATCTTTGTATCCACATTATTATTTTTAGCAACACTGCATGTTTTCATCTTAAACTAAATTGTTATGGCATCTCTATAATCAAACTAATGGCGGATTTAGAAAACATTATTGTCGGAGGCATAACATTGTCAATTTAAATATATATAAAACAATTTTATGTTGTCATTGTTTAATGATATATATTAACTAAATATGTTTTGGGAAAAATGTCATTAAAACCATGAACTTTCAAATTTTGGCCATTTAAACCATGAACTTTGTTGTAGGCCATTTAAAGCATCAACTTTTGTTGACTAGCCTTTTAAAACATAAAGTTTCGTTGACCAAGCCAAAAAAGACATGACGTTAAATTTGATAATTGGCCTACTAACAGACGTTACTATGCCGTTAGTCACTCCGTTACTGACAAAACGACGTCGTTTCAATGGAAGTTTTAGTTCGAAAAAATGTCATTTAAACCATGAACTTTTAAATGTAGGCCATTTAAACCATGAACTTGTAAATGTATGTCATTAAAACAATGAACTTTCAAATTTATGTCATTTAAACCATGAACTCGCCCTAGGCGTTCGGTGAAAACCATACAACCTGAAAATCTTGGTTATCGGAGCAAACCAAAGAGAGAAAGCCTAAATGTTCAGCGCAATTGATTTGGATAATTGGATTTCGGTTTGGTTTGGTTCGGTAATCGGACCGATTGGTTTATTAGAAATCGCAGAAGTATATAAACCTAACTGACAAACTCGTTTAGCCCTAGTTTAGTTTATTTCTTCTGTCTTCGACTCTGTCACATGATGCGATATCTGAGAAAAATAAAGATGAATATCATTTCATCATTCTTTTTCGATCTTTGTCATGTATTTTATGTCTTTTTTTGTTGTCTTGAGTCTTTTTCATTTATTAGGACACTACACTAGACCTTGAAGGATTAATTATCTTGTTTTAGGACACTATACTAGAGTTTGAAGGATTGATCACCTTTTTCATGTATTATGGTTTAAATGACATAAATTTAAAAGTTTTTGGTTTAAATGACATACATTTACAAGTTCATGATTTAAATGGCCTATATTTAAAAGTTCATGATTTAAATGACACTTTTTGAATTAACTTTCATTAAAACGACGTTGTTTTGTCAGTAACGCAGTGATAAACGACATAGTAACGTCTGTTAGTAGGTCAATTATCGGACTTAACGTCATGTCTTTTTTGGCTTGGTCAGCAAAACTTCATGTTTTAAAAAGCTAGTCAACAAAAGTTGATGTTTCAAATGGCCTACAATAAAGTTCATGGTTTAAATGGCCAAAATTTGAAAATTCATAGTTTTAATGACATTTTTCTCATATGTTTTATACTTTTCAACTAATATTCATTGTCTCAATTAAAATAAAAAAGTTTTTAATGATAGTACATAATATTTACGAGTATAAGCCAAGTCAATACAATATTTTCAAATATAACTTGAATCTAAAAATGAAACTAAAATAATATAAGTAAATAGTGGTTTATTACTAGAGTAGGTCCTTATTTGTTTCACTTACTAGAGTAATACACATTTGTTGGAAAAAGACATATAACCACCTTTATAATCTTTGAACATAATTGTCATTATGAATTATTTTTTGGTTTAAAGAAACTTAAATCAATACTATAAAAACAGCGTTTATCTACAGAGTTTGACACATCAGCTTCAACTTTCAATCTGGTATTGACACATCGGTTAAAATCATTAGCCAATAAAATTATAACAAATAATACAGATCAGCATTTTCTTTGCCAAGTCACGTAATTGTCTTTTTCCTTAGTAACTCGTGACGATTTTAAACCAGAGATCTAAACCTTTTTTGGCTAATCTCTTCTCTCGTCGATCTCTCTGAAACTTTATTGGAAACCCCTCAAACTCGATCCCAAATTTGTTTGTCTTATCATTCATTCTCGATCCCTCTCAGTCTCAATTAATCCCTCTCAGTCGTTATCCCTCTGAGTCAGATTTATCGACGATCTACAACACCCTCTCATAGTGAGGAGTCACATGCATCAATCCAAATCGGATTGGTGAGCTCGAAATTGACACAGAAGAGTAAAATGTATCTTTGGGTGTTCATTATTTGCAGTGATTTAGTGTTTAAATCATGTTGGGTTTGATCCGTTTAGTTGTTTCGCTCTGTTGCAGGAAGATTTCAATTTCAGTAGTTCTACTTTCAATTTGGGTTTTTGATTGATGCTTTTTATTGAGTTGATTTTTCTGATGATAATTGTGTATTTATGATAAACTGCAAACCGTCGCCGAGCCCGAGCCTAGGGAAAACGGGATCGTTTGGTCGGTAGAGAAAGACGTGACCAGGTATCACGTTTTGGTTTTGGTAAAGAGTCGATTTATTCAGTGTAACCGATTTCTAATTGATATGTCTTTGACTGTTCTTGCAGTTGAATTTTGCACCTATTAGAAGAACTAACATGTATATGATATATTTAAGTTGGAAGCAATGGATACTGTGAGTCTGGTGTTCGTTTTAGATTTAAGTTCTCCTTTGACTCTTCTTTTCTTGAGCTTTAGATTTTGTCACTTATTTTGATGTTCTATAATTTGTCTTCAGTATGGTGAGACTCCATTGCACATGGCAGCCAAGGACGGTTGGCCGATTGCAATGAAGCTGCAAAATTACTCCTTCAGAGTGGTGATTTTATTGAACCAAAGCCAGCGTAATTTCCCAACTCTTTATATTTATCTGTCTTCCCTTTTTGTAATGTGAAATTTTTGCAGCTCTACTTCATTGAAAACAGCTTGGACTGATTTGTTTTTTGGTTTTGGTTACTTTATTCCTCGTTTCGATTAGATTTAGCAAATTTGTTCCATTTCAGTGTTTAGATGATCGAGTTTTGCTGTTGATATATGTGAATGGTAAGACTTCTGTTCTTTTTGACAAAAATGGTAAGACTTCTGTTTCTTTTTGACAAAAAGTTTTACATTGCTACTTGCTATTGAGATTCAAATTTAACACAGTTTTCTTTTTATACACTTGTAGGTGTAGTCATATTTTCAGTTTTATGTACAAGTGAAATTAATAATTTATGTTATTTATTTCCTGAGGTTACTTAACGAATTGAAATGTAAGCTAAGGCATCTTTATTTCTTTTGCCAAGTTGCACGGTTTGGAAGAAGATATTACAGATGAACTTCCGCTATTTTGGGTCAGTCATAGTGAAGGGAAAAAATCCAAATTCTAAAGATGTCGTTGACTATATAATACTATAAATATACACTTTGTGGTTTTTTTTTCTTGTATATATTCTCAAAATATCGTTATTTTATTTGGTATTTTTTTTTGTAAATAACATTTTACCAATATTTATGTAAAAAAGAATGATTGGCACTTGTGAAAAATACTACATATTCGTAATTAGCCTTTAACGAAAAAAATCATTAAATTTATTAAATCTTTGAAGTTTAATCGTATAATTTACACTACACCTTACTACATATTTGATGGGCTATTTTTCTCTCCTTCCTCAATTAGAGTGAATAACTTAGATTTGTTAAAATCCTATTGATTGATGAAATGTTTAAACTTTCTAACAAAAAAACAACAACCAAGATAGTTCTGTAGCTTTGACATATAAAAAGAAAAATAGAAGTAACTATGGAATAAACTAATGTATTATAATATATATATATATATATATATATTAATGCCTCATATGTTCATAATTCGTAATAAAATTTAAGTAAAAAATTTAAATATTTTTTTTGAATATTACTTTGTTATTTGAAAAATAGTGAAATGTGTTTCAGGATTTCATTGTTAAGGGTATGCCCTTAGGGTTTAAAGTTCAATATTAAGACATATTTTATTATTTATAAATTAACAAAATAAAATGAAACTAAAAATTATTTTGTAATTATAATAACATATAATTTGGAAGAAATATAATATTACAAATATATAAATTAATTATAAAAATTGTTTAGTTGTAAGCCTTCTTTCATTAATAGTTTACATTGTGTTTTATGGTTTTATTTGTAAAAAAATACACTTATAAATTAAAATCTTTGTTAACAAGAAATATTATTTTCATATTCTCATTATTATAACAAATTTCCATTAGATAATATTATTTAAAAATATTTGAAATTAAGAAAAAGAAATTCAAATGGAATAAAAATATACATAAAGTGAGAACCAATGGGAAGAGATCATTCAGATAGCTGACGTGGCATATTTTCAAACCATAGGATCCGAGTAAATCCAAAGAATTATTAATTAGCAAAATTATTTTTTTCAAAAACATAAATTATAAAAATATTCAAAAAATAAATAAAAAATAATTCTATTGCGTAGCGCGGATATCAATCAAGTTGTTTGTTTATTTTTGTTGCATTTGCATATATGCTATATTCCAAGAATGATTACTTTTTTAACAGTGATTTGTGCTCATTAACCATATAAGGAAGAGCTGTTTAAATTTCTTCCTATACATGTTGTTATATTTGGAAATTTAGGATTGATTATAATAATTCATAGGTTTTATGAGCTACGATGAGAAAGCTAACACTAATAATGGTGCTTCAATGCATCATAATACAAGAAAAAACAAAATTGATTTTAGTCTATAATTTCATTACAATAATAAAATGAAAAATAATGAGAAACAAATAATAACAAAAACCTAAAAACAATATATTACCAACAAAAATTATCAAAAACTACAATAATAATAATTTTTAATTACAAACACCATAGAAAAATTAACTTAAAACTAATTAAAATAAAAAAAATACAAAAAATAACCCGCGGCGTAGCGCGGGCGCTATCCTAGTATATATAAAACCAAAACAAAACAAATATAAACCATGAGATTAATCTTTTCTCTCAAGCTCTAGCCGCAGGAAAAAAATGAAGATCTGAGGCCGGATCGCAGTGGCTGACCTAGCACCAGTTCCGACCTCCTTTTCTCAGGCCAGAAGCTTTTGCTTCTCTTTTTCTTGCTTGTTGCGGCTTTGATTGGAGATTTGAGAATGAGACATGGGGTTGTGGTGGTTCGATTCCGACATGAGGAAGGTTTGAGTGGTGTTTTGGATTGGTGGTTTTTTCTTCCGCCGAGACATGGCTTTCGATGAGAAGCAGGGTTCTCGAATTAGGTAGTGGTGGTGGTATCTGCTTCAGGAGTTGGCGGTGGAGGTCTCTTTCGGTTGCGTTTCTTTTCAAACGGATTTAAGGTTGCGGACTTCGTTTTGCTATCGGTGAATGATGCTGGTTCGAGCAAAGGAGAAAAGATATCGCCTTCAACATCTGATGTATCTTTGCCAGGTTTGTATTCAGCTCAGACTTTTGATTTGACGCCTCAAAATGTTTGTTTCATATTTTATAGAAACAATATTGCCTTTAGCATTTGATGCCTTTTTTTTTGTTGGGTTAGATGATTGTGTATAGTTACATTTGTAATTCTTTCTTCAGATACCTAGCACATTGAATCTGGTATTAACTAATAGCAATCTCGTTTTGTATACAGTGGAAGCAGATTTATCAGTGACAGTGGCTTCACTTCTTCAGACACACTCAACGCTGAAAAAGAATCTTGACTTAAGTTAAGATCAGTTCCTTTTGGGTCTGGATTAGGGAAGAATTTGTGTTGGAAAATGCATTTTTTTGTTTTGCTTCATGAGCTTTATTGTTTTCTAGTTTCTGTTAGATTACTTTAGATATCTTCTTCCTTATTAGATCTCATCTGCAGTAGATTTGTTTTCTTGATCCTTTGTCTAGTTGTCTCCTTTGTCAGTAGTTCCTGTCATAGTTGTTTTTTGTCTCAATAGTTTGTTGGTTTCATGATTTTTTTAACAGATTGTGATACGATTTCCCTAGGACTAGAACTCTGATGAAGGCTGTAGACTCGTGACTGGTGATGAGATGCGATGGTAATGGTGCGGAAGTGACAAATACGATGGAGGTGGTGATGATCGAGTGATAGAACAATGATTCAATGGAAATAGAGGTTTAGGGGTTGTATGGATTGAGATAAAGTGAAGAGTTTCTGAATCACAGAGTGTATAGAAACTCAGAAATCAAGAACGCATTCAAGAATTCAAGGTGAGGAAAAAGTTTGACAATACTTGTTCATACAACTTCTTCGCTAAAGAACAAAGAGGCGTAGCTTTGGGGTTTTATAATTAACCCTAGGCTCGACACTCCAAACAACAGGAAGTTCAAAGTAAAACAACATGACGTTTAAAGGAAATAAGAAAACAGCAAAACGTCTCGGTGACCTGTAGTAGTACAGAAGTCACTTGTACTAGTACAGAAGTACATTATTCCCCATTGGTAATGACTTCTAGATAACTCGACGTAGTGATCCATTTGCCTCATTAAAAACCATACTGAGAAAACCCAGTGGGACAAAACTCAGCTATGGGAAAAAGAGTACAAACTTCACACCTAAGTTATCTAGCTATCATTACCGAGTGAAGTCTTCATGGTGGATATGTTGAAGACTTGGATCCTCGGGAAGTCTAATGAACCTTCAGCTACGAGTGAATGAGCTTCCTTGGCTATCTCCTTAGCTCTTGAACGAGTGATCCTTCCCACGATCTCTGGTTTCTCTGCAGCTTCTGACTCCTTGCTAGCCACGATCATATCATCCTCCCCCTCTTCAAAAGGATTTGTCCTCAAATCGGAATCTGCATAATAAGGAAGCAAGTCAGAAACATTGAATGTAGAAGATACATTATACTTACCTTGAAGATCAATCTGGTAGGCGTTGTCGTTGATCTTATTGATGACTTCAAATGGACCATCAGCTCGTGGTAGAAGCTTGCTCTTCCTCTCTTCTGGGAATCTATCCTTGCGTAAGTGAATCCACACTAAGTCTCCTTCTTCGAAAACGAGTTCCTGTCTGCCCTTGTTCGCATGCTTCTCGTATTGCTTTGTCCGTTTCTCTATGTTCTCCTTAGCTTTAGCATGTATCCTCCTCACCTGTTCAGCCTTTTCTTTGCCATCAAAGCTACACTTTACACTTAAAGGTAGAGGGATCAAGTCTAGAGGTGATTGTGGATTGAAACCATAAACAATTTCAAAAGGAGAAAATAGGGTAGCAGAATGCTTAGCGTGATTTTATGCGAACTCAACATGTGGTAGACATTCTTCCCATGACTTGAGATTGCTTCTCACTAAGGTCCTTCGGAGTGTAGATAGCGTCTTGTTCACCACTTCGGTTTGCCCATCAGTTTGCGGGTGACATGTGGTTGAGAATGATAGCTTGGTTCCCAGCTTAGCCCATAACGTCCTCCAGAAGTGTCCTAGAAATTTTGTATCTCGGTCTGAGACAATTACTTGAGGCATCCCATGTAAGCGTACTACTTCCCTGAAAAACAAGTTAGCTACAATAACAGCATCGTCCGTCTTGTGACTTGCAATGAAGTGAGCCATCTTGCTAAACCTGTCAACCACAACAAAAATCGAATCTCTACAATTTCTGGTTCGAGGTAAGCCAAGAACAAAATCCATAGAAATATGAGTCCAAGGTTGAGAAGGGATAGGTAGAGGAGTGTACAAGCCGTGGGGCTGTACCTTACCCTTCGCCATTTTGCAGATATGGCACCTAGAACAAACCTTCTCAACATCTTTCTTCATTTGAGGCCAATAGAAGTGTTCTTGCAGTCCAAGTAGAGTCTTTGACACTCCGAAATGTCCAGCTAGTCCACCTCCGTGAGCTTCTTTAATCAGCAGCTCCCTCATGGATCCTCTTGGTATGCACAATCGATCCTTAAAGAACAGATATCCATCCTGCCTATAATAGTTTTCAAAAGCAAACTTATGGCATTTGCCATAGCTCTCAGCGAAATCGATGTCATTCCCATAAAGTCCTACTATTTCATCAAAACCTTCTAGCTTAGATGACAAAGTAGAAATGAGAGTGTACCTCCTGGATAATGCATCGGCGACTACATTATCCTTACCTTTCTTGTACTTAACCGTGTAGGGAAAAGTCTCAATGAACTCCATCCATCTGGCATGTCTCTTGTTGAGCTTCTGTTGTCCTTTGAGATGCTTCAGGGACTCATGATCAGTGTGAATAACAAACTCCTTGGGCCACAGATAATGCTGCCACGTTTGAAGAGCTCGAACCAAGGCATACAGCTCCTTGTCATAGGTAGGATAGTTCAATGTCGATCCTCCTAGCTTCTCACTGAAGTATGCTACTGGTTTCCTTTCCTGCATCAAAACAGCACCTATACCCACTCCGGAGGCATCACATTCAATCTCAAAAGTTTTCATAAAGTCAGGAAGTAGAAGAATAGGGGCAGTGATAAGCTTCTCTTTTAAGGCTGAAAACGCCTTCTCTTGTGCTTCCTCCCATCTGAATCCTACATCCTTCTTGATAACTTCTGTAAGTGGCGCTGCAATAGTACTGAAGTCTTGAACAAATCGCCTATAGAATCCTGCTAGTCCATGAAAGCTCCTGACTTATGCCACGTTTTTGGGTGTTGGCCACTCCTTGATAGCCTTGACCTTCTCATCGTCCACTCTAACTCCTTCTGCACTGACAACAAAGCCTAGAAAAACAACCTCAGTAGTACAGAATGAACATTTAGCAAAATTAACAAAGAGGGATTGAGAACGAAGAACATTTAGAACTTGGCGGATGTGTTCTAAGTGTTCTTCTAGACCTTTGCTGTAAATGAGGATGTCGTCGAAGTACACAACCACGAAGACGCCTATGAAAGGTCTGAGAGCATGATTCATTAAACGCATGAAGGTGCTAGGAGCATTGGTGAGACCAAACGGCATGACTAGCCACTCGTAGAGCCCTTGCTTGGTCTTGAAGGCTGTTTTCCATTCATCTCTTTCCTTCATTCTGATATGATGATACCCACTCTTCAAATCGATTTTTGAGAAGACTGTTGACCCACATAACTCGTCCAGCATATCATCTAATCTTGGAAATTGGATGTCTGTACTTCACTGTGATATTGTTAATAGCTATGCAGTCAACACACATCCTCCATGAACCATCTTTCTTGGGTACAAGCAAAACTGGTACTGCACATGGACTGAGACTCTCTCTGATATGTCCCTTACTCATCAGCTCTTCTACTTGCTTCTGAAGCTCTTTAGTTTCTACTGGATTAGTTCTGTAAGCTGGTTTGTTCGGTAGAGCTGAACCTGGTACCAAATCAATCTGATGCTCTATCCCACGTATTGGAGGCAAGCCTCGAGGTATCTCTTCTGGAAACACATCCTTGTACTCCTCTATAATCTCTATCATCTGGCGTGGAAGCTCTTCTGCTGATTTAGTACTGGTGAGTGTCTCTTTATAAACAAACATGGATGTGGTCATCTCTGGATCAAATAGCTTGTTGAACTCGCTGTGATTGATGTACAGGCTGTGAGACACTTTCTATGTATCCTTGCGGTTCATGTGAAGCTGGTCCTTGTAGATTTCGCTGGGTGTAAGTGGTAGAAGAGTAACCTTGCGTCCTTTGAACTCAAACGATTGCATGTTGGTGTAGCCATCATGAAACACCTTTCTGTCGAACTGCCATGGTCTTCCCAAAAGAATATGACTTGACTTCATCGGAATCACATCACAAAGCAGCTCATCCTCATACTTCCCAATCATTAGTTTCACCATCACTTGCTGCGAAACTGTCAAAGCTCCCTTGTTGTTCAACCACTACAACTGGTAAGGTCTTGGATGTGATGTGGTTTTGAGATTAAGCTTATGTACCATCTCTTCACTAGCTGCATTAGTACAGCTTCCACCATCAACGATCAAGGTGCAGACCTTGTCTTGAACCATACACCGTGTGTGAAATAGGTTCTCACGTTGTCCTCTATCATCTGGATGAATCTGAACACTTAAAGCTCTGCGTGCTACCAACATCTCCCCCATGACTGCTGGTTCACCTTCTTCACCGAATTTAGACTCTGGTTCACTCTCTGAACTGTCTACTGGCACAATTTCTCCTCCTTCTTGAAGAAGAAACATCTTCTTGTTAGGACAGTCTCTGGAATAATGCCCCATTCCTTGGCATTTGAAACACCTGATATGACTTGTAGAGGTGCTATTCTTAGGCTTGAAATCGATCTTAACTTCCTCTTTGACTGTGGCTGTCGCGGGTTTGCTGTCTTTGGTGAAGGCGGGTTTACTGAATTCTCTTGGTTTGGACATGTTAGGCGTAAATGTTGTCCTCACTCCCTTTCTCTTGATCTGCGATTCAATCAACTCTGCCTTCTGTACCATTTCTTGCACATTTTCATAGTCCTGCAACTCTACGTTGTCTTGAATCTCTCTGTTCAACCCTCCAAGAAACCTAGACATAACCATGTCTTCACTTTCTCTTAGATCAGCCCTGATCATAAGCGTTTCCAGCTCTTGGTAGTAATCTCTAACAGACTTAGTACCTTGAATGAGACGCCTAAGCTTGTTAAGAATCTCTCTCTGGTAGTGTGTAGGCACAAACTTCTTTCTCATCTAAGTGATTAGCTGTTCCCATGTAGTGATAGCAGGCTCTCTCTGTCGATGTCTAGTGAGTCCCAACTGCTCCCACCACAACAAAGCATAACCATTGAATTCATATATGGCTATCTTAACCTTGTTCAACTCATAGGTACCTTGAACTTGAAAGTTCGACTCCATCTTCCTTTCCCAGTCTAGATAAGTCTCTGGATCATTGGTACCATGGAACGAAGAATACTGAATTTTGAAGTGCTTCAGCTGCTGCCTCAAAGGATCATAATCCCTTCCATGATCTTTGTTTTTGTTTCTCCTCATTGTTTCTTGACTATGATCTGAAACTTCTTCTTCTTCAGAATAATCTCTATCTGACTCAATGTATATTCGATGCCCAGCTACTTGTTCAGCTCGTCGTGGGCGTGTATGATTTCTACCAGTTCTGCGATGCTCTCTTTCTGTACCTTGAGTGTTTCTTCTCTGATTGAAACAAGTCTCTCTTCCCCCAGTAGGTGACTGAACGGTTCTGATCCGTGTGTGTTTGGAGGAAGCTCCCACGTGAGCCTTTCCTTTAGCTAAACAAAGGGCTTCATTAGGACTAGGCGGTTCTGTAGAACTCTGTTCTGAAGCACTAGATGCGTGAGCTATGTCTTTGAACTGTTTCTCAAACTTGGTACTGAGCTGCTCCATCTGTTTCTGAAACTGAGTAGACATTAACTTGTTTGCTTCTGCTATTTGCTTAGACATGGCTTGGTTCAAAGCTTCCATAGCTTCTGGAGAAAGCTCCATTGTACCTGCAAATTAAAGAAGAAACTCGCAGTAACTTGTTCTTTGAATGAGAAAAACGAAAATAAACTCTAAGACTCTGAATTTTAAACAAGAAAACACGACTTGCAGACCTAATGTCGAGCAAGACTATAAGAAAAAAAATTGAACAATACCAAACCCTATAGCTAACAAACTCGAAATAACTAAACCCTAATTGCAGTCTAAACACAAATGAATCAACAAAAACAAACCCTAAAAACTAAACAAATGAATTTTAAGCAACAAAAACGAGATTAGGGTTTCAGAATCGCTTAGCCTTGGCACAGAGTTGGCTCTGATACCACATGATACGATTTTCCTAGGACTAGAACTCTGATGAAGGCTGTAGACTCGTGACTGGTGATGAGATGCGATGGTAATGGTGCGGAAGTGACAAATACGATGGAGGTGGTGATGATCGAGTGATAGAACAATGATTCAATGGAAATAGAGGTTTAGGGGTTGTATGGATTGAGATAAAGTGAAGAGTTTCTGAATCACAGAGTGTATAGAAACTCAGAAATCAAGAACGCATTCAAGAATTCAAGGTGAGGAAAAAGTTTGACAATACTTGTTCATACAACTTCTTCGCTAAAGAACAAAGAGGCGTAGCTTTGGGGTTTTATAATTAACCCTAGGCTCGACACTCCAAACAACAGGAAGTTCAAAGTAAAACAACATGACGTTTAAAGGAAATAAGAAAACAGCAAAACGTCTCGGTGACCTGTAGTAGTACAGAAGTCACTTGTACTAGTACAGAAGTACATTATTCCCCATTGGTAATGACTTCTAGATAACTCGACGTAGTGATCCATTTGCCTCATTAAAAACCATACTGAGAAAACCCAGTGGGACAAAACTCAGCTATGGGAAAAAGAGTACAAACTTCACACCTAAGTTATCTAGCTATCATTACCGAGTGAAGTCTTCATGGTGGATATGTTGAAGACTTGGATCCTCGGGAAGTCTAATGAACCTTCAGCTACGAGTGAATGAGCTTCCTTGGCTATCTCCTTAGCTCTTGAACGAGTGATCCTTCCCACGATCTCTGGTTTCTCTGCAGCTTCTGACTCCTTGCTAGCCACGATCATGTGAGAGCCTCTAGTTCCTCTCTTGAATGTTGAAGAGTCATAGTTTATATTCTCTGACATCTGAACTCGTTAATTGTTTTAATGAAGAGGCTCTTCCAGATGATAAATGATCTCCCAACCATTTTTGAGGTTGACAACCACAACAATAGCAGAAGCAAATCTAGCGGTGCCAAGGTAGAAGCTTCTGTTTACTCCATTATTTTTTCTTCTCTCTCTCAGAGTCTAGCTAATAATCTATGTTGGGTTGGGTTCTTATCTTTATTTACTTCTTTTGTTATCTCATGCAGCCTCACCACTCTGAATCTCACACTAAGGCTTCAAAGATGTCCCTACCACCAAAAGAAGAAGATGAGAGTGGAGATGAGGAGGAAGATGACGAACAAGGTGCGGTTTGTGGTGCGTGTGGAGATAACTATGGAGGAGATGAGTTCTGGATATGCTGTGATGCTTGTGAGAAATGGTTCCATATTAAATGTGTGAAGATCACACCAGCAAAGGTTGAGAACATCAAACATTAAAAATGCCCAAGTAGTACCAGCAAGAAAATCAAAGTATTCTCTGTTTCATTTGTGTCAGATAAACATTCGATTTACTAAAGCCTTGAGATGGCTTATTGATTTGAATTACAGCCTGACATCGATTCAATGATTTTTGCACTTAAATATTTTGCGTAGGTAGATTGGGATACAAATTCAGATAACTCTTCGGTAAGGGTATTTTTTGTCTTCTCACCATTTTGATTACTTCATTTAACCTACAAAATACTTGAAAAACCATGACCTAAATCTATGTTTAATCAATAACTCTACCACCACACGAAACAATAAGTCTACGAATTTTATGCTATTTTAGTAAGAAGTAACTCTATATCATAACATAATTTAAAATCTCTATTGTCAGCAATAACTGTATCAGAAATATTAACACTACTGTCACTATTTATTAGTCTGCCATATAACTCAATTCTACCTCATTATTCTACCACCACTACAGTTAAGTCTATCGACTATCTCTATTTCACTCATAACTCTAAAAATCTTTTTCTTACTTACTCTACGACCACTGAATTTAAGTCTACGGCTGCAACTTACTCTACCATATAAATCTATGGGTTTTACTTAAATCTACCATAACTATTTATATCTCTGTCGCTTAAATCTACTAGATTTTTGACTCTATCATTTAACTATATCTCTACCGCCACTATACATCTACCGCATAACTCTCAAAAATTCCATAAATCTATTCAATAACTCTACCAAACTCATCTAACTCTACCATCACTACAATGGTAGACTATGCATTGGTGGGATATTTACACTCCAAACACAGCTCCCTTTTAACATTCTTTTTCTTACGTGGCTTTTAATTACGATGGCATGTTTCGTAATTCTTTTTTTTCTTAACACATTTCTCTAAGGGAGATTTTGCCATTTAGAACCAAACCTCCTTACCCCCATTCTAGTAATAAACCACTATTTATGACCTACTCTAGTAAAGCTCCCAAATGATTATGATTTAAATTGGTAAAGAAATCGCCATTAGAGCTTCTCCATTGGGAGTTTCTCTCAATGGTTCTCTCCAAAATGGGCCCCAAATGAAAATAAAAAACCCATATATCGGTCCAACAGGCTGAGAATCGATACTTGGGGAAACACTGCTAGTACCCCATGAGAAACGATACGTGGCATTATGTGATTTGAGGATAGATAAATATAAAACCAATTTTTTTTTTTTCACCATTTTATTTCTTCTTTCTTCCTTCTTTTCCCCGAGTCTCTCTCTCTCTCTCGACCTAAACGGCGATTTGAGGGTCATCTGAACAATAAAACGGAAAATCACCGGATTCACCTCGAATCCTTTGATTTTTCCGGCTAAAAATGATGGGTTTTTGGTTGATGAAGGCGACAGCCACTCCGATCGGCTTAACCCGGAAGATTTCGCTTCTCACGACACGACGACCTACCTCCTTCTGCGACAACGACGGCGGCGGTTTCCTCACGAGGTCCACTGGGAGACGAATCGGACAGAGAAGGTTTGTCGTCTCATCTCTTACTTATTGCATGTTGTTAATGTTAGGGTTTCGTTTAAATTCGAATTGTGTGTGTTAGGGTTTGTCGTTTCAATTGGTTTTGAGATTTGTTTCAATTACTTTATTGCTTCGTTGAATTGAACTTTATCTTCTCGTCTTGACTCAGGTAAGGTGCGGTGGTGTGTGACATTTTTCTACGGTATGATTTGTATAACTTGTTGTTGTAGATTCTATGATGATAGATGATGCTATGGTCGATATCGCTGATTTGCTTTTTTTTTTTCTAATGTCTACTAGGGTCTCTGCTACTAAGTGTGATGAACAAGGCTGGCCATGTGGTTTATTTCAGGTACTTTCTCCTCTTTCCCTTTTGTATATGTCTGCTATTTTAAGTTTTGGACTCTGCCACATCAGAGACTTTTCAAACATGATTTGGGAGTTTCAAAGGGAAAACACATTGAGTAATTTTACATGTCAGTCTCTCTCTTTTATGCAGATCATTGAATGGGTTCTGGTGTATCATTTTTTTAGAGGTAAGGTTACATCTTCTACTTTGTTCATGTGTATCATGTGCTTTGTTCTCATCTATTGTAGGTGATTAATATTCACTCTTTTGTCATGGTTTGTGCGAGGTTTACATCAAGTCGACGATGGGGTCTAATGGTGAAGAGTGGTGTGCATCAACTTGACACAAGAAGAGGGATTCTCTTACTTGAAAAGGTATGCTCCTTCTATGTCACTTTTTTTTGGTTCTTAGGTTAGGCTTGGCTATGTGTGTTGGGTGAACCGTGTGTTGTTGTGTTTTTTTGAACAATTGTTTGTAAATTTTCATAACCGTTTCTTGTCCTTTTTTTTTTTTTTTTCTGTTATTGTTTGTTTTTTTAAGTCGATTTTTTTTGTTTTTAATTAAAAGAAATTCATATTTGTTTTGAATCTTACTAAAAATAAAAATAATTTACTGGTTTAATTCCAAAATGATTGAAATTGAAATTAGTATCGACTTTAAACACAACTTTTGGAAAACTTTTGAACCTAAAGATTTTCTGAAAAAGTGTTGCAGTGGTCTATTCAAAGAGATATACTGAAAAGTATATCTCCTTTGTACTAACCACTCATTAACTTTAAACAAACCTTCACCTCAATATAAACCCTCAATTTTTAACCCATAACCTCAAACCATTAACCTTTTCTCTAAAACAAAATCAATGGATTCTACAAACCCTTTTGGTTTTCAAGAGTCTAATTTCATGGATCTTTTGAATTCTCAAAAAAACTCTAATGCTACAATTTGTTTAATTTGTGTTCTCAATGTTCGAATAGCTTTCTCTTCTCAAGCTATAGTGTGTGTGGTTGTGTTTATTATGTTTACTCAATGTTCGAATAGTGTTGTGTTTAACTGTTGTGACATTTTCCTTATGTTTCAGGTTTCTGGAGAGACATGAAGCTGTCTCGTTGTCACGTGAAGGGAAACAAGTAGCTAGTTATGTTCAACCCGTGAATGTTCTTTTGTTTTTAGTGTACGGCAGTATGGTGTTGTTGCTTGTCTTTTGGTCTGTAAAATTTGCTCTCACGGGTTTGTATGACTTTTTATGAGGACACTGACGGACTGTCCAAACCGTGAATGGGTTCTGCTTTGGTCGACTTCATGTATTTCCACCCGTGAATGGGTTTTGTTGTTGTTTGTTCAAGTGTCTTCTTTGTGTAATCTATATATTGAAGATTACTAGTACTTCATTTCTCTACTCATCCGACTCTTCTTCTTTCATTTATGTGCTCTTCATTGCTTCTTCTTTAATATTCAACAGAAAAAAGAAAAAAACCGTTCAACCATAACCAAGGTCTCCTAAACCTATACAACCAAAACCAAAGTCTCCTAAACCTTTCAACCAAAACCAAAATTTCTTAAACCTTTACAACAAAAACAAATTTACATACCCTTTCAACAAAAACCCAATTCCATTACAAAATAAACCAAGCCACACAACAAACCTAAAGTGTCAAAAAATGGATAGTTGGAGTTCTGATGAAGAAGTTAAGGAAATGGTAGAAGAGGAGGTTGATAATATAGTGGAGGAGATTCAATACCACTACATTCACCCGGAAGTACCACCAGCTCCAATAGTCCGAAGAGTGTACATTGATAGAAACCACGAAGAAGGCCACATTCAGTTGTGGAATGATTATTTTAGTGATAATCCGACGTACAATCATGCTATGTTCCGCCGTCGCTTTAGAATGAATAAACCATTGTTCATACGTATTGTAAATACTATTGAGAATGGGGTCCCATACTTCACACAAAAATGAGATGCTACTGGAAGGCTCGGTCTTTCTGCACTTCAAAAATGTACGGCAGCTATTCGTATGATTGCACTCGGAGTTTCGGCAGATGCGTTGGATGAATATTTACGACTGGCTGAAACAACCGCCCACAAATGCCTTGAAAAATTTGTAGACGGAGTTATAAATCTTTTTGGAGACGAGTATCTCAGAAGACCTACGGCGGAAGACCTCCAACGATTACTGAATATTGGAGAACATCGCGGTTTCCCCGGAATGGTAGGGAGCATAGATTGTATGCATTGGGAGTGGAAGAATTGTCCAACTGCATGGAAAGGACAATATTCACGTGGGTCTGGAAAACCGACAATCGTACTAGAAGCTGTGGCATCTCAAGATTTATGGATTTGGCACGCATTTTTCGGACCACCGGGTACATTAAATGATATCAATGTTTTGGAACGCTCACCGGTGTTTGATGATATCCTAGAGGGCCGAGCTCCGAGAGTTACATACAATGTCAATGGACGGCAATACAAAATGGCTTACTATCTCACTGACGGTATCTATCCCAAATGGGCAACTTTCATCCAATCTATTACACTTCCACGGAGAAGGAAGCAGAACTTCTCATGTCGATTTAGCGTATTCTACAGATATGACAACAAATCTAAATAACATGATGGGCAATCGAAATGACGTTCAAGATACAGAAATGCATGATCGTTTGAAAAAAGACTTGATTGAGCATATCTGGCAAAAATTTGGTACAACCCAACAATAAATCTTATTCCGAATGTTGTAAAATATGTTTAATATTTTTAATTTTGTATCGTATGTTTAATATTCCAAATTTTGTAATATATGTTTAATATTCTGAATTATGTAAAATTTTATTGTTTTCTGTTTAATGTAATACAAATAATATAAATATATTTTTATACATGATAGATTAGCAAAATTTGATAATCAATTAACAAAATTTTAAAAAATATATTATTTAAATGAAGAGTAACCTTCATTGGGTTACTCTAATGGAGGGATGATTTTAGTTAAGTTTTAAGTGGGTTACTTTACTTATTTTAATATTAATTATATAATTAATTAACCAAAGAGTAATCTCAAGTTACTGCAGTAATGATGCTGTTAACGGCTTTGCTTTGTAATAATTGCTTCTCATTTTAGTGTTGTTATCTCTGGAAATTTCAACATTATATATATGACTTTTAATTAATGCCCGAAAATAGAAAATCTAAGCACCTTTATAAATTATCAAATTCAATTCATGACTTTTAATAAAAATTTGTAACATATCAAGTTATAAAGCCCTTACCATGATTTTTTTTTCTTTTCTATTCTATCAATATTATAATGGCTGAATCAATATAACTACAAAAAAAATTGTATCGACTTTAATATAGCTGTTGAGCTTTCTTGTATTCAACATGTTTTTCTGTATTTGAGTCTAGTTGTTGTATCATCTGCAGGAACAGTCTCATTTTGTTTACAAATGCTGAATCGTGTTATTCTTGTTCTTCTTCAGGAGGACAACGTAACATGCTTACATTGATCTCCTTATCCTCATGTTCTATCCTTCTCTTTGGTTCTGCAAATACAGAGAGCCAAGCAAAAGTTTTTAGACAAAATACGCAACACTTGGTTGTTAGTATAAACCTTACTTTTGTTAGTAATTGTTCGGCGTGCGCAAGCCAAGAACTCTTCCCAGCTTTGCTGTTTGAGTTCTCGTTTATCTTCTTCCGATAGCGCAAAGTTTGGTTCCCTTCCACACATGAAAGCAGCCCTAAAGAGGTAATATTGTTAATGGCAATGATATACCAAAGTACTGAAAGAGCATTCAAGAATCAAGTTTATACCTATCGTATAAACGAGCAGCCTCTTCTTGAGAAGAGAATGTACCCAAGTGGATCTGTCTCTTATCGACTTTAATGGCGGCTTGCCATTTCATGTTCTTGTAGTAGACTCCTCTCATTAAACATGGTTCTTGGTTATGTACTTGTTTTCTTTTATGCCGCTTTCTTCGTTTCAGCGGCTGGTCTGTAAATAGGAGATGAATAATATTGAAATAATTGGTCAATTCTTTACTCACCGCAATCGATTAGTTAGCAAGTGAGAAATAGGACCTGGAACACAAATATTCTGCTCACATTTTGGTGAGATGGAATCAGAATCAACCGGAGACATATCTGAGTAATCAAAACTGAAATGCATATGTTTCGACCGAGTTCTTCGACCAGCTTCTTCAATAGGCATTTTCTGCCAAACCAAAAGAAGCAAGGCTCAACTGTTAGAATAGAATATACAATCTTATGTACTCTATCTTTGAACCAACTAAGAGGTTTTCAGACAGTTATATGTGTAATTTATAAGTAGTGCTCTTAGCCCTTACACATTAGATAAGAGAAACCTCTGTACAACCATTAGCATAAAGATTTGTCCTTACCTCCTCCTCTTTAGGCTCGTTAACCGTTTCTGCTGGTCCGAGACTATAGGCTGCTTTGGCGTTAGGATTTGGAATCCCAGTGATCATCTCCTCGGCAGTTAGAAAAGGAAGCGGTGTCACATAACCATTTGGTCCTAGAGAAACAAAAAACTAGTTGATAACTTTGAATTATGCCTAATGTCTGGACGACAATATAGCTTTTGTCAAAAACGTTGTTTACCACAACAGAGACCCAATAGCCTACGCCTCCGTAAGCTCACCATATTGTACCTTTGAATGTTTTACTTTTCTCCTATAGAGACCATATAACAAAACACTGATCAGTCAGCTCACAAAAACACTATATGTATAAATTAAGTAAGATTACACAAAATATGCCTCATTAAACATACGTCTGGTGTTTTGAGACCACAAAAGTGGAAAAGTTAACATGAAGATCCGACAAGAAGAGCTACTTTAGTTTCTCCAAAAGTCAATTAACAGCTCATCACAAAACTCATCAAAGTACGTGACGATATGAATTGAATTAAATCTATGTTCGTATGAAAAGGGAAATTTGAACTAATCAATTGAAAAAGGAAGACATTTTTTATCCAAATCAAGTCAACCCCTCAAATAAGAACCAAACAAAACCTACCACCTTTATGAAAAAAAAACTAAGCTAAATCTAGAAACCAGAGTCCGACTCTGGCAAATCAAGAAGAGAACAACAAACACAAGAAGACAAAACAATCAGGATGAATTAGTCTTCTCCGCAAAAACAGAACCAACCATGACAAAAACTTAAACGCACCCATTGTACATAAACTCATAAGAAACCAACCCATTGCATCAAAATCAAAGCTTTAGGGGAAAAAAAAAAAAAACAGAGACCGGTTCAAGGGTTAAACCGGAGAGATTTTGTAGAGAGATAAAAAGGGAACAATTGAGATACCTCTTAAGAAGGTGGTGAGTGACACGACAAGGTTTTATATAATTCTGGATTTGGTTGTTTCGTTTGTTGAACAGAAGAGAGAGATAAAGAAGAGTTTTAATTGTGTTTGGAGAGTTGTGGTGGTGTATGAGGCTCATGCATCTACCACCTTCGCCATCTTATTTATTTGGTTGGTAAACGCTGGGAAGACAAGAAGGAAGAAGATTTAATAATTTGACATAACCAAAAAAAAAAAAAATTGGAATATTTATTAATAAGTAGGAAAAGATAAATGCTCAGAAATTAATGACCAAAATAATAATTGGGAAAAAACTTAAAAACTACGCCATCTAATTTTTTTTTGCCGTTTAATTCCTCTAGTTATTAAATTTCCCGAAAAATTTCTGGTTCAATTTATGTGTCTTTAAAAACCTTCATCTTATTAATATTGGTAGATCCATACACGAGTCTTAATCAGGGTTAAAATTTAACACTTACATGTTTAATTAAAGAGATTTAATGACACTGTTGCCCTTTTTCTTCTTCACAAATCGACAACCTGTTTGAGAGAGATAGAACCTAAAATTTCAAAAAGCGATTTTTCTATGATAAGGATCAATCAACATATCTTTAGTCTCATCTTCTCCAATGTAGACTAAAGATCCATCCTTCAACGAGACATCTCCTCTAAAGTGAGTATTGAATTTAATTTTCTCGAAACCACTGAAAAATAAACAAAAAAATTTGCTGATTAGGCATCGAAATACCATCCCCAACCCAAAAATTTGATCTAAACTACAAAGAATACAAAATCGGGACCCAAATAAATATATCTTCAACTCAGATAAATTGCTATCTCTAGTGAAATTTTAGGGTTATATCTCTCTCAAACAGGTTGTTGATTTGTGAAGAAGAAGAAGGGCAACAATGTAAATTAGATCTCTTTAATTAAATACGTGGGTGTTAAATTTGGGAAAAAACCTAAAAAATACGCCATCTATTTTTTTTAGATGTGTAGATCTACTAATATTAATAAGATGAAGGTTTTTAAAGACTAGAAATTAAACCAGGTATTTTTTGAGAAATTTAATAATTAGAGCAATTAAACGGCCAAACAAAAAATTAGATGATATATTTTTTGTTTTCCAATAATAATTGGAAGATAAATGGTACAATAAAAAGCCCATGAGATTTTGATAAAGTTGAATCCACGAAGGGAACGTGTTGATTTTATGCATCTCAATTCCCCACTTTTATGCCTTTTTCCCTTCCATATTAGACTTCACATAACTTATAAAAAAATATTACGATAAAATTACCATAAATTAATGACTTCGAGACCTATTATAATATTTTAATAATTCGTAGAGTATTGTTTATCAGATACTAAAGCAGATAAACTAATTTGTTTAAAATTACTTATAATTGAATGACGAAACAATTGTATATACATTCGTAACTTGCTGTCAAGAAGAAAATAAATAAATAGTTTGCTTAGAAAAATTCATGGATTCATAGTCATATTTCGGAAATTCCTGCTCGTAGGCTATTATTGTCCGAGTCACTTACAAAGCTTGTATACCACTATACATATACGTTCACACGCTGCCTACACTCTTTCGAGTAAAATATATCAAAATTACAAACTATTTTGTTGCACAAAACAGTCCATTCACTTACCCACGTCAAACTATTTCTTGCCCAAAGACCTGACCCAACATTACTATTTTACTAACCAGCTATCCAACCCGAATCAAGTAACACTCTATAAATACTCCTCTCACGTTAAGAGAAAACTAAGAAGGTTGAAGAGGCCAAGAGGTTAAACAAATGGTAGCCTTCCAAAGAGTTCTGACTCATCTACCAAAATGGCTTGCCTCTCTACTAAATAGCATGCATATTCGGGTGTCATATCGTTTTGACCAAACAACCTCTTTTCCTCAAATTAGTCCTATTGATTTCATTATTTGCGACTTGAAAGTCTGAGAATTTTTGGGAGAACAACCCCATTTAATTGCGTGTGCCTGGAAACCTTCATGACCATGATCGTACCTTCTTTACTAAAATTAAAATCTAAACATTGGCCTACGGACAAATTTTTTATTTTTATTATTATTTATTTTTTTGTGCACCACGGACAATTTCTTTTAAAAGACTATTTTTGCAAGGTCTTTTGTTTCCTATATATATTTTTCAACAAAACTGAATTATATTATTGAATGATAATAATTGTTATACAACTGATATGACAGCCAATCAGGTGGCAAGAAACATGCTGAATAGAAAACACAAAAATTACAACCATATTTTGCTAAACAGTGAACAGAGTTGTTACAATCCTTAGGAGCAAAAACAAATTTAACAGTCCTGAATTTGGATGACCAAGTTTTTATATCTTGAACTATGCTGTCTATCGATACATCAACAATTTGATCATTTAATGCTTTGGTTAGTATCTCATTGTCGCCTTCAAACATAACATTAGTTAATCCCCTGATCCAACTTTGTTGTATTGCTTCTAGTAAACCCTTTGCTTCTGCTTGTAAAAATGACGTTGTATAGCCTAAAACTGAAGCCCCCCATCCTTGAGAAACACCATTTTGATCTCGTAGAGTCCATCCACATTTAGTTTGATTTGTGTTATGATCAAAAGCTGCGTCATAGTTGCATTTTATGAAAGGTTCCGTAGGCTTAGTCCATGTTGTTCTTCTCTGCATATGTTCATGGTTGGTTCTGTGATGATTGCTGTTGTGAAAATAATTCTATTCTCGTAGATTTGACTGAGCGTGGAGGAGAATAGTGTTTGGTTTATCCTATTTTCCTTCAAAAATAAATGAATTCGACTTTTCCAAATGTGCCATAATAACCAGAATGGAAGAAGAGACATGTTAGTTGAACTTCTGTTAGCATAATGGTGGTTAAAAATAGCTTCAATGAACCCTTCTGCATTCGAATATGTATTGTATAGTAGAGAAACTGGAACATTTGAAATTTGCCAAATCGATTCAGCATATGGACAAAGGAGGATATGTTATATAGTTTCATCTGCCTGAAAACATCGGGGGCAAATTGGGTCAAGGTTCATTCCACGGGAGCCTAGTCGTGTAAGCGTAGGTAAATACTTTGATAGGACACGCCAGAGGAAGTGTTTTAATTTTTGCAGAATATTTAGCTTCCATATCTTTCTCTTTAATTCAGGTGATCCATGAGGAATTGGTGGAAGATTGTTCGGTTGATCAGGATTTTGCATGGAAAACCAGTACCCTGAACGAACTGTGTAGTCACCATTTTTGTTATAATGCCAAATGATTTTGTCTTGGAGGTTTGATTGCGGGAGGTATGTCTTGTATAAGTGATCTCGATCGATCGCTGATATGTACTCTGTAATCTTGTCAATATCCCATTGGCGATGCTCACCATGAGTAGAGATAAGGTCAGAGATATGTAAGCTGGTATTTGAATTGGAGGAAATTGGTTTTCGTGGATGTGAATCTGTAAAGTTATCTTTATTCACACGGATATTTTTACCATTGCCCACAATATACCTATTTCCTAGTTTAATCAACTTCAGCCCTTCAAGTATCGATGCCCATCCATACGATTGATTAGCTCTCTGTTTTGCATCCAGAATGAATCATCTTTATAGTATATCTGAAACTGTGTATACATATGTATCTAAAACTGCATGAAATAATAAATATAATTTAAAGACAAACAAAAATAATAGACAAAATAAATAAATAGTTTAGATGACTGATGTTTCTCACTAAGGTTTCAGTCACCAATCTTTTACAATAACACAACTTTTTACTGAAATATTTTCTAAGTAAAATAATCTTGTATGTAGGTTAGTTAGTTTACATTTCATAGTTATCAAACAAAAATAAAATAAAAAGCTAATTATCAAGTTTGGTTTGATATCGTAAACCATCATTTGGTTAATATGAATCAGAATATAGAATTTTATCCTCTTTCGACTTTTGTTAGTGTAGGCACGAATCTGTTCATAACCATGCCAATACAACACAAACCAACATTTTTTGAGATAAGAGAAGAATTTGATCCTAATCTTGTAAAAAAGTCCATCTTAGTTTGGTTTCTAATTTGATTTTTCCCACATCGAACAAATTCACAATAACATCTTCTTCATTTTTTGTTAAAGTCCAAATAACATCTTATAATATTAAAAGAGTTATCATAACTAGAATGCATCCGAAACTCTTTTCTAGTACATAGAATGTTAATTTTGAATTTGTTCCGCTGATGATCGCAAAACTATAATCCTACAAGGCTACAACAACCATAGTTTTTTGTGGCCATATATGTTTATAAAACATTCTTTCAAACAATGGTAGATATTGATGCTTAGATGTTCAATACAAGAGCAAAGGTTTGTAAATGCGGATGAGGCAATAATAAAGTGCAGAAAGTAAAAAACACAAAAACTTTGTTAACGAGGTTCGGTTTTTCCTACTCCCTGGGACTACGTCCAGATTTCGATTCCACTAGAACAAGAAAAAAATAAACCTATTCGCAAACGCGTATATCAAGCACAACCCTCTTAATTCACCTCTCTGTTCTGTAACATGAAATCTTAAGGATAATTCTCTACCCTTAACTAGACTAACACCAAGCCTAGATTTAAACCAAGATAACCTAACCTTGGGCTAAACTCCCCCTGAGCCTAGTCTTCAGATCTCTAACTCTCTGGAGTAACCTTCACGCACATGTCACACCGACGAACACAGAAGCTTGAACAACACAAGCAAAAAACCGCGAAACTAAGCCGCACACTATGAGTAAGCTCTCTAGGATTTTGTTCTTTATGCCTCAGCTCTCTTGTTTCTCTAGGACGTGCCCAACACCTCCTTATATACCCATCAAGACTTCCTAATCACATAGGAGAAGATTTCCAAATTTCAGAAGAAAAGGCTTTTTTCCTTTTTGCTATTTTTCTTTTCCTTAAACTCCAATTTAATCAAACAAAGAAATAGTTTTCCTCTTTGATTTATCCTCAAACCGTCTTTCAATATTGTCTTCTCAAACCTTCTAGAAACTTCTCAGTCACATAAAACAACAGCAATCATGTATTACTTGTATCACTTCTTGTATCACACAAATACTACTTCAAACAGACTAATATATCTTCAAGGTTTAGACTTTAGAGAAACTAGAGAAGGATGGAAAGGGAAATATAGACGAGAGAGAGACAAGAAAATTAAATAATGTTGTTGAGATCGTAAAATATATTATTTATTTGGGAGAAGAACACAGAGAGGCCACCGACGAACTTTTCCATTGGATACAAGACATTATTTATCTTAACTCTTTTCTTTTCTTTTCTTTCTTGTATAATTTATTTATTTTCTTTCAGTCACGGGTTCAAGTTTACCAACAATTTAAAACGTGAAACTTTTTTACACAAAAGATATATTTTTATTCTTACAAAAAAAGATGGGGTATTAAAAGGACGATTTGCTGGGTGAAGAAGCTCAAGAACTGGGAGACAAAAACAAGGAAGTGATTCCTTCGGAGCTCACTAAGGAAGACGAGGGTAGTAGACTCTAGAAGTCGCCCCCCTCTTTCGTTAACTGAAATGGGCCGGACTAAAGGAAAAAATAAAAAAAAGGCAAGTAAGAAATGATCCTAAAGAGAAGACCCATTCTGGTGGATTCGTGGACACATAAATGTATGCCTTTGTAACACCACAAGGTCGTCAATATATAAGAGCATCTTCGTAGACACATAAATGTATGCTTATCGATTTCCAATTTGGACCCAGAATATCAAGCTTTTTCATCTTCCAAAAATACATATTCTTCTTCTTCTACAATATTCTTCTCCCAGTTTATCAAGCTCTTCTTCTATTTTTTTTTTTAAATGGCATCTTCTTCTAATAACATTGAAGAAAAGATGGATGAGTATTTTGATCAAACACTCAACAATTATTTTGATCACGCATTCCATAATCGTTTTGATCAAGCAATGAATCCGTTGGAACCGAAGAAGAAGAAACGAGTCCACATTGAAAGAAAATGTGAAGAGGGTCACCAACGCTTATGGGATGACTATTTCCGTGAAGATGCAACATATCCTCCTCAAATCTTTCGTCGCCGTTTTAGAATGAACAAACCCTTGTTCATGCGTATTGTCGAACGACTCTCAACAGAAGTTCCATAATTTGAACAAAGAAGAAATGGTCACGGAAGGCTAGGTCTCTCTGCAATACAAAAGTGTACAGCAGCAATTCGTATGATGGCATATTGTTTTGCAGCGGATGCGTTTGACGAATACCTCCATCTTGCTGAAAGCACCGCTATGTTATGTTTGGAAAAGTTTGTTGAAGGAATAGTTAATTTATTTGGAGATGAGTATCTACGGAGACCCACACTAGAAGATCTTCAACGACTACTCGATATTGGAGAGATACGCGGATTTCCCGGGATGATAGGAAGCATAGATTGTATGCATTGGGAGTGGAAGAATTGCCCAACTGCATGGAAAGGTCAATATACAAGTGGATCTGGAAAGCCAACAATTTTTTTAGAGGCTGTAACTTCGCAAGACCTCTGAATATGACACGCATTTTTTGGAGCTCCAGGTACATTAAACGATATTAATATTCTCGATCGCTCACCAGTTTTTGATGACATATTACAAGGTGTAGCTCCCAAAGTAAAATACGTTGTCAACGGACGACAATATCATATGGCTTACTATCTCACCGATGGTATTTATCCAAAATGGGCTATTTTTGTCAAATCAATTTCAATGCCACAAGATCCGAAAGCATCGTTATTTGCTACATACCAAGAAGCTGTACGTAAAGATGTCGAGCGTGCTTTTGGAGTCTTGCAAGCTCGATTTGCCATAGTAAAAAACCCAGCTCTTATGTTGGATAAGGTAAAAATTGGAAACATAATGAGAGTATGTATCTTATTGCAGAACATGATTGTAGAAGATGAACGTAATGGGTATGCTCAGTGTGATGAGGCCACATTTGCATAATTAGAATCAAACCGAACTTCAGAAGTGGATTTCACGTATTTTACAGACATCCCTTCAAATCTCAGAAATATGATTGGCGATATGATAACCATTCGAAATGAAGTTCATGAGAAAAAAATACATGACCGACTGCAAGCGGATTTGGTTGAGCATATATGGGAAAAGTTTGGCACAAATCAATATTAAAACTAATCATTTCGTAATCTATTTTTAATATGCTTTTATATAATGTTTGTTTAAACTTTTATTGAATGCAATATTTTTAAGTTTTTTAAAAGTATACAAGTCTTATGAATTTAAACAAAATACCATAATAATTTACAATAAAAATATATATACATTTTTAAGAACCTCAAATTTAACAACCTTCAATGGAACCATGAAATATTAAAGTTTCTTAAGAAGTTCTTAATTTCATTTTTTTCCAAAATTAAGAATAAGATATGTTTTAAGATACTTTGTTTAAATTCTTTGATGGCAATGCCCTAATGTGGATGCTAATTTAGTACTATATCATAACTATTTTACTGTATTTGCAATAATTTTTTTTCTAACATAACTGATCAAAACCAAAATTTTATTAACCGAAACAAGTCCACTATTGCGGTGGGTAACTAATTTCAATAATTAGCTCCCTTTTTCTTTTTCTTTTTTCTCTCTCAATAGTCAGTGTTAAATGTTATTTCATAGTATTTTTTTTTTCCTGTTTTATGTGTGTTTTTTTTAATGTTGCTGATTTTATGTGTTATAAGTAGGTTTTCATGTAGCATGATAAAAACAAATAATAAAACTTTATTTTGTTTAACTGAATAATAAGAAGGACATACTTTTGTTCTTACTCTGTTAGCTTTTGACATTAGTAGAAGTAGAAACGTAGAACCCAAATATGAAATCAAGAATCTTTAAACGAGGACAGATCCCATTTAATATGTAGTAAACGGCAGATAATACTGGTGTAAGGATAGTCAGAACGAGAATTGCAATTTATTAGAAGGGGTTATTGGTTCTATGATTTTAATGGATTTGGAAATCCAAACAAAAATCATGTGTTATTCAATCATTGATTTTAAAATACTTATCAAAATTATGTGTTATTGGTTCTATGATTTACAAATATTTGTTAAAATCTCATGTTATTCATTTAATGATTTGGTTTTGGATTTCAAAATCCACATTATGTTTAAAATGAATTTGATGGATTTGAAAGTGTAAAATAGAAGAATTCAAATCCAAGTATAAAACATGTTATTTCAAAATCCATGTGTTTTGATTTTTAGAATTTACAATTCCATATGGATTTATAAATCACTTCTCTAATAACAGCCAAATTTTTTTCCAATGCCTTTGTAACATCCGCGAACCAAATATTGCATTTTTGGTCTGAGTGTCGATCGACACCATGTGTTCCGGTTTGGTCGGGTTTGTTTTAATTGCTGTTTGGTTCAATTGAAAATCCCTAAATCGCATTTATAAAAGAGGAAGCGACAAATTAAGGGTTTTGGAAGAGTTTTGTTTGTCGCCGTTAAGTGAGAAAGAGAGAAAGGAGAGAAAGCATTGGTGAGTGTTTCTTTGAGTTTCTGGGTCTGTTCTTGGCGTTTTTGGAGGGATCTGTGGCTGGAGAAGGGAGAGTTGTTGCTGGGAACGAAGGAGAAGCTTCCTAAGCTGTTGATTTCACCGTTTCTCAACCCAATCTTCTTGTAAAAGAGGTGAGTGCTTGACCATGGTTGATCTAAGCATGAGATCTCTTTTGTTTGGCTGTTCTTTGTTTATTTTTGGTGTTTGCTTGCTTGGGTTTGTTGTTTTTGTGTTTCCCATAGGTTTCTAAGGCATTTGGGTGAGTTTGGGACGGTTTCGAGTTGATTTGAAACGGAGGATCGACGTTCATGTTCGTGTAGTTCGCGGTTGCAGAGGCAGTGTCGATTGACACCAAGTGGTGTTGGTCGACACCATGTTTTTGTAGCATCGATCGACATAGACTTGGTATCGGTCGACACCAGTCTCATCCGAGACTTGTTTTCCTGGTTTGATGTACTGCTTGTGTTTTGATTGCTTGCTTAAATATGAGAGTCTCATATGCTTGTGTGTATAACCTAGTAGATGGGAGGATGGCCTCACTAAGTATTTATGATAATACTTATGCATCTCAATTGTTGTTTGTGGTGTGCAGGTAATGGCAAAGCGTGATCGTGGAATCAGGGAGATGAGGAAGAGGATGTTCTAGTGACTTGATTGATTGTGGTCTAGCGCTTGTTAGGTTGCTAGTGTTAACTTGATAGAACATTGTAGGATGTTGGAACTTGGTTATTACATTGTTGTTTTGGATTATTGCATTATTGGTTATTGGATTTTTATTGTTGGAATTCTTTTGGTTTAATGGAATTGTTTTTGTTATCGGCTGTTGTAGATTGTTGTTAGGTTGTTAGTGGGTATGGGACCACTAGTGAATTAATATTATTATTTAAAAAAAAAAAACGGGAAGGGTTGTTTTATTTTGGTATCAGGGCCCTTACGATTCTAGGTCTAGGGTTCACTGTGTTTTTGCTGTTGATGTTTAGGATTTCATGCTAGAGATGATTGTGTGAATTAGTTAAATTGGGTGTGGCATGAAGTCCTAGAACATCCTCTTCGAGCCTGCCTTGTGATTCCACGGTGAGTTGTGTTCTTGTGTTATTAAAATTATTTGTTGCTTAGCCTTCTGTTCTTGGTTATACAGATGGTTAGAGGTGGAGGTGCTATTGGTCGCGGGCGTGGTCGTGGTCGTAGTCATGGTCGTGGTCGTGGTCGTGGTCGGGGAAGAGGTCAGGTTCCGGAGGCCAGTGAGAGTGTGACCCAGAGCATGGCCAGTGAGGAGGTAGCGGAGTCACAGGTTCATTCTAGTGTGTCTGGAGACCAGGCTGGTTTGGGTGACGGCAGGGCGGATGGGCCCGGTGTCGGTCACGGTGTTGCCCCGGGTGTGGGGGTTGCAGCAGGGGGTGCTCCAGGCAGGGAGGATGTCTTGATGGGCTTGCTAGCTTAGGTTTTGGAGCGACTTCCAGCATTAGTGCCGCCAGTGGTTGGTGGGCAGGTTCCAGTAGTGCCGCCAATGGTTGGTGGGCAGGTTCCAGCGGTGCAGCTTGTGGCGGGTTTGCAGGCAGTTGTGCAGCCGTGAGCCGAGGTAGTGGATGCTCAGTATGTGCAGATGATGGTGCCGCTGCAGCGAGTGGGAGCAGAGTTTTCTCGGGAGGTATGGATCCAAGTGTAGCGGATGAGTGGAGAGAGCGGATGGAGGATCTTTTCCAGTCGCTTCGGTGTCCCGACCGGTTTAGAGTGGATTTGGCAGTGCACTACTTGTCAGGTGATGCACGTGTGTGGTGGAGGTCGGTGACAGCACGGAGGGTGCAGAGAGATATGACTTGGGGGGATTTTGTGAGGGAGTTTAACTCCAAGTATTTTCCGTAGGAGGCTCTTGATCGCATGGAGGCATGGTTCTTGGGGTTGACTCAAGGGGACCGTACAGTGCGGGTGCTGGATGCAGAGTTCAGTCGGCTTGTGGGGTATGCGGGCCAGGCATGGGAGCCAGAGACGGCTCAGGTGCGGAGGTTCTTGTTGGCTCTGCGGGATGATCTAAGGACTCGGTGCAGAGTGAGGAGCTATGCTACGAAAGCGGAGCTGGTTGAGGTTGCAGCTGGGATAGAGGACGACTTGAAGACACAGGTGGTTGTGGTTGGTCCTTCGGTGCAGCCACAACGGTCCCAGCCGCAATCTGTTCTTAGCAAGGGCGGCAAGCCTGCGCATGGGCAGAAGCGGAAGTTTGATGATATGCAGAGATCGAGGTTCGGTGGTGCGAGATGCTTTGGGTGTGGTAGCAGAGACCACAAGGTGATCAACTGTCTACAGAGAGGCGAGCATCGGGCAGTGATGGAGCAGCGGGCGGTGATGGAGCTGCGGACAGATACCCGAGTGTATTACTATTGCAGGGAGACGGGGCATATCAAGCCTCGTTGTCCCAAGTTGCAGCAGATGGCAGTAGCAGCGGTGCAGGCTGGAGGTCAGCAAGAAGTGCAGCAGGGTGTGCAGCTGGTGGGTTGGATCGAGCCGACATCGCGGGTGTACTCGATTGTGGAGCCCGGTGGCACAAGTGCGGGAGCGATCACAGGGGCTTTGATGGTGGGCGAGTTTAAGTCCCATGTTTTGTTTGATTCTGGAGCTACTCATAGCTTTATTACTCCGGAGTCGCAGAGAGTGCGAATATCAGAGGTGATCCCGGGGAGCGTGCGGGAGTTGTCAGAGTTGCGGGAGGCAAGTTCCTGAGAGCTAGTGGACGAGCTAGAGGAGTTGATATTCAGATTGCAGGAGAGTCGTGGCCAGCAGATTTGTTTATCAGTCCAGTGGAGTTGAGTGATGTGATTCTCGGGATGGATTGGTTGCATTGGTATAAAGTGCAGTTGGATTGCTATCAGGGTAGGGTGGAGTTTGAGCGTCCAGGAGGGAAGCTGGTTTTCGAGGGAGTGAGACCGATTTTGGGGAGTCTCTTGATCTCGGCTGTGCAATCTGAGAAGATGATCGAGAAGGGACGTGAGGCCTATTTGGTTACAATTTCATTGCCAGAGTCAGTGGGGAAGTCTTCTGTTGGAGGTATTCGGGTTGTGGAGGAGTTTTAGGATGTGTTCCAGTTGTTGTAGGGGTTACCACCATCTCGGTCTGATCCCTTCACGATAGAGTTGGAACCGGGGACAACGCCGTTGTCTAAGGCGCCCTTCATGATGGCTCCAGCAGAGATGGCAGAGCTGAAGAAGCAGCTGGAGGATTTGTTGGGTAAGGGTTTTATCCGTCCTAGTTGTTCACCGTGGGGAGCACCGGTGTTTTTTGTTAAGAAGAAGGACGAGAGTTTTCTGTTGTGTATCGACTATCGGGGTTTGAAGTGAGTCATTGTGAAGAACAAGTACCCTCTTCCGAGAATTGATGAGTTGCTGGATCAATTGAGGGGTGCTACTTGGTTCTCCAATCTCAACTTAGCATCAGATTATCATCAGATTCCAATACATGAGGCAGATGTGAGGAAGACCGCCTTCAGGACGAGATACGGGCATTATGAGTTTGTGGTGATGCCGTTCGGTTTGACAATCGCGCCAGCTGCGTTTATGAGATTGATGAACAGCGTGTTCTAGGAGTTTCTGGACGTGTCAGTCATCATTTTCATCGACGACATCCTGGTATATTCCCAGGGTCCTGAGGAGCATGCAGTACATCTGAGAGCAGTTATGGAGAAGCTGCGGGAGCAGAAGTTGTTTGCGAAGTTGAGTAAGTGCAGTTTCTGGCAGCGTGAGATGGGGTTTCTAGGCCACATTGTGTCTGCAGAGGAAGTTTCGGTGGATCCCTAGAAGATTCAGGCCATCTGGGAGTGGCCGAGGCCGCAGAGTGCCACTGAGGTTCGGAGTTTTATGGGGTTAGCGGGTTACTACAGGAGGTTTGTTCGGGATTTTGCGAGTTTGGCTCAGTCGATGACTAAGCTTACAAGGAAGGATGTTCCATTTGTGTGGTCTCCAGAGTGTGAGGCGAGTTTTGCAAGCCTCAAGCAGATTTTGACTACCAGGCCAGTGTTAGCACTGCCTGAGAAGAGCGAGCCTTACGTTGTATATACAGATGCTTCTAGAGTGGGGTTGGGTTGTGTGCTTATGCAGCAGGGGAAGGTTATAGCTTATGTTTCACGGCAGTTGCGGAAGCGTGAAGCCAATTATCCTACTCATGATTTGGAGATGGCAGCAATGGTTTTTGCTCTGAAGATTTGGAGGTCCTACTTGTATGGCGGGAAGGTACAGGTATTTACAGATTACAAGAGTTTGAAGTACATTTTTACTCAGCCTGAGCTGAATTTGAGACAGAGGCATTGGATGGAGTTAGTAGCGGATTATGATTTGGACATAGCTTACCATCCTGGTAAAGCTAACCTAGTTGCAGATGCCTTGAGTCGGAAGCGGGCGGCTTCGGCTCAGGAGCAGGATATGGAGGTGTTGGTAGGTGAGATTAGTGCATTGAGTTTGTGTGCTATCGCACAGGAACCTTTGGGTTTGGAGGCAGCTGATCGAGCGGATTTGTTGAGCAGAGTGAGGTTAGCACAGGAGAGCGATGAGGGGCTGGTGAATGCCTCTAAGGCTGCAGGTTCGGAGTATCAGGTTTCTGCTAATGGTACTATCCTTGTGCATGGTCGGGTTTATGTGCCCAAGGGTGAGGATTTGAGGCAGGAGATATTGAGAGAGGCTCATTCGAGCAAGTTCTCTATTCATCCAGGGGGCGACCAAGATGTACTCAGCTAGTGAAGGCGGAGCATCAGGTTCCTGGTGGATTATTACAGAGTTTGCCAATTCCAGAGTGGAAGTGGGATATGATCACGATTGACTTCGTGGTGGGATTGCCTGTGTCGTGGACGTTTGATGCGATTTGGGTCATTGTGGACCGTTTGACTAAGTCTGCGAATTTTCTGGCCATCAAGAAAACTGATGGAGCAGCGGTTTTCACCAAGAAGTACGTGAGGGAGATAGTCAGATTGCATGGCGTGCCTGCTAGTATTGTACCTGATGTTCCAAGTTCACCTCGGTGTACTGGAAGGCGTTTCAGGCAGAGATGGGCACGAAGGTATATATGAGTACAGCCTACCATCCTCAGACGAACGGTCAGTCGGAGATGACGATCCAGATTTTGGAGGATTTACTGAGGATGTGCGTGTTGGATTGGGGTGTTCATTAGGCAGACCATTTGAGCTTGGTAGAGTTTGCTTACAACAACAGCTACCAGGGGAGTATTGGGATGGCCCCTTATGAGGCATTGTATGGGAGGCCGTGTCGTACACCGTTATGATGGACTCAGGTGGGGGAGAGGAGCATATATGGTGCGGATTTTGTTTAGGAGACCTCGGAGAAGATTCGGGTTCTGCGGCTGAACATGAAGGAGGCTAATGATCGGCAGAAGAGGTATGCTGATAAGAGGAGGAAAGATCTTGAGTTTCAGGTTGGTGATAGAGTGTACCGTAAGATGGCCATGTTGCGGGGTCCGAACAGGTCATTGACAGACACTAAGCTGAGTCCGAGGTACATGGGTCCGTTTAGAGTAGTTGAGCGGGTGGGACCAATGGCATACCAGCTGCAGTTGCCTGAGTTTATGCGTGCGTTCCACAAGGTTTTTCATGTGTCGATGCTGAGGAAGAGTCTTCATGAGGGTGATCAGTTGTTGGCTAAGATTCCTGAGGATCTTCAGCCCAACATGACTTTGGAGGCGAGACCGTTGAGGGTGCTCGGGAGGAGAGTCAAGGAACTTCGGAAGAAGAAGATTCCTTTGATGAGAGTCCTGTGGGACTATGATGGAGTGGAGGAGAAGACTTGGGGGCCCGAAGCGAGGATGAAGGCAAGGTTTAAGAAGTGGTTTGAGAAGCAGGCCGCGACTTGAGCTTGTCTAGCCGTGTCCAGGTTGTAGTCCGTGGCTGGAGCGGGTACGGAGTATTCCAGCCCATCTCTATTGATACTTGGTCGCTTAGGGGTGGTTGGTTGTGCGACTAAGTACCAAGATGAGGTGGTGCTCGGGATGTGGGTTGATGGCTTGGATAATTGTATCTTATTCTCTTTTGTATTTTTCCATTGAAGTTGTAACGATTATGACATTGTTCTTGAGATTAATAAGATGAGTATTTCTTTTATGTTTGACTGTTATTGTCATGGGAAAAAGAGAAATAGCTCGGGTTTCTATTTTTGGAAAGCTTCCATAAATGGAAAGTTTCCAAAAATAGGAGGTTCCCAGAGTTAGAAAGTTTTTAAAAAGGGAAATTTTGTGGGAAGTGTTGAGGTAGATCTAGCCGGGAGATACTCGGTGGCATCAGATTTGTTTATGCTCAAGGCCATGTGGGCCCAACTCATGTGATACCGATAGCTCGACGGACTTTGTGGCCAGAGAGTGGGAGTGGTATGTTGCTTCGGATGACGATTCGAAAGCGTGCTTTAGGGTGACGACCCCAGAGCGGGATATTTGGGACTCCCTGGATACCGTAGCTGTGAGCCGCGGCTCGGCAGTGAGCCGGTATGTCTCGAGGGTTGCAACCCGAGAGCGGGGGAGTGTATGTGAGTGACTTCCTGGATGCCGTAGCTTAAGGCGGTTGGCCTGATAGCGAGCCAGCATGATTCGTTGGTTGCGACCACGGACGGGGGAAGCTCTGAGTTGTGAGCAAATAATGTCATTGATGTAAGTATATTGGCTAGAGGGAGACCTCATGGTTCAGTCGGAGGTGTGCGGACTGTTGCGGCAGTTGCACGGAAAACCTTGGCTGACAGTGTTTAGTCCGGTCGGAGGACGTGTGGGCCGTGTTGACGGTGGCAAGGAGGTCCTTGACGAATGGACGGCGCTGCAGGATTCGAGGTCGAATCCTTATTGGTGGGGGAGAATTGTAACATCCGCGAACCAAATATTGCATTTTTGGTCTGAGTGTCGATCGACACCCTTGGTGTATCGATCGACACCATGTGTTCCAGTTTGGTCGGGTTAGTTTTAATTGCTGTTTGGTTTGGTTTAGTTTGGTTCAATTAAAAATCCCTAAATCGCATTTATAAAAGAGGAAGGGACGAATTAAGGGTTTTGGAAGAGTTTTGTTTGTCGCCGTTAAGTGAGAAAGAGAGAAAAAGGAGAGAAAGCATTGGTGAGTGTTTCTTTGAGTTTCTGGGTCTGTTCTTGGTGTTTTTGGAGGGATCTGTGGCTGGAGAAGGGCGGGTTGTTGCTGGGAACGAAGGAGAAGCTTCCTAAGCTGTTGATTTTACCGTTACTCAACTCAATCTTCTTGTAAAAGAGGTGAGTGCTTGTCCATGGTTGATCTAAGCATGAGATATTTTTGTTTGGCTGTTCTTTGTCTATTTGTGGTGTTTGCTTGCTTGGGTTCGTTGTTTTCGTGTTTCCCATAGGTTTCTAAGGCATTTGGGTGAGTTTGGGACGATTTCGAGTTGATTTGAAACGGAGGATCGACGTTCGTGTTCATGTAGTTCGCGTTTGCAGAGGCAGTGTCGATCGACACCAAGGTCGACACCATGTTTTTCTAGCATCGATCGACATAGACTTAGTGTCGGTCGACACCAGTCTCATCCGTGACTTGTTTTCCTGGTTTGATGTACTGCTTGTGTTTTGATTGCTTGCTTAAACATGAGAGTCTCATATGCTTGTGTGTATAACCTAGTAGATGGGAGGATGGCCTCACTAAGTATTTATGATAATACTTGTGCATCTCAATTGTTGTTTGTGGTGTGCAGGTAAAGGCAAAGTGTGATCGTGGAATCAGGGCGATGAGGAGGAGGATGTTCTAGAGACTTGATTGATTGTGGTCTAACGCTTGTTAGGTTGCTAGTGTTAAGTTGATAGAACATTGTAGGATGTTGGAACTTGGTTATTACAGTGTTGTTTTGGATTATTGCATTATTGGTTATTGGATTGTTATTGTTGGAATTATTTTGGTTTAATGGAATTGTTTTTGTTATCCGCTGTTGTAGATTGTTGTTAGGTTGTTAGTGGGTATGGGACCACTAGTGAATTAATATTACTATTTTTTTTAAAAAAAACAGGAAGGGTTGTTTCAGCCTCGCCGAGAAAGCCGATGCTTCATCCCACAAGAATCGGATGAGTTGTACAAGATGAGTGTAAGCAGAGTGTTGGGAACGGTTCGGCACATAAATTTCTACGAAGATTGAACCTAACGCGAGATGTAATTTTCGAATATGTAGTAGATGGCGGAGAAAACAATGATCACGACGACCAATCCGACAGCAAACCAAAATGCAAAGACGCTCAAGAGACGTATGGTCTCGTGGGAATAAAGTTCCAGCACGATAACGAAACACAAGGCGAAACCAGAGAATATTGCGGCTTCATCAAAGTACCTGAAGTCGTGGGTGTAAGCGTCGTGGGTGTAAGCTTCAATCAAGGCCCCAAGAAATGTGAAGATGATATGAGCGACGGCAAGGTAAGCAGATAGGAAACATAATTCAGAAGGCTCCAAGATACATTGGAAAGAAAGAAAAAATGATTTATATGTAAGCTCCAATGCAATGTAATGTAAGCAGATGAGAATCCTAAAAGGTAAACTTAATTCAATGTAATGTAAGCTCAAATCAAGGCTCCAAGAAACATAATTAAGAAAACTCCAAAATAATGTAAGTTTACCTAGCTTACATTGCATTGAGTTTCTTGGAGCCTTGATTGGAGCTTAAATTAAGCCTTCTGAATTAAGTTTACCTTAGGGCAATGCTATGTAAGCTCCAATCAAGGCTCCAAAAAACATAATTTTATGTGTTTGATAATATATAATTTATATGTTTTAAAAGTTACAATCTCTTAACGTTTATTACAATTTTCCCAAAATTGTTACTATGTTTTGCTATGGTTTTGCTTTTGTTTTCATATGATCTTTATTAAATATAGGTCTTCTAATAAAATTTTTCCTATATATATATATATATATATATATATATTATTACTTGGTAATCACTAGTTGCTAAGCTTTACGAGTCATGTGACCCTCTACCTTGAAAATAGTTCCGACCCTACTCATCCATCATTTTCAACATTGCCTCATAGTCCTCTTTAGCTTACGGAAACTTGAGTAAATCTTATCTTCATCAGATGGAAACAGATGAAAGAAAGAACTAAAACACCAAAACGGAGGAAAACGTCACTAGAAAAGAAAAAAACAGAGAAGAAGAGAAGCTATAACCTTTCAGTCTCTTTTGCTTCTTAAACTTCAATGAAACTGCTCTTTTGTTGCTTCTGTTGCTATCTCTTTCTCTTCTGTTTGCTACACAAGACATGGTCTTCTTTTATACTAAAAAACATGTAACATCCCACTAACACCATGTACGGATTTGAAATCGCCCATAATTTTTATCCTTCATGTAATACATATAAGTTGATTCAAAGGGACCAATTGAAACAAGTATTTTTTTGGTGATGCTTGGTGAATGTATGCTGATGAATGTATGCAATGAATGGATGGATCGTAAGGTGTTTCAATTCCCCTTATGCAGTTGCAGTATAAGAGGTGTCAATCCAATCTGAGTGTCTGTGATCACTAAGGATGTGCTTATTATGCCTAAGTCAAGCCAATATGTAAGGATGTTTGTCACTAACAATCCTATGATGACAAATGTAAAATGCAGAAAGTAAAATATAAGAACTAAGAACTGAATGCAAATGAAACAGAATGATTACACTAATATAAAGCTAGAACAGAAACAGAAACTATGATAATGAACTAATGCAAGACAATAATGAACAGGACAATAAGTAAATGCAACAGAAATGCAAATAGAATGAAACAAGACAATCACAAATCATAAACACAAAGTTCTGGGGAAGAACTCGAGCAAGCACTTGACCGAGTGTAGGTCGAGTGGGTGGTCGAGCTGGACTAAACGCAGATACAGAGCAATGCAATAAAAACAGAGTATTGCAAAGACGAATCAAACAACAATCAAGCAACATGATTAAAACTGTAAAATCAATAAACAAGGAAGGACTTGAGGAGGGATTCATGGGCTGGACTAATGATTGAGGCTATCTAACTTGATCAACAAATCTCAAACAACATGAGCTAATCTCTAAACATATGTATCTAAGACAAGTTTCTCCCACTCTCATGGTCAAGAAACAATCAAACCTATGCATTTTTAGACTTGCTCTCACATAGTAAAGAATCTACACAAGCAGGCAGTAAGAAATATGTCTCATACCAAACAAAACCTCTAATCTCTTAGCAAGCAAGATGGTAAGCTCTAGATCTAGCCTTATCTATGCCTCTTAAACATTGGTGTGATGCTAAGATGCTTGAAATCAGATCCTACCCTCTCAGATATAGGATCAGCATTAAGAACATCTACCCTAGAAGAGATCTACAACAATCAAGCTTGATCAAGCCAAACAAACCTCATTCACAGCCCAGCCTAACCCATCCTCAAGATCCTAAGCCACTACTCACAAGAACACATGATGAACATCAAAATCATAAACCCAGAAAATATTGAAACTGGCATCATTAGAAAGATGAAACAAAGATCTACATTATTGAAAAAGAAATGAAACTTGAATTCTCAATATTAAGAAAGTTATGAAACCAACAATATTGAAGAATTTAGTCTTTTTCAAGTACAAGATCTAGGAAATAAAAAAAGGCAAAAAAAATAAATCCCAAAAGGGTAAAATAATAGGTTTAGAGAATATCTAAAAAGCTGCCCTCTTTTGTGGCTGCAGGTACAAGGCTTTATATAGGAGGGGAGTGGAAGCCCTAAAGATACTAAAAGACAAAATAGTCAACGGCTCGGTCAACTCGACCTGTGCTCGGTCGAGTGGCAGGTCGAGCTGGCTTCTCTCGTGCGTTCTCCACTCGGTCGAGTCCTCCTCAGCACACGGTCAAGTGTCTGGTCGAGTTTGCGGTCGAGTTGGACTCCGGACCTTGTTATTTCAACCTTAACTCTCTTGCTTTCCCTTCATGATTGCTTCACTTCTTGCTCAGCATTGCTTCCATGTTCCTTAAGCTCTAAAATCACATGTTTATGCATGAAAAGATGCAAATGCAATGCAACTAAACTCTAATGCATGATTAGTCCTAAAGCTATGCAATAATGGTGAAAATGGATAGCAAAAGATGCAAAAGATGTGAATATACTAAGGGAAAACAGGGTAAAATATATGAACATCAACACCCCCAAACTTAGTCTTTGCTTGCCCTCAAGCAAATAAGCAAGACATAAGAAGGTAGGTGGGGTTTGAAAGTGGGATCTCAGCTCCTAAAGCTTGCAAATAGACCATCTAGAATCAATGTCCAATTTACTAGTACTATGATGCAAGTTGAATGAGCTGTACTTAAAGACTTTAGACAAGCATATCACAACCTTTACTGATTTGAGCCTTAGATATCCACATGCATTCAAATCAACCATTTCCTTTAACATTCATTAATCAAGAACATGAATCAATTCTATGCAATGCTTAAACTCATTTGGCTTGGAGGTAAAGGCTTTGAGACAATGATGGTCTCTTTTTAGCGTGGGGCTTATCAATATCAAGGTTCTCTCATAAAAAATGGATTGAGCTTTAGAAGAATGCTAAAGGTAAGAACACCTAGTGATGTTCATATATTTTACCCTGTTTTCCCTTAGTATATTCACATCTTTTGCATCTTTTGCATCTTTTGCTATCCTTTTTCACCATTATTGCATAGCTTTAAGACTAGTCATGCATTAGAGTTTAGTTGCATTGCATTTGCATCTTTTCATGCATAAACAGGTGATTTTGAATCTTAAGGAGCATGGAAGCAATGCTGAGGAAGAAGTGAAGCAATCATGAAGGGAAAGCAAGAGAGTTAAGGCTGAAATAACAAGGTCCTGAGTCCAACTCGACCGCGCACTCGACCAGACACTCGACCGTATGTTGAGGAGGACTCGACCGAGTGGTTAACACACGAGAGAAGCTAGCTCGACCTGCCACTCGACCGAGCACAGGTCGAGTTGACCGATCCGTTGACTATTTTGTATTTTAGTATTTTTAGGGCTTCCACTCCCCTCCTATATAAAGCCTTGTACCTGCAGCCACAAAAGTAGCCAGCTTTTTAGATATTCTCTAAACCTAGTATTTTATCCTTTTGGGATTTATTCTTTTTGCCTTTTTTATTTCCTAGATCTTGTAATTGAAAATGACTAAATTCTTCAATATTGTTGGTTTCATAACTTTCTTAATATTGAGAATTCAAGTTTCATTTCTTTTTCAATATTGTAGATCTTTGTTTCATCTTTCTAATGATGCAAGTTTCAATATTTTCTGGGTTTATGATTTTGATGTTCATCATGTGTTCTTGTGAGTAGTAGCTTAGGATCTTGAGGATGGGTAAGGCTGGGCTGTGAATGAGGTTTGTTTGGCTTGATCAAGCTTGATTGTTGTAGATCTCTTCTAGGGTAGATGTTCTTAATGCTGATCCTATATCTGAGAGGGTAGGATCTGATTTCAAGCATCTTAGCATCACACCAATGTTTAAGAGGCATAGATAAGGCTAGATCTAGAGCTTACCATCTTGCTTGCTAAGAGATTAGAGGTTTTGTTTGGTATGAGACATATTTCTTACTGCCTGCTTGTGTAGATTCTTTACTATGTGAGACCAAGTCTAGAAATGCATAGGTTTGATTGTTTCTTGACCATGAGAGTGGGAGAAACTTGTCTTAGATACATATGTCTAGAGATTAGCTCATATTGTTTGAGATTTGTTGATTAAGTTAGATAGCCTCAATCATTAGTCCAGCCCATGAATCCCTCCTCAAGTCCTTCCTTGTTTATTGATTTTACAGTTTTAATCCTGTTTCTTGATTGTTGTTTGATTCGTCTTTGCATTACTCTGTTTTTATTGCATTGCTCTGTTTCTGCGTTTAGTCTAGCTCGACCACCCACTCGACCTACACTCGGTCGAGTGCTTGCTCGAGTTCTTCCCCAGAACTTTGTGTTTATGATTTGTGATTGTCTTGTTTCATTCTTGTTTCATTTCTGCTGCATTCATTTAGTGTCCTGTTCATTATTGTCTTGCATTAGTTCATTATCATAGTTTATGTTTCTGTTCTAGCTTTATATTAGTGTAATCATTCTGTTTCATTTGCATTCAGTTCTTAGTTCTTATATTTTACTTTCTGCCAATTACATTTGTCATCATAGGATTGTTAGTGACAAACATCCTTACATATTGGCTTGACTTAAGCATAATAAGCACATCCTTAGTGATCACAGACACTCAGATTGGATTGACACCTCTTATACTGCAACTACATAAGGGGAATTGAAACACCTTACCATCCATCCATTCATTGCATACATTCATCATCATTCATCCATCTTTCACCACAAAAAAAAATACTTGTTTCACCTAGACACATACAAGAATAAAACCTTGTCTACCCAAAGGCACCCAAAGTGTTTATCCTAGCAATCTAAACCCAAATGATCCTAGTGCTACCCTTTAACTTCTTCTTTTCTCTTTCACCCTTTTCTCTTTTGGTTTTCAAGTCTTATGAGAGGTTTCTTATTTGATCTTTCTAGTGGGATGGGGGATTCTTACTTATTTGCTATGGTTCTCTTTTCTTCTTATTCTTAAGACATACAAGCTTTTTGCTAGACTTTTCTTTTCTTTCTTTTCTTTTCTTTAACTAGAACCATCTTCAACAATTTTTGCTTCCCATCATTTCACTAGAACTTGCTTAAACACAATCTCCTCTTAAAGACTCTACCCTTTTTCTTTCTTTTTTTTTTTTTTTTTTTTTTTCTTTTCATAACAGCCAAGTCCCAAACCCAACAAGTGAACCACCTAGTCCTATCTAGTTTGAAAAGTGCAAACTAGAACTACACAAGGCTTTAATCTTGTCAGTTCAAACCTAACACTTTATACCAAGCTCAATCCAAAAAATAGGCCTCACACACTCAAGAATAAACATGGCTTGAAAGAAGGGTTGGTTAAGGGTAGGGGAAACTGATTCTTAATGAGGAAATCAGCTACTTGGATCAACAAGAGTGGTAAAAAGGAGAAAGATGATCCAAATATGTATATGGTATCCATGAGTTTAAAGCAATGCACACATTGATAATTGAAAGTCAATATTAGGTTCATATAGATAGGAAATGGTGTCAAATCACAACATGCTTCAATATAGACCAAATACAATGCAGGAATTCAAGGCTTGGTTCAATCTTATGCTTCTAACCACTCAACTAGCATCAAAGTACTATTAACTTGGGCATTGATCCTAGTCTAGTGAATGAGCAAGCTAACAAGGAAATACTCATCATAGATCCCTAATGCAAGCAGTCCTATATGATAAACAAAATACTTGAATATGCAATGCAAACTACATGAACACTCTTTTTTTTTATAAAGATTTTTGCAAAAAAATTTCAAATTTTTAGGGTTTTTCTATGCCTTAGATGCTATGCAAATACTAACATGATGATGCTAAAAATTTGAAATAAGAAAACAAAACACAATGTCAAATGCTATCTCAAACCCTCCCCCAAACTTAAATCACACAGTCCCTTGTGTGAAAGAAATTTGTTTGAGGATTCAAGACTTAAAACAAAACACACAATATGAAATGCAATGGTATTTACAATGTAAAGGTGATAGTGTTACCTCAAGGATTGGAGAAGAAACTATCCACATCCTCCTGCATGCTATCAAAGGTGTAGCTGGGGTCCTGCTGGTGACTGGAGGAAGGTGATTGGGGCAGCTCGACAATGCCAATCGTCCGGGACTCGGTCGAGTGCATGTCCGAGTGGGGGGGTCGAGCTGGACTGCGGATGCCATAATTCTGTCCTTGCTGCTGGGAGAACTATTGGTAGAACTGGTGGTAGAGTGCTGGATCCAGGAAGTATTGGGGTGGGATGGGAGGGTAACCTGGATAAGCAGCTGGAGGTGGGAAGCCATATGGTTGTCTAGGCTGGAACTCGGTCGAGTACGTCGGTGGTGCTCGGTCGAGTGGGCGCTCGAGTGACCCGGTCGAGTGCCTCGAAAGCTGCTGTTCTCGTGTACTTGAGCTCCTCTTCCTCTGATTTGGCTCATACATTGAAGCCCTAGCTGGTTCCACAGGATTCGCAACCCTTGAAAGTGCTCTAGTTGAGCTACTTCTCCTCAAAGGGCTTGAATGGCTAGGAGATGAGTTTCCACTCTTCAGCTCAGCAATCTCCTTCTTTAAGCCTTTGATAGACTTAGCCATGTTGGTCACCTTCTTCTTCAGCTTATCAAACCTCTTTCCATGCCACTTGCCCCACTTTTGCAAAAGAGTCAACCTCTTGCTATTCTCCCTCACTCCTCTACTATCCCTTGGGTTGGGCTCATAATCTTCAAAGTAGAAATGCTCCTCTCCATCAGCTACTTGTGCATTCCCAGCTTCCTCAACTCTAGGTTGAACCACTCCATCAAACTAATGCTCCTCAGCTGGCCAAAAGTCAATGTTGGCTCCCTCTTGAATGGTGGTGAGCTCTTGGTTAGGCAATATGAGTTGCTTTTTCCCAAATGTTGGAAGCTCACAGTTGAAAATGTGGTTCCCTTGATGCATCTCCTTGGCTAGGATGAGAGTAGAAGTGAGGTAGGTTGAGTCAATCCATCTTGGTGAGACACTTTCTCCTCTAAGTGGAACTTTAGCAGCTTGAAGGATTGGAGTGATGATGCCTCCAATGGTAAGTGCTCCTCTTGATCCTTTGTTTTCCAACTTTCCTACCCAACTTCTCAAGTAAACCATGTGCTCAATGAGCACCATTGCAAGATCAGTCTCTACAGTGCTCCCAAGGATGATGGTTCCATCTCTTGCCTTGAGGATGATCCCATTGAGAGCCATGTCAATCATCTTAAGCTCTCCCTCATTGATATTCCCAGTTTCCTTCCTTGCAAAGAAGGTGTTTGCAAGAGCTTTGTGTAAGTACCTTAGGACTGGGCTCATTATCCTTGAGCTCTTGGAATTGGAGGATGAGTAGAGTTTGTGGTCCCCAATGGTTTCCCAAACTGAATAGAGCTCCTCTCTTGGTATCATCAAGCTCCTATGGCTCCCAACTTCAAAACCAAACACATTGGCTATCTTTTTCATTGAAAGCTCATGTCTCTTCCCCTTGATTGTGAAGGTGATGTGACTAGCTCCAACCTCAGGATCTTTCCTTGCATATGTATGCAGCTTGACAGTGGCAAGGAACTCACAACTCTCCTCTTTGTAGCCCTCCATGCAAAGCCCCATAAACTTGGTGAGATTGCTCTTCTCAAAGAGATATTCCACATCCTCATCAATAGCAAGCTTCTCCATGGTCTCCTTGTGTGGATACCTAGTTCCCAAGAACTCCATCCTCATGAAAGCATCATAAAGCTGCCTCTTTCACAGCCCACAAGACTCAGCTTCTCCATCATCCATCAACTCTTCTTCTTCACTTTCTTCCTCACTCTCATTTTCACTCTCTTCTTGCTCAACTTCAACAGCTGGCCTCTTTTCCTTGTCCTTGTGTTTCCTCATAAACTCATTGAGAGTAGGCTCTCTTTCCTCCTCACTTTCGGTCCTCTCAGGATCTTCCTCAACTGGCTCTCTCCTTGGACGCGGCACCTGGCTCGACCGGCTGCTCGAACCACCACTCGGTCGAGTGGTCGATCGAGTGGTCCGTCGAGTGACTCTACCAGCTTCACCTCTTGATTCAAGGTCAGCATCACGACGTTCCATGGAGCTTGCAGCGGTTTGGTGAGACTTCTTGGTTATCTTGGAAGACATTTTCAAAAGAAACTGAAAGGAATAGACTCAAAGCTCAAAGTTAATAGGTTAGTGACCCAAAAACTTGAAAGAACAAAGCTTGAGCAAGAGATGAACTTTGAAAGAGATTTTAAAGCTTGAATTTAAATGTTTTGAGCAAATGAGAGAATGTGAGAAGTATAGGATCGTGCAAGGACTATATAAAGAAGCTAAGGGACAAGGAGACAAGGGTGGAGCGTCCATACCATTCAAATTTGAATTGGGAATCTTTGACTTGCTTTTGGCTGCCACTCGACCCCACACTCGACCAGCACGTGGTCGAGCTCCTTGACCAATTTTGAAATTTCAAAAATTTTCTCCTTGTTCTTCCCTCCACTCGATCATTCTAGAAGAATGGGAATCAAATGGGCCTCAATTAGTGTCCAGCTCGGCCGAGTACCTCTCGTGGCCTTGGTCGAGTGGGCTTGCGAGTCTCCTTCTCCAAGTCCAAATCTCTCTTTATCCAACTACATTCTCGCTAAAAGGCCTGTCCAACACAAACATAAAAGAAAACACATCAAAACTACAAGGAAAATAAACTATATTTACAAAGGATACCTTAGGGACTTCCTCCCTAGTGAACTTGTTTAGAGTCACTAAGCTTGACTTTGATTTCCTTCTTAAACTTTGTTTAGATACCAAGGAGGTGATGAAATCCTCCCTGGAACCTCTTGGTCACTGTGAAGTTGATCCTTGATAACCTCACCCTTAACACACAAACCATACTTCTTCTTGATTTTGAGCTTTGGTCTTGCTTTCCTCCAAGACCTCTTGTTCAGCTTAACTTTGAGATCCTCAACCATACTAGTCAACTCTTGAACTGACCTCTTAAGCTTTTCCACAGACTCTTCTTGAAGAGAGTGCTCAGCCTTTGGAGTTGCCTTATCACTTAAGCCTTCTTGACCACCTTTATCCTTGATAGTAAAAGGCTGATCATCAATTGTAGGGAGGTTGGTTGGGTTAAAGATGTTGAACCTCATAACTATATCCTCAGCAATGTTCAAGGTCACAAGACCTTCCTTGACATCAATGATTGCTCCAACAGTGGCTAAGAATGGCCTCCCAAGAATGATTGGATCTTCAGGTTCCTTGTCCATCTCCAGAACCACAAAATCTGTATGAACCCTTGCCTTCCCTATCTTGACAGGGACATTCTCCAACTTACCAACTACCTCTCTGTTTGACCCATCAGCTAGGCATACATGGAGGTTTGTGAGTCTGAAATCTGTCCTCCCAAGCTTTTGTGCAATGGAGTAGGGCATGACACTAATTGAAGCTCCTAGGTCACATAGGCATTGGTTGTAGTGGAGGTAACTGAATGTGCATGGTAAATAGAAGGGACCTGGATCCTTAAGCTTGATTGGGATGATAACTCCTCCAAGGTCTTCAAGATCCTTCTCATCTTGAGCTTGAGCCTTTTGCTTTGACAAGTCAAGCAAAAAGTCCTTATAGAGAGGATATGGTTCAAACTGTTCCAAGGCAGGTCCTCTCTCCTCTTCTTGGTAAGCAATGATGACCTCTTGTATAGCCAACACTTCCTCTTGTTTCTCAATCACAGCTTCTTCCTTCAAAACCCTCTCATCCTCTTGTTGCTTAGCCAACATTTCTTTTTTCTCAATGATCTCCCTTAGTTCCTTAATCCTCTGTGCTTTAAAACGCCCTGGGAATGGTAGTGGAGGCTTGTAAGCAGGAGGAATGTACTTAGCAGGTTTGACAGCTTCGGAGTCTCCAGCTCGATCGACCACTCGAGCATGCACACGGTCGAGTGGCTGTTCGAGTACCTGGTCGAGTGCAATGTCGAACTCCAGTTGCTTTGCAAAAACGTCACTTGGGGCTTCAGTAACTGATAAATTCCCCCAAACTTGGACTTCACTGTCCTCAGTGACTTCTTCCTCATGAACTTGAATGGCCTTGGCTGTGAACTCTCTTGGATTTTGAACAGCTTTTCCAGGGAGTTGGTTGGGTTTAGGAGCTGAAGTAGAGGCAATGTTACTCTCCATATACTTCACTCTTGAGTTAAGACCCTCAAACTTCATGTTTAGATCATTGTACTGTGATGTGAGTCTTTGATTCAACTCAGCAAACTATTTGGCTTCGTCAATCTTTCCTTGTGTTTGCTCAATCAACAACTGTTGCATCATTGCCCTTAAGTCTTGTTCTTGGCCTTGGTTAATCTGAGGCTGGAACACTTGATGTTGTTGTTTGGGGATGTAGTTTTGTTGCTGTGGAGGCTGTTGAGGTGGATAGACTTGGTCTTGAGGGTTGGCCACATTGGTACTCCTATAAGAGAGATTGTTGTTCTTGAAACCTCCTTGGTTGTAGCCTTTGAATCCTCCCTGGTGGGGGACACAACTGAGGCTGGAACACTTGATGTTGTTGTTTGGGGATGTAGTTTTGTTGCTGTGGAGGCAGTTGAGGTGGATAGACTTGGTCTTGAGGGTTGGCCACATTGGTACTCCTATAAGAGAGATTGTTGTTCTTGAAACCTCCTTGGTTGTAGTCTTTGAATCCTCCCTGGTTTTGCATGTAGCACAACTCAGCAAACTCAGTCTCCCCTTCTTGAACTGGAGCCTCTTCCTCACCAATGAAGTGAATAGACTTTTGTTGGCTAAGAAGGATCTTGTCAAGCTTCTCATTGACCATCTTCAAATCCCTCTTGTACTTGTCCTCTTGATCAGTTGATGATGACCTTATGGTTCTGTCATAGTCTTCATTTTAGTTGCCATCTGATTGAGCAAGATTTTCAACCAACTCCCAGCCTTCTGCAACATTTTTGTTGAGGAAGTTTCCATTTGAGGCTGTGTCAAGAACCATTCTGATCTTGGGAAGCACTCCTCTATACAAAGTACTTAAAAGGGACTCATTGCTGAACCCATGGTGAGGACACTGAGTCTGGAATCCTTTAAACCTTTCCCAAGCTTCACAAAAACTCTCATTATTCCTTTGAGCAAACCTAGAAATTTCATTTCTCAATCTAGCAGTTCTAGCATTGGAAAAGAATTTGGCCAAAAAAGCTTTTTTGCAAGCATCCCATATGGTTATTGCTCCAGTAGGAAGAGTCTTTTCCCAAAGGTGAGCCTTATCTCCAAGTGAGAATGGAAATAGCCTTAACTTGAATCCATCCTCACTGACTCCATTGATCTTAGTGAGACCACATATCCTATCAAATTCATCAAGGTGGTCCAGGGGATCTTCCATTGGAAACCCATGGAACCTGTTGGCTTGAATCATTGAGATCAATCCACTTTTGATCTCAAAGTTGTTGTTGGCAACAGTAGGAGGCACAATACCAGCTCTCTGGTTATGTGTGTTTGGTGCATCTCCAGCACCAATGTTTCTTGCTCTTGGAGCTTGTTGATCTTGTTGCTCCATTAGCACTTGTTGTTCTTGTTCCTGATAGATCCTTGTTTTCTGCTGTCTCAGGTCCCTTGGTAGTTTGTTGATGTGATCAAGGAGTCTCTGAAGATTGTGAGGACCCTTGGACCTTGTTTGCATCAACAGAGTCGAGTACAGACTCAGACAGGCACTCGGTCGAGCACAGGCTCGAGTGGGTGGTCGAGTCGACTGGGAACTGATGTCTATTTGTATCCGGCTTCTGATTCGATCAGGTGCTCGAGCACACACTCGGTCGAGTGGTGGTCGAGTTGATGGTCGAGCTGGTACCTTAAACTCAATCACAGACAAGCAGAAGAAGAAACAAGATCAGTAGTGAACAAGTTGATAAACGAACTTAATCTTAGACTTTTATGGATCCTAATTGTCACAAAAACACACTCAAATAGGCAACGGCGCCAAATTGAAACAAGTATTTTGTTTCAACTTAATTCACATCTCAGTCTATCTTTCTAATCTCTTTTATTCAATCTTAAAGTTTTAATAATCATGTATTAGCTCAGATTGTGGTTCAATTTGTTTTTGATCATGCCTTTTACATAGTAGAATTCATTATTGATTATGTGTACAATTATAATAAGAGGAATTATTCAAAATACTATATTTTAGTTTTTTTCCAAAAATACCACAAAATTTTTATTTTCCAAAAACACCACAAACACAAAAAAAAAATGATTTTTAAGGGAGTAGATTTTTTTTTAGGTTTGGGTTGACAATTTTAGATTTAGGATATAGCTTTTGAGATTTAGGGATTAGTTTTACTTTTAGTATTAAAGCTTTAGTTCAATTTTGTGGTATTTTTTGGGGAAAAATACAATTTAGAAGTATTTTTAGAAAAAAAACTCAATTTTAATGGTATTTATGAGAATTTCCTTATTATTATATGTCCAAATTCTTAAACTTATTTGAATACATCCTTTTAATTAATTAATTAATTTGGTAATCAAGTAAGTAATGCTTTCAAAAATTAACCGCCTTAACAATTTTTTTTTTCTATAGTTTAATGGTCATGGTAATGATGCTCTTAAAACCACCTGTAATTGGGTTCATCTGGTGTAAATGTTCACTCCCACTCATAATGATGTTACTTAGGGGTGTATTCCATTTAATATTTCAAGTGATTTACATTTAGTATTTTGCTGAGATTTGTTTTTCCAAAGCTCCATTTATTACCATATACTACAATTTAGTAAAGTAAAAAAATGTCATTAAAATCTTCAGGTTAACATTTTCGTTGATTTCAATCACGAAGTCTGGATTTGGAGGTAAAAAACACCAATTTTTTGTTGACTTCTATTAAAATCATGAAGTCTTGTTGACTTCGCCGTTTGAAGCACAATTTTAATTGGCCATACGGAGATATTAAATAGAGTTAATTAGGCCTTAACAATATCCGTTAGATAGTAAAACGACGTCATTTTCTTCTTTAATTACATCCCTAAATCGATTATCAATTCCTCCGAAGATCCCCAAATCACAAACCCTAATTTGCGATTTCTCATTTCTTCTTCGAATTCAACTGATGACTCCGACAAAGAAGCTTTCAACGCGTCCTCCCAAACGGAAGAGGAGGCCCAATAAAGTTGGAGAATCATCTGCTCACGTGTGTACTGGTCACGATTCTACTGCTCCCAAGTCGACTGCTTCTGATTTGACCGTTCCTGAATTGGGTGTTGGTTCAGGTTCTGCAATTATTCAGTATATTGGTGAGCCTGTTCCCTTTGAAGAGCGTGATTTGTGTCCCTTTGAAGAGTAAGGTGCTGTAAGTGGAGATGATTGTGAGGTGGAGATGATTGTGTCCCTTTTGTGTTTTTAATCACAAAGGAATGCTTGGAAGCGAACATGTAGACCCATCATCGGAGTAGATGGTGCATTTCTGAAATGGGACATCAAGGGACATCTCTTGGCTGCTGTTGGAAGAGATGGAGACAATAGGAAAGTTCCACTTGGTTGGGCAGTGGTTGAGATAGAGAATGATGACATTTGGGATTGGTTTATGAAGTTACTCTCTAATTCATTGGGGCTTGAGGATGGCAGACATATAGCTATCATTTCTGACAAAAATCGGTTAGCTAAAGCCAATCTTTATGAGGTTAACTTTATTGTGTTTTCATCAATCATATTAACATGTGTTTCATTAATTTGTAGGGTCTTGTTAAAGCCATCAAGAATGTTCTCCCACAAGCTGAGCATCGTCTTTGTGCTAAACATATTATGGAGAGTTGGAAGAGAGACAATCATGATTTAGAACTGCAGCATATGTTTTGAAAGATTACTCGCAGCTACACCACAGGACCGTATCGTAAACATATGGAGGCATTGCAGAAGTATAACGCATGTGCATTTAATTCCCTTCTACGCACCAATCCGATTACATGGTCTAGAGCCTTCTTCAGGGTAGGTATGCATTGCAATGACAACTTGAACAACCTCAGTGAGTCTTTTGATAAAACCATACGCCAAGCTAGGAGGAAACCTTTACTAGAAATGCTTGAGGATATTAGGAGGTAATGTATGGTGCAACATGAGAAGAGGAATATCATTGCTGGAAGGTTACAGACACAATTCACAAAGCGAGCTCATTTGGAGATAGACAATATGATAGCAGGGTCTAAATTTTGCATCGGAAACATAGCTAGGCACAATCAACATGAGTTCTAATTGCATGATGATACTTATTCTGTGGACATGAATGCGCTTACATGTGGATGCATTAAGTGGCAGATGACTGGTATTCCTTGTGTCCATGCTGCTTCTGTGATTATAGCTAGGAGACAGAAAGTTGAGGATTATGTTGTTGACTGGTACACAACAAGAATGTGGCGTGAAACCTACAAAGACGGTATTCACCCTGTCCAACGCAAGGGAAGGCATCAACACAGTGGGAACCTCCTCAAGCTCCACAACAAGGAATAGGAGGCTGGAAATCATGGTTTGAATGCTCAAGTTAGGATGTATGATGTCTAGGTTTGGTTTTTTTTTTTTTTTTTTTTTTTTGTGTGTTTGAAGACCTAGCTTTCATGTTTGTTGCGGTCTTTGTTCTTTTTTGCTGTTAAAACATGGATTATTTTTTGTTGAGGTCTTTGTTCTCTTTTGTTTGAAGACCTAGCTTTTTTCTTTATCTCCAAATCCAAACTTAGTAATTTAAATCAAGGAAAATGTTAACTTGGAAATTTTAATGACATTTTTCTTGTTTAGGAAAACAAAATAAGAGAATCCAATCGTACTGGTCAGAACAGGTCAAGTTTTCTAAAACATCCTGGTAAACATCCTGTTTACCACACCATCAACTTTATTTTTAACATATAAGATGTTTGACGCTTGCATACTTTTCACTCAACGTACCACAAGCGTCGAGTGGTTCGCCAATCTATGCTTGGTTTCGCCTCGGCCACTTTCCCTCGTCAAACCACAAGCGTCGAGTGGTTCGCCAATCTAAGCTTGGTTTCGCCTCGGCCACTTTCCCCTCGTCTAACCACAAGCGTCGAGCTATGTGCAAATCAATGCTAGGCTCACTTTCAGTCACAGAATTAGACTCAGGATTTGGAACACGCGCAAGTTTTGGCCCTCCAATGATCTTCTGAGGCCCAATGCAACACTTCGGCGAGAGCTTATGCGTGAGGTTGTTTAACTGGGGACTTGGGAATGTACGCAGTTTGTCCTGAGCCTCATTCGCTACATTTTGGCTGACTACGAAAATATGTTTAACAACCCATATTGAAGCTAAGGTCATGAATACAACAAACAGAGCAATTGATATCATGTCTAATCCTCCTCCCACCTGAAATTAATTCATTAACCACAAATTAAACAATGATAATAATAATCGATTCCCCAAAATCTAAACCGGTATGCGATATATGGTCCTAAAATGTATTCAATGTGGATCAATGAAACTGGAGAACAAAACAAATCTAACTAGCCATCATCAAATTAAATAGGTAGTAAGAGCTAAAGATTGAGCGCAAACCTTGGGTATGGTGAAGTTCCTTTTAGGTAGAAACACTAGATTCTTATCAGCATGGTCAAGACTATAGCATAGCAAGTTGCAGATTGTTAGCGCCGTAGCTGTGTCCCGGCTTTCTATAAACAAAACACATATGCAATTCATTTTCATAACCAAGAAAGATGCATAACCATCTGAAAAAAAAAATGTGCTTGAAATGGCTTTTGTTACCTGGAATGTCGAATATCTGTTTGTCAGGTGGGATACCAAGAAGCTCTCCAAGGAATACTCGGGCTCGGGCACGTTCCTCCCGAGAAAGCAAATCTCCATGAGTCATAACTACTGCTGGCTTGTCATCTAGAAAACATATTCAAGTTCTTTGAGATTAAGATAAAAACAAAATACTGTTCTGAAGTTTATAGTTGATACAAACGGACTAACAAACCTTTAAACGATAGTAATGGAGAGCTAAAGGCAGTGGAGATGATATGAGCATAGCTAGTTTCACTCTCCATCGATTTCAAGATTTCGACCGCATCAACAACAAAGATAACAGAATTCACTTTCCTTATCTCAAAACCGGTAGCACCATCTCTGATCAGTCTATCCTTTAAATCCGAGCTATCGGATGCCCTGAACATCATAAAAGCTCACCAAGTAAACAAAAAAAAAAAAAGAACTAATTAAAACCTGCAAGGGAGAATAGTCAAGAAAGATAGAAGAAGAAGAAGAATCGAAACCAGATGACAGGTTCGCCGTGATGCACGCCTCTTGTCATCCACTGCTCAATCATACTAGTGTTATTAGATGATGATGAGATATGGCTCAAGCCACGCGTGTCATATAAGCAAAAAGAAGCAGAACCTCCTCTTGGCATCTTATATTCCTCAACAAAATATGTGCCTCCATTAGACTGCGTACCAACTACGATTCGAGAGCATAGAAAAAAACATGATTTAATTTGATCACCTTTAAAATAGAAACTAAATAAAACACATATGTTACATGATTCTTGAGCTCTATCTGGAGAAAACTCGTCATCTTCAATCACTCTTGTAATCCGATTTACAAGGCTACTCTTTCCAGCCCCTTTCGGACCAACAAGGATGATCGATGTCGTCGTCTTTTGAACATCATAATCATTCACTTTCCCATCAGACCATGATCCAGGAGTATAGCTATATCAACCATAACATCATTCATTCAATTTGTATGACCAACAAGTAGAATTAACACAGATTCTTTCTCTAATTGTTAAAAAAAACAAAAAAAAAAAAAAAAAAAAACCTCAAAATATCGTTTCTGGCATGTCTAAGTTTCCGTTTGCTGCTTTTGAGCAACAGATCATGACTTTGTAGAATCTCTTGGTAAGCCTTATCTCTCCTTTTCAAATCAGCAACATGATTCGAGAAATCCTTAAACCCTAAATCATCACTGGCACATTAAAAAAAAAAAAAAGCACATGATTATCACTTTCTTGATTATGATCATCCTCAATAAAAATAGTGATAAAAGAGTGTTACTAATACCTGAAACAACAAGAACAAGGAGATGATGATGATGATCTTGAAGATTCTTCCTCTACAACATCTTTAAAAAAAAAAAAATATTCCCTTCATCTTTTCAGTTAAATCAAACATGCAAAACAATTTTAGAAACAAGAAAAAGATCCGAGAAATTTACCATCTTTGATAGTATCACCACCCATGGCTTGCCTACAAGGGTTCTTATTTTGTACTTCTTTGCAGAGTTTTCTCAGAATCTTGTTTTGATAGAAAAGATATATATTTATTTTTCAATATCTATCCGTATTGTTGGACTTGTTCGCTTTACTATTTAGGGAATATTAATATTCACATCAAAACAAAAATATATTAACGAATCTAAATTTCTTAAAATTTTCGTCTAGATAAGCCAAGATAAAGACGAAAAATCCAACATTGATTAAAAACGAACTTAAAGATTACATATTTTATATCTTTATGGTAGGTCTCGGCAAAATACCCGATCCGAAATATCCGTATTGGAACCGAATCGAAAAACTCCGGTTTGGATTGGGTATGGATCCTCCCCAATATATTAGTTGGATCTTAATTGTAAATACTTTTGGGTATCGGGTATTACCCGATCCGAACCGATACCCAATTGGTACCCATGTATATCCGAACCTATGTTGTTTATGTTCCAGAGTTTGATGGTGAAGTTAACTCAGTTAGATTCATAATCGGATATAAGGTAATTTCATGGTCTTTTGTTGCTTGTTACTTGTTAATACACTACTACACTTAGTAACAATCTGATCTGCTTTTGAAACACGGAAACAGTGAAGACGCCTACAATGCTTCACCACATCGAAGACGCCTACAATGTTTCACCATATGCCACCGATCTCGTCTTTGATTCTTGTTGTTTCTTTCAATTTTCTCAATACATACTTCTAGCTTTTATAAGACTTTTGAGTTTGATTTTGGATGTTACTACTCTACTACTTGTTTATGTTTTGGATTAGACTTTTGGATTATGTTTTCTCTTGCTTGTTTTGCCTATCTTTAGTTTCTAACTTTGGTTTAGTTATTTTGGTATGATTTTTTAGTTATAAATTCATGAAATTTGATATAGTTATTCAATTTATATATAGGGTATTTTAGTTATGTATGAATATTTTGGTTCTAAATGGGTAAAAAATACTTATACCGAACCGAACCCAAAACATATTAGATATATTTCGCTATTCCAAAAAAATACTCAAACCGATCCGAACCCGAAAAAACCTGAACCGAACCTGAACCGAAATTTCCATAATACCTATATGATTCTATAAATTATAAACCCGAATTACCCGAACCGAACCCGAACCGATACCCGAATGCCCACCACTACTTTATGGTAAGTACCACATCAAGATTTAAATGATTGATTCGCTTGTTTATTTCAAATGATCGGATTAGTTTGGTTTTTATGATGAGTCCAACAAAAAAGAAAAATTGTGAATATTCTCTTTTTTAAATCTGTTTATTTAATATTTTTATTCTTTAGCACAAAAGCTCTGAGAGGAAATATGTATCACCAAAAACCCAATTTTTTTACAAATTAAAAAGGGGATTTAAGAAGAATAAAATTGGTGACAAAAAAATATAACAATCTTCCTCTGTTTTGTTTTGTTGTGTTTTTCTGACAAACCTCTGTTATTTACTTTTTTTTACTAGAGAGAGTATTGGGGGTATTAATTAGATTCAGAGGTAATGACTTTGTTGAAACGGCGCAGACACAGCCATCCACGGGCGGTCCAACATATTCGGTTGCATTGATGATGTCATTGTGAACCCTGTCGTCGACTGTGGAGGTCCCCCCACTGTTGTGTGTTGCTGCATTGGACTGCTCACAACAACAACCAAACTGATTAGGCCTTTTTTTTTTTTTTTACATACAATGGATCCGCTTAGACAAGTAAATCTCACCTGAACGACAGAGATAAAGGAGATGATTCAATCGGCGCGTGGAGGCCATTATTATCAGGAGAGAGCAGAGACCAGAAAACTGCAAATGTTCAAAACAGAGAGATTCAACAACCTCATTTCTCAGGGAAGAATAACAGAAAAATCTGATCATATGCACAAGTTTCATTACCTGATGGTTCCCGATCATTATTGACACCGGGGCAAAAGAGAAAATTCTGCATTTGTAAACCACTTATTCAGTTAGATTCAAGAAGATGTTTAAAAATGATATTTAAGAGATGTTCATGGCGTCTAAACGTACTTCGCTCATGTCCTGAGATACACTACGGACCATTTCTGCAAAATAAAGATTTGAACCCTTGCTCAATGTCGATTTGTGTCAAATATTATAACCCACTATACACGAAGGGAGTGATACTTACCCACTTTGGGAGCACTTGGTTTTACAGCCAGTGTCAAACCAAGAAAACACTCCTCAGGTTCAGTGTTAAAGTCCCAGAGATTTAGCTCAAGATTAGGCATGGCCGCTGCAAAAGTACGACAAAATTTAATTGAAATTACTCTAACGGTCATGAAAGCAGGCAGCACATACATGAAGCAGGAACGAAGAAAAAAAGTCTCACCCATGTTATTAAGCCTCAGCTCAAGGTCATGAAGAGGATATGAAGCCTGTGTAGCCATCTGTTCAGAATAGATCATTACATTTTCAGCTGTACAGGGGGAGGAGTGTGTGAGATAGAATCAAAAGAAGCAAAGGGAATTTTCAAATTACACTGAAAAACGGATGATTTAGTGCCTGTTCAGCAGTTGGTCTTTTCAATGGATCCCATGAACAAAGTCGCTGTTGATATTAACAAAATCAAGCTAATAACTTTCTGAAGAGTGGTAAGAAAGAGTGAACGCAAGAACTCACATTGATCAAATCAATAGCTTCAGGAGCAGCATTGGGGAGTAGATCAGCAATTCGTGTCTGCGGAAACTGTCACAAGATATTCCAAGACCAAAGTCAATATTTACGTACAGCTAATTATAGTTAGCAAATTATCTTTTCATTAAGAACTCTTACTTCTGTGTGACTAATACTCATAATTCGAGATATGCTTTTCGCTTCAGGGAACGTGGTCCAGTCCGGCTTGCCAAGAACACAGCAGATCTTGTATAATTGATCTATCTCACTGCTCATAAGCAAAACATTTATATCTGATTTCACTGAATGGTCTATCTTCAGGTGTGTATACACAGATATGACAATACAAGCTAAAATGGACAATTAGAATTCATCGTTCTGATAGAATCACTTTGGTTTAAAAAAAATTTCACCTTTCACCAGGAAATAACGGGGATAAAGCGTAAAGCTCAGCTAATATTGCCCCCACTGCCCACATGTCTGCATTTTTTTTGAAATGTTAGTATATAATGGTTTGCAAAAGCGATCCAATTGAAGACAAAAAGAAAGGGAGAAAAGTTTTGAACTATTCAGTTCCACGAACTATTAAGCCATGGTTAAGCTTTTGACATGATACTACTGAGATGTGATTAAGTACAAAAGGTTTTCGCAAACGTACCAACTGCAGGAGTGTACGATGAAGACTGTAGCAAAACTTCTGGAGCTCGATACCTGTTGCAATCATAGCCAATTTACAAGTTATTAGTCTATCTGTATCACCATATACTACATACATTCATGCATGAATGCAATATGAAAGAGAAATCACTTACCAACGTGTGGAAACATATTCAGTGTAAGGAGGCATAGATGCAACTTCTCTAGCCAACCCAAAGTCAGCAATTTTCAGGATATTGTTGGTCACCAGCAAATTCTCTTGAGAAACAGAAAAAAAACTTCAATTTTTAAGATACTCAAAGAGAGAAACCCATTTCAATTAGTATAATGCTATAAAGTACCAAAAGACATACCGGGTTTTAGATCACGATGGAAATATCCGTTTTTATGCATGTGTGCAAGCCCTTGCAGCATCTGAGACATAAAACTTCTTATTTCTCCCTCGGAAAAGTTTCGTTCCCTTTCTTTCATTATATGGTACAGATTGTGGTCCTAGTCAAATCATTTTATCCAAGATCAATGAGAATATATTCTCTAGTATAAGAGAGTATAATATCCTACAGAGGAAAAGAAAGCGAAGATTGCCTTTACCATGCACTCGAAGATGAAAAACAGTTCATTGTGTTCCCTCACAATCTCCTTCAACTTTATGATATGAGGATGATTTAGCTTACGAAGAGCCTGCAAAGGTAAAATTATATATCATCGTCCTTGAACACAAACATAGAGATCATAAACCTTATATACTGTCTGCATAGCGTCAGAGGATTTGATAATCACCTTTACTTCTCGCAGATTCACACACTCTTCCCAGTAATAAAATTTTCTCTTCATCTTCTTAACAGCAACCTGAGGAAACATGAGGGTATATGTCGAATAAGCCAACACATTTACATGAGTGAAAAAAAAAAAACATATACTTTCAACAACTTACAACTTCATATGTTTCCAAATTTACGGCTTTATATACACTACCACAAGTACCATCACCAAGCTCTTCTAAAATCTTATACCTACACAGAAGCAAAACCGCAAAGCTCATCACTTTCTCCCAACTGCACAAGTTCCAATATATATATATATGCAACAACAAAGAGAAAGAACAAACCTTTCCATTATTCCGTTATTCGGGCGATACGAGACAATGTTAAAAAAAAAAAAAAAAATTCGTCAATTGAGCTCTGATAACCTCCAGTAAGTAGTATCTACTCTTTGAACACAAGAACCGTCACAAGATTGCATAAACGGTTTACTTCTTGGCTGTAGCATGAAACATAGATTGTAAACAAGAACCAGCTTCTCATCATAACACTGATTAGTTATAGTAATCTGAAAAGTTATCAGCATTGTTCAAGGAGGAGCAGCTTCTACAAGCTGCAATCAACAAGCTTCATCCACAACAAATCTCCAACTACAAAGTTATCTGCCAACAAAAATCTTTCGTTTTAATAACAATGATTTAATCTAGATCGGTTATATGAATAAGGAACTCTAAAAGCCATATAGCTAGATTCTACTGTTATAAAGTCTCAAACTTTATTAATTTTGAGTCAATCTCGAGAAGAACAAATCAGAAGAATTAGCGCAGAGAAAGGAATAATCAGAAGAATATGCAGAGTTATGAAAAGAAAAAAAAAGAAAAAAATCAATTTTTACAGAAATTGAGAAATATAAACAAACAAAAACAATCAAATCGGATTTATTAAAACACAAAAACCCTAAAAAAAAAAGGTTTTTTTCTGACCTATGCTCCATTAATGGAGGAAACAAAAAAGCTTATATGAACAAAACAGATTAAAGAAAAAAAAACATAATCTTTACAATTAGTTCTTCTTTGTAAATATTTTTATAGATTAAATTTGATTAATTTTATACATTCAAAAAGAAAGAAAGAGAAAAAAAAAAGTGAAGAAAATCTAAGAAGATCGAGTAGAGTTGTTCCTCACCATTGATGGGTTGATAATCAGAATTGGAGACGAATTAAAGGATCTGATGAAGAAACTACAAGAAACATCAATGTCGTTTATGTTTTAGAGAAGATGAAATTCTATAGATGAAGAGAGAGACGGAGAGAGAGGGAAAGAAAAAAAAAAAAAAAAAAAACAGATTGCTCAGGAAGCCATGGGAGAAGAAGAACAAATTGAAGAAGATGAAGAAGGAAAACAAAAAAAAACAAAAATTGATTATTTAATTGAAATTAAAGTATTACTAGTTTTTAAGGAAATAAAATATTAAAGAAAAAAATAATTATTGATTTTTTTTTTTTGGTTTTTTTTGGATATATTACTTTAGAAAAATAAAATAATAAGGGAAAAGGAGAAACGGAGGAAAATGCTTGGTTGTGGTGGGGAAGGCAACGGTGGTCCTCTTCAAGAGCGATATTAATATTTTGTGGATTTCCTTAAAATGACGAAACGGACCTTGAACTACTCTTATATTTACCGGAAGGTTCCACTTGCTATGTCTTTTAAGATAAGAATTGACGTGGTCGCAGACAGGCTAATGGGCTGCTTTTTTCTTGTCGTCAAGGCTTAGTGGGCTTTTAGAAGTTGTTGGGTCTGTTTTATCCGCACAACTTTAGCTGTGTGACTTGGTTTATTATTTCGGTTTTTCGGTTTTTTTAAGTTTTGAAAATTTGCCAAAAGTTAACCGAAATTTAAGGGGCCGGAATGATTTGTAAATTTGTATAAAATTATTAAATTGAAGAGTCTCAAATAACATGTTTTATCTTTAAATTTGAATCATTTTATTTTTTATTTTCAAACCATTTCAAAACATTATAATGTGAATTTTGAAATCCAAAACAAATCATTAAATGGATAACATGAAATTTTAACAAGTATCTATATTATAGAACCAGTAACGCATAATTTTAATGAGTATTTTAAAATTAATAATTGAATAAAGAATGATTTGGAATCCATTAAAATCATAGAACCAACAATCCATTAATTTTTTTTTTGTCCACAAAAGATCAGCTCAAACGAGCCAACGGGAAGGAAAATTGTTTACAAACAAAACATGATGCGGAGAGGTACGTGCTTGGCGTGCCAAAGAGTCTGCACTAACATTAGCTTTTCTTGAAATAAAAAATAAAGAAAAAGATGAAAATTCTTCCCTATCAATCTTGATGTCGTCCAAGTACGTCGAGAAAACTGGCCAGTCAGAAGGAGAAGACACCATCTTCACCAAATCTGCACAGTCCATATAGAAAGCCACGTCCTGGAAATCATGGCTAATCATGTACCGCATCGCCCACAGGAAAGCTTCAGCTTCGGCATGTAATGGAGATAGACTTCGACGAAAACTCCTTGCGCCCATCAGCGGCGATGCAGCCTGTAACGAGGTACAACACCATCCAGCGCCTGCAAATTAGACTCCTGCTTTCCATGAACCATCTATAAAACAGCGGTAACCCGAAAATACGGTTGGAAGTGAGGCCGTGTCCGCCGGAACCGATAAACCTACAGGGATCGGATGAGAGGTGTCCATCATCCTCTACTTGAGCCTGCTGCCACCCTGTAGCTTCTCCTTCTGCAACCCAAATAATATCCTCTGTTTTCTCCATAATATTTTCAAAAACGCGTGCGTTCCGGGATTTCCAAATATACCACATAAGCCAAGGAAAAGCCGCAATATTAGCCCCTGGATTTTGCTGCCCTTAGAAATGGTCCAGATTTGTATACACCGATTCCGTCGAAAAGGAAAGTGGGCCCACCGAGACATGGGCTAAAGCCCATACCTGACGAGCAGGAGGGCAAATAAAAAGTGCATGATTTATTGTCTCCTCATCCGCTCCACAGCGAACACATCCTATGTCACATGCAATACCATGACGTCCCAGGTTAGCCGAAACCGAGATGCAACAAGATAGAACCTGTGAAACAAGTTTTTTTTTTTTTTTGATGTGAGATGATGATGGCTGTATGCAATGGTGAAATATGAAAGGATGGATGGTAAGGTGTTTCAATTCCCCTTATGCAGTTGCAGTATAAGAGGTGTCAATCCTAAATGAGTGTTTGTGAACAAATAAGATATGTATATGAGACTAAGTTAAGCCAAATGTAAAGGATGTTTGTCACTAACAATCCTATGATGAAAATGTAAAGTGCAGAAAATAAAACTACAAGAACTAGATGCGAAATGTAAATGAACAGAATGATTGTAACAGTAATGAAGCTAGAACAGAAATAGAAACTACTATAATGCAAGAAATGAACTAATGCAAGACAAGTAATGAACATAAAACTAAATGAATGCAACAGAAATGAAACAGGAATGAAACAGGACAATCACAAATCATAAACACAAGTTCTGGGGAAGAACTCGAGCAAGCACTTGACCGAGTGTAGGTCGAGTACAGGGTCGAGCTGGACTATACGTGAAAACAGAGCAACACAATAAAAAACAGAGCAATGCAAAAACGAATCAAACAACAAGCAAGCAACAGGATTAAGACTAAGATATCAATAAACAAAGAAGGTCTTGAGGAGGGATTCATGGGCTGAACTAACATTGTGGTTATTTGACTTGGTCAACAAACCTCAAACAAACTTTGAGCTAATCTCTAGACATACTGTTCTAAGACATGTTTAATCCACTCTCATGACAAGAAACAATCAAACCAATGGATTTCTAGACTTGTTCTCACATAGTAAAGAATCTACACAAGCAGGCATTAAGCAATACATCTCATACCAAACAAGACCTCTAATCTCTTAGCAAGCCTAATGGTAAGCTCTAGATCTAGCCTTATCTATGCTTCTTAAACATTGGTGTGATGCTAAGATGCTTGAAATCAAACCCTACCTTCTCAGATATAGGATCAGCATTAAGAACATCTAGCCTAGAAGAGATCTACAACAATCAAGCTTGACCAAATCAAACAAACCACAAGATCAACCCAGCCTAACACATCCTCAAGATCCTAAGCAAACTACTCACAAGAACACATGGTGAACAAAGTCAAAAACCTAGAAAATAATGAAACTTGCATCACTAGAAAGATAAAACAGAGATCTACAATATTGAAAGAGAAATGAAACTCGAATTCTTAATATTCTGAAAGTTATGAAACCAACAAAATACAAGAATCTAGTTTTTCTCTCTTAAAACAAGTACAAGATCTAAGAAAAATAAAAGTGTAAAAAGAATAATTCCCAAAAGGGTAAATACTAGGTCTAGAGAATATCTAAAATCTACCTCTTTTGGTGGCTGCAGGTACAAGGCTTTATATAGGAGGGGAGTGGAAGCCCTAAAAATACGAAAAGACAAAATAGTCAACGGCTCGGTCAACTCGACCTATGCTCGGTCGAGCTGGCTTCTCTCGTGCATCCTCCACTCGGTCGAGTCCTCCTCAGCACACGGTCGAGTTGGACTTCGGACCTTGTTGCTTCAGCCTTAACTCTCTTGTTTTTCCCTTCATGATTGCTTCACTTCTCCTCAGCATTGCTTCCATGCTCCTTAAGCTCCAAAATCACATGTTTATGCATGCAAAGATGCAAATGCAATGCAACTAAACTCTAATGCATGATTAGTCCTAAAGCTACACAATAATGGCCTAAATGGATAGCAAAAGATGCAAAAGATGTGAATATACTAAGGGAAAACAGGGTAAAATATATGAACATCAACCTGCCACATAAAATATTGAATTTTAGGAGGGCAACGGACCCTCCAAACGCTAGCGAGAAGGGGTGTAATTTCCGGCCCAGAGCCACGGGCCTTGAAAGTCCGCTTTGCATCAAGTCGTGTAGAGTGATAGCCTGATTTGACTGTATACTGCCCTGTTTTCGTAAAATGCCAACTGAAAAGGTCAGCCCTCTAGTTACCTCCTAAAGGTATAGCCTGGATCAAAGCCACATCGTGTGAATCAAAATGCTCATGGAGCATGTCCATCCGCCAAGTGTTAGTCTGTCGATCAATTAAATGAGTCATTTGAAGGTAGCGTCCTTTACCGGGCCCCTACTTAAAGCTGGTCTCGGGGATTGAGCTGGCACCCAAGGATCAAACCATATGGAAATGGTGTCCCTTAGCCAACCCATTTAATAAGTCCTTTATTAACCAGAGAGCGAGCGTAACAAATACTCCTCCACCCATACGATGGGGAGTAAGACCTAATTGGATCCAACGGATGCGTATTCCTGTAGTACATACTTTTAAAAACCCTGGCAATCAGGGAGTCCGGAGCATCAATTAGACGCCAAAGCTGTTTAGCCAGCAAGGCAAAATTAAAATCATCCACATTCCTAAACCCGAGACCATCTAGCTGTTTGCTAACGCATAATTTGTCCCAAGCAAGCCAATGCATGCCCCCTGACTGACCATTAGGACTCCACCAAAATTTCGCCACCGCACTAGTGAGTTTGGATGTAATAGTTTTTGGAATCCGAAAACAAGACATCATGAAGGTTGGCACAGCAGTAGCAACAGATTTAATCATTACTTCTTTCCCCCCTTTCGAAAGAAAATTTGTCGTCCAACCATTCGTTCGACTCTGAAGTCGTTCACGAACAAAAGAGAAGACTTTGGTTTTAGCCCCACCCAAGCTTTCAGGTAAACCTAGATATGACCCCATACCACCCAAATTTGAGATCCCAAGAACATCCTGTAATTCCGACTTCGTTGTGTCATTAATTTTGTGACCAAACTGTACCGATGACTTTGCAAAATTTATTTGTTGGCCCGAAGCAGATTCATACTGCTTTAGGATATCTAAATAACCCGACATTGATCTTTGTCCGCCTTACAAAAGAACAGACTATCATCCGCAAACAACAAATGCGTAATAGGCGGGCATTTATTCGCCACCTTTATCCCAGTAATGAGCCTGTCCGTTTCTGCCTTCCTTATATTTGCAATTAAAACCTCTGTACATAAAATAAACAGATAAGGAGATAAAGGGTCACCCTGCCGTAACCCCCTCTAAGGAATAATCAACCCCTTTGGCTGGCCATTTAGGAGAACTCTATACTCAACCGAAGTGACACAAAACATTATCCATGACACCCATGTCTCTGCAAACCCCATTTTTCGTAACAAAGCTGCCACGAAATCCCACTCAACCCTATCATAAGCCTTACTCATGTATGTTTTTATGGCCATAAATTTCATTTTACAAGACGGGTTGGTATGTAAACCGTGAAACATCTCTTGTGCAACAAGTATATTATCTGAGATCAACCGGCTGGGAACAAAGGCTGATTAGGTCTCAGAAATAAGACCAGGTAAAACCCTCTTACGCCGCTGACACAGTATTTTCGAGATAATTTTATATCCCACATTACATAGTCTAATCGGACGTAATTCTGCCATCCTAGTAGGCTTTGCCACCTTTGGAATAAGGCAAAGATGAGTTCGATTCAGATTCTTTTCAAAAATCCCCTCCACAAAAAACCTATTAACCAAAGCCACTAGGTCCCTTTTCACTATTTCCCAAGCTTTTTGAAAAAATAGAGCAGTCATCCCGTCCGGACCTGGGGCTTTATTCGGGTGCATCATAAACAAAGCTGACTTTACCTCAGTCTCTGTTGCCAGACCTATAAGCCACTCATTCTCCTCGTCAGAAATAACCGGAAGTACCTCCCTTAAGATCTCCTCGAAATTGGCCGGATTTGTTGAAGCAAACAATTCCTCGAAATTTGATACCGCCGTGTGGTAAATGTCACCATCCTTAGTTGACCAAACATTGTTCTTAGAGAACAAGCCAGTAATCCGATTGCGAGCACGTCTATGCTTTGTTTGTGCATGAAAATATTTTGTATTGTGATCCCCCAATCGTATCCACTTATTCCGAATCTTCTGATACCAATGAATTTCCTCATCCCATAGGCCTGGCGCAACCTATTTTGTAAATCTGAGATATCAGCAGGAGCAATAGCATCATCCTCCAAAGCCACCTCTCATTGCTGTTTCAAATCCTCAATGGTTTCCCTGCCAAAGAAACTTTTGACTTGCGCCACTGAGAGATTGCCCTTCTGCAATTCCCAATTGTTTCCACAAAGGATTCTGAACCTGGGTCCAAAGCCTCGTCCCAGCCTGAATTAATCGCATCCATCAACCCTGCCTTACCAATCCAGCGACGGTCAAAAATAAAAGTCTGTTTCCCCCGCGGCCGCTTGGCACCGATATTAACCACGAGAGGCTTATGATCTGATGCTATCATCGGCAAAAATTCAGCCACTGTATCTGGGAACAAATCATGCCAATCCTCATTCCTTAATGCTCTATCCAAATGACAACGGATAGGTTTTTTGTCCCGCCAGCCCCTCCAGGACAGACAATCGCCAAGAAAGGGGAAATCCAAAAAACCACAGTCCTGGATCATTCCATTAAAAGAGAGGAAAGAGGAAGGATGACGTAACTTCCCCCCCCCCCCCCCACGTTTTTCATGGTTCCCTCTCAGCTCATTAAAATCCCCAACCACAAACCAAGGAGAGGAACGAGTAGTACTAATTCGTACAAGACGTTCCCAAACCAAATCCCGATTCTTAGGAACTGGATCACCATAGATGAAAGTTAAGTAAATTATCCGTCTTTTAAAAACCGCTTCAATATCAATTAACCGATTAGACTCAAATAAAATGTTAACCTGAAAATCAGCTTGATTGTAAAAAAGAGTCATACCACCACTACAACCAATAGGTTCAATTGTTTTTAAATTGTTATACCCAAAGTGACCCACAAATTTTTCGATAACAAAATACGACTGTTTCGTTTCCATAAAAAATAAAAAATCGGGGCGATGATTTGTCCATAAATCCCTAAGATGTCCAATAGTGGCCTTGTTATCCAGGCTTTGACAATTCCAACTTACTATATTCATAAAAAAAACTTTTAAAAAAATGGGATTAAAACACCCACGATGTCCTCCTCCCACCCTTAGGAAAAGGATAACATGACAAGGACCAGAAATAAACCATTGGACCAAACCAGAAAACCCATGAAAGTATGAAGAAACACAAGAGTAATATTAACAGCAGAATTGAGAGGAGAGGGCCAGAATCTTTCTGCATAACCCACTTTATCGAATAAAACCTAAACACTAGGGGCTATCCTACACAAGTAAGGCCCATAATTCTGAACTGTCGTGAGAAATAGAAACAGGCCTAGTAAGGACCCAAACCCCGATACCCACAAAATCCTTATATTTAAATACCGACAAACACCATACTTATCCCAACACCGAAACAAGCATAAGAGCAATACATTAAACCAAAATAAGGGCCAACAGAAATTTATTATTACTTGAACACACGAGAAACATTGGGCACAACCCAGAACAAAACGAAACAAAAACAGCAATAACAACCAAAACAAGAGAAAATACAACCATACAGATCAACCATTGGTGCCTTATTCAAAGAAAACAAAACAGGAGAAACCAAAAAACGCAAAGAAGCCCAGACCAAGGCTTGCTCATCACCATGCTGCCCTCAACGTACAACACACATGAATTAAGCTGGATGAGTTGGAGTCTTTCCCCCTTGGTGAAAACCGACTTTCCCGTTCAGTCCACCCCTTTTGGCGACCGCTTTCTTACGCGGAGAGGTCAAGGAAACCATATTCCTCTTTTTTGTACTAGCACCCGGAAGAAAACCTTTCTGCTTCACCACTCTGGCCTGTGCCGGAGGCACAATACCTCCAACAGCTACACTCTGTGTCATAGCCTCAGAAGCATCTTCCTCACCAACAGTAACCTCTTCATTCGAAACTTGATCAGTGAGAACCGCCTCATCAGTGCCCTCATCAACCTCCCCCTCATCCGTTATAGTAATATCCTCCTTGGGAGACCCCTTTGACACTACACCTTGCTCCTCCATGATAGTATCCATAAAGCTCAGGTAATTCTCACCCCTGGTCTGAAACTCTTGCCCCAACAGATTACCAAGATCCTCAGAGAAAAGAACCTCTTGTTGTGACAGCTCCATGGACCCTGAGGCTGGTACACCGGGAAACAGATTCTTGCACACCTTTTTTTCAGGCCCCTGCGTAGAAACTATACTTAACGCCACTCAAACATCATCCGCAGCCACATTCACGTCTCCTTGAGGACCTAAAAAATCATCAAGCATCTTCTGCTAAGTGGGAGAAAGGTTACTGCCCATATTGCTAGATTGAATTTGAGCTGCACCAATCGCTGAAACAACAATGTGAGAGGTTGTAGTAGAAACTAGAGCCACCGTTGAATCCCTCTTCACCAAACTCTCATCCGCAGAAGAAATTTTTTAAGTCTTTCTCCACTTGCTACCAGATCCCTGATTAGTCCGATAATGCCCAGCCTGATGCCCTACACCACGCCCATTCCCATGAGTAGAGCCTTGAAGAGATGCCCCTGAACCAGCACCACTCAACCCCGAACCATTGCCCTGAGCCCCACCATTCACCGTTGCACCCTTATAGCTCTGTAGCTTATCCATGGGTCGAGGGTCAAAACCATCCTCAAGACGCTGCTTGCCCTTATAACCAAACAGTGGACAACGGCTCATGTCATGAGACAAGCTGTGACATCGCCGACAATACCCATACAAACGCTCATATCTCAGAGCGATTGTCGTCTCCTCGCCACTGTGAAACTCAACAGAGGCTTGAAACCGTTCAATAAAACCTTCACCCGACAAGTATCCAGATTAACCTCCTCCACCTCTCCCATATCAGCTCCAATGGTCCGGAAACTTTCATCTGCCCAGAAATGCAGAGGGACACCCATCACCCGAACCCAGCATTTGATGAGACAGGGGTATCGCGGATCCACAACCGGCTCCCATCTGACCAATGAAAGCATCCAATGGTCACAATGGTAGGGTTCCATCTTCAGAACCTCCTGAATGTCCTCCTCTTGGTCAAAGCAAACTGAAAACACCCTAAACCAAGATCAGCCCCAACAACTCTCTCCTCCATCTTCCATATCCGGGGAAGCATGAACAACAAAGCCTTCATATCCTGCATAGCTGGATTCATGCATCGACCAATCAAAGTTTTGGCATACCCCTCGATCAATGCAGTATTGTCAAAATGTGGGACCTTGATCTTCAGCTTACTCCCATATCCCGAGGAACTCCCTGCCGTACACTGGAGCAACATAGCACTTTGAGACATAACTCGCTCCGGTAAACAAGAGCAAACCAAGAAATCGATAGAAAAGAGCAAAAGATGATAACACTGAAAAGAAACCCAAAGAACTTGCAGAAAACAATCTCGAGTCAGGAAAGAATGATAAGAGATAAACACAGCCCGTGGGGGGGGTGTTTATAGTCTGACACAGAAGACCAAATCACAGCAAGACATAAATCCGGATCCTCAAAGCTGGAAAAAATCTCCATCCCACAAGAAACACCTCTGAGATCCCTAGAATCACGACCCTGAATTAGTGCTTGTAACAAGCCACACTCTGTAGATTGAAAGTCCAAGAGAAACCTTAAGACAAAAACCCTGATTCCCCGAATCAATGCCCTGTCAAACCAAATTCTTCCGAATATCTTGAGATCCCCGCTAAAACGAAACCAGGCATGACTTGAATTAAGCCCCGTCGCACTCTCCATGAAACCAAAGGGAATCAAAAATCCCCAAAATACGAAAACCAATCTGCCCAAATCTCCACCGCAGATCCAGAAGATCAAAACCGAGCACGACCAAAACAACCCAACAGAATCTCAAGAGAAGATCCACCCTCATCAAAAACCAAACAAAGCCAAATCCAAATTCGATTCAAACCCTAAAAACCGATCTCCATAAACACGAGAGAGAGTTTTTCTCGAGAGAGTTTTTGAAATTATCAATCTATTAGTTCGTTTCTCCATTAATTTTAATTTTGGTTTCTCGGCTAACCAAAATTTTAGTTTTGAAATTAAAGCCAATATTAACCAGATTTTTTATTTTTAAAAATAATAAATACTGTTTTCGGTTAGTGTGGAATAATTTCGGTTTGATTGGAATAGTTTTGTTTGTTGGGTTCTTAAGAAACAATGGTCTAATTTTCGTAAAAACAGTTTATCCAGTAATTAAAAAATAAAATAAAAAATTGGTTAACTGAGAACCGAACCAGACTAACCAAAGTTCTCGGTTAACCAAACTATATTTCACTGATCGTTGATCGGTTAAAAAAATCCATAACCAAAACGGAACAGGAACAATCAACATCTTGGTTCGGTTCGGATTATTATCCCAGCCCTGGCCTAGTGAGTAGTTTAGGTCCATAAGGTTTGATACAATTCGATCCAAACTCAATTTCAACGATACGGTAGAACAAAAATATACGTATTTCATCTAAAGTTTCAACTTGGGTATACCAAAACAACATAAAGCAAAAAATGTGTAAACGGGAAACAAACTTTGAACTTCTATTATCACACAGTTAAAAAATGGCAAAAACGCTATTACGGCTCGACAATGATCTTCCCAGTAGCATGTCCATCGATACTTTTGGCCCAAGCATCCTCCGCTTTGCTCAGAGGGTGCGTCGAGTCGATCACTGTCTTCAACTTCCCTTCTTTCACTAGATTTACCATATACTCCAAATTCTCAGCTTTTGGGATCAACAAGAGCGGCACCAATTGCTTCTTTGACATGGTTATTTTCTTAACCGCATAAGTCCACATAGCACTAGGCCCAGGTGTGATATCTATCACCTTCCCGTTTTCTGACAAATTTGGTTCGAATGTTGAAAACGGTATCCCGTTTGCACAATGGACTACAGCGTCATATTTCTTACCCGACGGACTCTTGAGAGCGGCTCCCTCGGGAGTCTTGTAATCGAGGACCTCATCGGCTCCTAAAGATTTGACAAAGTCAATGTTACGGGCACCACATGTGGCGGTTACATGAGCGTTCCCAAGTTTTGCCAGCTGGACTGCATAGTGGCCAACCCCGCCAGATGCTGCTGTGATCAAGATGTTTGCCTGCTTGCCTGTACCATCCATCTTCAACCCCGCAGGCTGAGTTAGAGCCTGGAGGGCGGTAAGACCTGCCACAGGCAAAGCGGCTGCTTCAGCTGCTCCCACTTCTTGGGGTCTTTTGACGGTCAGTTTCTCACTGGCAACGGCAAACTCAGCAAGTCCACCTCCAGTCTGATAACAACCAAAAAGAAGAGTTACTTTTTCTTGTTTTTAAAATTGCTACAACATATTGATAACTGCAATAGCTTGTCCGTAAGGAAAAAAACTTACTAGATGGTTGAGAACCGCTACAACTTTGTCACCAGCCTTAAAATTCTTGACTCCTGATCCAACCTCCACGACCTCTCCAGCAACATCAGTAGCTGTTTAAAAACACACACAATATATCAAAGATGGTTCCATCAACATTTAGAAAGCCTATATATATAAATCTGTCTTGTTTGAAGTAAGTACAAAAACCCATACAAGAGAAATTAACCCCAAACAAACCCCTCTACGCAGAATAACATTTTTTCTTCTATATAGAAACGAAAAGAAATTAGAATACCAGGAATGCAGGGGAACTTGCGAGGCAGAAAAGGCCTGATCAATCCTTTTTGAATTTTCCAATCAACAGGGTTTAGACTAGTAGCTTCTAATTTCAGGAAAACCTCATTGCTCTTGGGTGATGGAACCGGAACTTGGACATGCTGGAAACATAACTCAGATAAGCACACGTATTAATCATCAAAAGAGAGTACAGAGAATGCCCCACAAACAAAAACAAAGAAGACTACTCAAAAAAAAAAAAAAAAAAAAAACAGGAAAATGTCACCTTTAAATCAGAAAACAAATGCACATATGAGAAGACTAACTAGCTTCACACCATAATTTTAATCACTGACACTTACAGTTTTTACCAAATGTAATCCAAATCACAGCCTGATTGAAACTATCACTAGTTATATAACAAATCACAGCTCTGTATGCAATTCCCCATAAGTTCCCCAGAAGAAAAGAGTTCAAAGTAAGATGTCAAATACGAAGACATGATTCTCAATACATCATGTAATCTAGTAAGCTCTGCAATCCAATCCAATCGACGATTCAAAATCAACGAATCGTACGCACATGCGACACTAATATACATCGGCGGAGAGAATCGAATCGCAATAACGCAGCAGGTTTATAATGGAACATTTGGAAGAGAGAGAGAGAGAGAATAAAAACCTTCAAACCAGCAGCGCCACCGCCGTAAGAATCATACTGAAGAGCGTGCATGAGTTTCCCGGCCATTCGTGAACGATGACGACGATCTCTGAATCCGAAACAACAACAATGGTGTGCTTGGAGAGCTTCTGATCTTTTAAAAATACTTCTTCTTCCCTTTCAAAATGTGTTAGTTTAAACATTAAAAAATAGTTTAATATAAAATATAAAATTGATTGATTGTAGTGTCGCCACGTCAATTGATGACATGTAGCCTTCTGTGTCACACAAGTTGGATCCTTCCTTGTGATGGATGAGTTCGAACATCATCGTAGGTATAGGTGTCAAGCGGGCTCAATGCCCGCGGGCCTAGCCCAAATAGTACTTCTGCGGGGCGGGTATAGACACTAAATATTAGGCCCATTAAAAAGCGGGTCTTGTGGGCCTAGCCTTAGCGAATTGCGGGTTATAGTGGGTTATGTCCGAAGGTTGGCGGGTCGACCCGCGGTCTTCAATTATTAAATAAAAATAAATATTTAATATAGATATATAACTATTTTCATATTATTTTAAACATATATCTTTTAAAATTATGTTACAATACAAATAAATTTAATATAAAAAAATTAAAACATCTATAAAAATCAATATAAACATTAATTTTATTTAAAATTATTTTTAAAATAATATTTTATTTTCTATTTTATTTTGTTAATATATTATTTAGGCCCGCGGGCCGGCCCGTTAAACCACTTGGCTTAGCGGAGCGGGCTTGGACATAATATTTATGTCTGCGGGCTTAGCGGGCCGGCCCATCGCGGTCCAAAAAATTGAAACTGCCCACCGCGGACGGCCCAGATGGACGCGGGCCGGCCCGTTTGACACCTCTAATCATAGGTGCTCAAGGAGCATAATTAATAAAAGTGAGAATAGACGAGATTGACACAATTTTAGAAAAAGATTGTTCGATTGACATCTTCCTTTTAAGAAAAACTAGAATGACACAATTAAATGTTTAAATTACCAAAAGTCTTTATGTATATTAATAAAAATAATAAAGGAAATAAAAATTAAAAGAGATAAAATTGTGTTTTGTCAAACATATAACCCAACTTAAATCTGACATTCGTTTCTTTTTTTTTTAACAATCCGGAACATTGATATATCCGCCGGCGAAAGAGAGGTTTTACAGTACAACTAGAAAAACCTGATCTCTCGTCATTTTCCGGCATCTTATGCCGGCAAATTAGAAATCACCGGTCCCCTCTTGTTACAGCCATCTACCGACGCTAGTAGTTGGGTCTCATCTTCCTCTGGCGAAATAAGAACCATAGTGGCTTCGGTGGTGGTCAATTTTGTCCGTCGGTGAGTGTTGTAATGGATTATTAGAATATAAAACTGAATTGTTATTTGCAGTTGTAGATTAACCCTGTTTTTGTTTTGGGTCTTGCTCTTCAATAGCTTTAGTGGAACTTCAAAAGCATTGGTGGGAAGGATTAGGCTTCTTGTTTTGGGTCTTGATCCTCAATAGCTTCATAAATCGGGTAGGCTTTATGATATGATATTTTCTCCATTTATCAGTATGATTTTATCTAAGCACCAATCTCTCTGTCCATCGTACATTAGTGTTTCTTTTGAAATTTTTTTATTCACATTTGTTTGATACTTTTTTAAAATTGTAAACCAATGAACCTCTTTACTATTTAGATAGGAATTGTGCTTCTGGACACTATTGTTCAATGCCAATTCTTAATTATTGTAAACTGTAAGTAGAAACATTTCTAGTCTCTGAATGGTTATTGTGTCTATGCATATCTGAGTGAAGATAAATGTCTATAATTATCATTGTTTTTATTTTGGGTCTTGAGTTATTGCATGCTTTGGTCTCGAATTTATATTTTCTTTTTGTGTTTGTCAATTTGAACAATTTTGATCCCGTGACTTGTCTCTCTCCCGTGATCCTTCTCCTTCTTCCACGTCTCTCTTTCATTTCCAACCTCAAGCGGGGGTATGTTTTCAATTCTTAACTGCCAACTTGCGAATAATTTAGCATTATCTTAACTGTTGTGTTCATTAGTTTCTCTTTGATTTCTATAAATGAGAGATTTGCTTCTTTTTTTTTTTTTTCTGGATTAGAAGTATCTAACAATTTTGTGTTACCTAAATGAGAGATTTGTTTCATCGATGGTTTCAAAATTTAGTATTTATCAACTTGTTTGCTACCTTTTGCTATCAATTTATGCTTTTTTTTATATGTTTAGGAATTGCATCATCAAGCAATAGGATCAAATATCCTCCTCTACTTTATGAAGCAGGGAAATCGCCTCGCCGCCATAGGAGCCTGAACCACAATTGTTTGAGAGAAGGATTAGGGGTGGACGTGTGGGATAAACTAAAGGAATCATCTCTTGGAGTGTTTATAAAGTTTGCTGAATTGGAATACACATGGGATGCGCAGAGAGTTCATTTTCTACTCACACATCAGCTGAGAATCAACAATATTCATGAGGTTTGGTCTTTGATTGATGATAGACCAATTATATTTTCTTTAAATGAGTTTGCGGAGATAACAAGCTTAAATTGTGATGCATTTGACCCTTTAGACAACTTTGATGTTGATTACCATGATTTCTGGAAAGAAATGAAAATACCAACAACCCTTGATGGTCCTATGTGGAATGAGTTGCTAAAGGTGATTGATTTTACCAAAACATGGCATTTTTATAAGAGGATGATGGTTGGTAGGTTATGTCTATTGTCAGTAAGCGTACAGGGAATTCATCATACATCTATAATCCCGTTGCCTACCGCTAAGAGAGTTTTAATCCAGTTGCTTTTGAAAAAACATCCATGGGGTCGGGTGGCTTTTAGTAGTCTAGTGAATTCTGTTAAGATTGTTGACTACGATAGCGATTCACACACCATACACGGGTTTGTTCATGCTATGTTGATTTGGTTGTATGAGAGTGTTGCTGGAATAGGAGAAAGTTATAGGTTTAGAAGGACAGAGACGACTGGTGTTCCACTTCTTGATTGGCGATCATCTCGAAATACGTATTACTTCACAAACTTCATCAAAAAAGAGAAGGAGTTGCACGGACAGGTTAGTAGTGGTGCTAGTTTGTTACTATTTTTGAAAAAACATACTTTTCACGTGTTGTTATAATTTGTGTGAATTTAAATTTATACTTTTCACAGGTTCGTGTTAGGCATATGGTTCATGTTTCAGAGGAAAACATGTATCCTCTATGGTTGGACGCAGATGAGCATACAGATCCACACCTAGACGAGCTACTTAAAGATCTCATTCATAACTATTTGTCTCTAGATGCTTGGAGTTGTGTCAAAACAGTTGGTATAAGTTCAAAAAAGAAGAAAAGAAGAGTTGAAGCTGCTAACGACAGAGGGTACAATCCTAAGAAAAAGAGATTGACCGATAGTGATCATAAATATGAACAAGCAGAAAATGTAACAAACATGGAGATAAGGTTTCGTTACTCTTCAATTAACATGATTACCATTTTTTGTCTTCTCTATTATGATATTAACGAAGATGTTATTGCAGGATGCCAAGGATGAGAAGTCAATTTCTTTTGATATTTGGAGGACGATTGAGAAAATAAATGAGACTATTTCTGACCTGGGCAAAACCCTCAACAGTCGAATAGATGCTTTGGAGAGCAAATTGAAACATTTGTTGAAAAAAAAATGAAAGTGTTAGAAGAGAAGATGAGTGAGAGAATTAAAGTAGTGGAGAAAGAAAGAAAAGAGCCAAAAGACGCAGATGTACCAAATGATGCCACTTCGCACACCATTGAAGATGATGAGGGAACAAGTAAAGCACCTGTAAGTTACATTTTCTCTTACCATGTTCAGTTTTTTTTTTTTCACTTTCTGATTTTTTTTTAAACTTATCATGTTCAGATTTGTTTTGCACTTATCACGTTCTGATTTTTTTTATGAAAACCACCTAGTCATCATGGACCTTATTTCTTCCAATAGTTGTACAATAGGATAACTCCTAGCATGTGACATGACCTTATTCATTGATTCTGCAATGTTGCTTTTAAGCAAGTTGTACATATCACCTAGGAAATGTACACGAGTCCACATACGCACGTCAGCCCTTACGAGGTACTCATGTAGTGCTGGATTCATGGCTTCTATCTGATCAAATGTGGTTTGAAAGTCGATAAGTCTAAAAGCATTCGCCGCCTTTTTAACCAAAGCAAATTCTGCTCGACCTTTAAATCGGACCAAAATATTCTTGTACATATGGTATGTACATATTGCCCAACTAGACTTCGGATAGACCTTTTTATTAGCTTTCCCAATTGATTGATGCCTATCAGAAATAATGGAAAGGCTTTCATCATCTAGTATCACACAGATGAGTTGCTTGAAGTACAATTCCCATGATTCATCATTCTCTGTATCAACCACGGCGAAAGCAATTGGAAAAATCTGAAAATTGCCATCTTGAGTTGTTGCTGTCAGAGGTGTCCCTAAGTATTTTCCTTGTAAGAAAGTACCATCCACAACAACTACTTTCCTCAAGAATGGAAATCCTTGTATGCTTGCACCAAATGCTAGAAAACAATACTTAAATCTTTGAGCTTCATCAACTTCAAGCTGTGTAAAAGTTCCAGGATTTGCCCTTTTTATCATATACAAATATGTAGGAAACTGCTCATAACCACTCTCTGGACTACCCCTGACCAACTCGCGAGCCTGCCTTAGCGTTCGATATGCCTTCCAATAATTCATCTATCAAGAACAATATTATTTTAAATTGTTGTGAAACTAAATAAACGGTATAATGCTAAATAGAATTGGAAGGAATAATTTTATTTTGATTTGAAAATGTTTATTCAACGCTTCAGCAACATGCATTGGCAGTACCCTGGGACCAACTCCACCAACAAAATCTTTGTACAACTCTCCTAGAATATGATGATCTGCTTGTCGGGCACGCATAGAGCGCTATGTTACTGAACATGTATGTGCTGAAATAAACACACACACCTCAAACTTTGGAAAGTGACTTAATGTTGCATCCTTTAACCCAACACTTGACAATCAATAGTGTTGGTCTCAATTTGTAAACATAAAAATCAAACCTTTGTACCATGGTTAGTATCTTCAATCGTGTTTCTAGGTGCTCCTTTGTATCATACATTTGCCCAACAGCCAAATTCACAGAAGACAAATTTACCTTTGAGACATCAACTGGTTCTTTATTTTCTTCAATAAAAAAAGATGAACTCCTTTTCTTCATTGGCAATTTATGATCCTCTTCTTCTGGTGGAATACCATATAGGATAAAATTCTCATCATCAGAATCTGTTCCGTTAGAATCATCACAATAATCAAATCTACTATCATCGTCATCGATCTCTTTTTCTTTTGCGTCGCTGGCCAAATCAAGATACTCTTCTCCAACCAAATCGTTTTCATCTCTTTTTTGTTTCTTACCTTTGTGATTCGAATCAGTCCGTATTTTCTTCTTCACTTCAACACAAAGTCGACCTGTATCCCTTTTCAATTGTCCCAGAAAAGTGTGCAACTGACGAGAATTATCAATAATAACTAGTGGTGTATCATCGGGTAAATCCTGCAATAACCTCTTTGAGATCTTGTAACTCTACACAGCATCAAATACCTTGTTATCCAGCCTGTAATCCTCATATACCATTCCAATGCAATCATCAAAACTGCTTTGATCATTACATTCTAGAATTCGTGAACCCCTTTCATAACGACCCGATTTTTTTTAACAATAATAAATAATAAATAATAAATAATAATATTAAATAAACTACAACTAGTGGTCCCATATCCACTAGCCACCTAACCACAATCACATTCAACAGCGGAATAACAAAACTAACGTTAAATAAATATCCAATAATTATAACAAAAATAATATCCAATAAATCAATCAACAAGAAAAAAAAGAACCGGCAACCTAGCAATGTTTCTAATGACCCAACTCAAGCTACCTAGCAATGCCAAACAACATCCAATCAAGTCCCTAGAACATCCTCCTCTTCATTGGATGGATTCCACGATCACACTTTGCCTTTACCTGCACCACAAACACAAATTGAGATGCTTGAGTATTTTATAAACACTCAGTGAGGCAATCAATCCCAGCAAGAAAAACACACAAACACAGCAACAAAAAAGCAATAACAAGGAATTACAAGCTTAGATCAGCCATGGTCATACACTCACCTCTTTGTAGGAAGTTTCTGACCAACAATGACGAATCCACACTCCCAGCAAGCTTCCCACACATTCCTAGCCTTGAATTCTCACTCTTATAGCAAGATCTCACCCACAAAGCCTTGAAATCTCACAATCTCTCTCTAGAACCTCAAGAACAATTTTCTCTCTTTGTTTTCTCTAAAAACGGCGAGACAACAAGATCACGGCCCTAGGTCGTTTTCTCCTTTTTAAATCTCGGTTCAATGGTTTCCTTAAACCAAACCGTCCAAAATTGCCAATTAAAACAATTTGGTCAAACCAGAAATTAATGGTGTTGACCGACACCACCAATGTTGTTGATCGACACCCATCCCCAAAATCAACATTTTGGTTCGCGGATGTTACACCTTTCATTATCGACAACAAACAACCATTTGTTGTTGTCAAAGATCCAATTACCACAAACGAGAATCACCTGCTTTATATTCTCTTTGTTATGTAACGATCAAATGCACTCTAAAACGTGAAGGAAGCGATGAAGAAAAAAGAACCTAAAAGGAAAATAATATAGAAGTCGATTATGAACCCCAAAAGGAAAGAAAGCATGATTAAATCCACATTGCAGAGGAGGAAGAAGGAATCTATGGAAAAATAAGATGAATCCAAAAGAGAAAAAAATTGGAGTCGATATTGGGGGAGGCAAGAGATAAACACGTAAAAATTAGGTAAACCCTAGATTCTTGCCATATATGGCAACTACTAAAAAAGTCTGTCGCTTAACCGTAAAGAAAATCTGTCGCAAAACACACTAATAAATCTGTCATTGCCCTGAAAAAATTTTGTCATTACAGATAACAAATCTGCTGTCACTATATTAACAAAAAAAAAACAAATTTGTTATCATTGTATTCATATATAATAAATCTGTTATCAAACAGCAAATTTTTAGTAGAAAAAAATAAAACTGCCATAACATAAGAAAATCTTCCATAACGTATAGTGTGGATGTAGATCAATATAGCAATTTTAAAAAGACATTAGAAAATCTTTTATCAAACAACAGATTTTTTCTTCAATCCAAAAATCAGTCATAACTTAAAAAAAATTTGTCACCACTACATGTCAAACTAGTAATTATTTTTCCATTTATAAATCTGTCGCATTGTGGCAGATTTTTGAAAGAAAAAAAAACTGTTACAACAATCATTGAAAATCTGCCACAAAATTCCTAAAAATTTGTCTAAAATAATGAAAATCTGTCATGATTTTATAAATAAGTCTGTCGCGTTTAAAAAATCTGCGGTTCAAAAAAAAAAATGTCGTTTCACACTTCAAATAAATCTGCCGTAAAAAAAAAAGATCTTCCGTCAAACTCGTCAAATTAATCTGCCATCCAAAATAAGTCTGCCAAAAAAAATATGCTACTTACAAATTAATCTGCCATTACTTGTTTGGTAGACTTTTATAAAAAAAAAATATCGAAATTGCTGGAATTTTTAACCAAGGGTAATATAAACTTTCTTTTTTTTCCTAACAATGAAAAAAGGTATTTTAGGTATGAAAATAATCCAACTAACCTTTAAATTTTACGAGCTAATCTAGCAATTAACTTCTCAACTTGGATTAAACTAGTAATTTTCCCTTAATAAAATCGCTTTTTTAAAGATCTCGTTTGTTAATCTCACTTCTCTCATATTGTTTTAAGCGATTAGCATATTTTATACAAAAGTTATGTGAATTTTGAAAGTAATGTATAGGTAATAGTATATTTTTGTGGAACTTTTTGTTTATTTTAGAATGTGATTTTATTTTATACTATAACTTAGCAAACACAAACAATGACGACGTTTCAAATTAAAATGAATATGCATATTTGATATTTTGACGTCAAAGTGTTTTAATATGTGTGATTCAAGAAGTAGTACAATGGTAAAAGTAACGTTTACAGAATTTTGTGTTCCCCGGCAAGGAAACAAAATATATACGAACGGGCCACGAAAACAAGAGTGATATTTTTAAGTTATAATATTTTAGGTAATATTACCAGAATTTACAAAAAAAAAAAAATTATTATTAGAATATTTCGGCTATTTTTAAAATATCCAGTATACCTCTGTTTTATGTTACCGGAAAAAACGTAATTACAAAAATGTCATTGCCATGTGAGACACCACGTCAAAAATTGCTGACGTGTAACCATAACTCAGTCGTAATGCGTTACAAATGTATGTTGCGGCTGAGTTATAGGTATGTTGCGGCTGAGTTTTCGAAAAAACATTTGAGTAAGAGCGGACGGCTGAGTTAGAGCATAACTCAGCCAAGCGTTACGACTGACTTATTAAAATCTGGTTGAGTTATGCTTTAACTCAGCCGTCCTTACGGCTGAGTTTTCACCCGACGGTTGAGTTGTCAAAATTTTGGCTGAGTTATCAGTATGACACGGCTGAGTTACCATTTTCCGACTGGCTGAGTTATGAAAAACGGCTGACTTATGAGATGTTGTTACGGCTGAGTTATGGTAAAAAAACTATAACTCAGCCGTGATAGTCTGACTTATCGTACAACTCAGCCATTTGACGGCCGACTTAGTAGCAGAAGATTAATTACTAGAATGTTATTCAGTTACAGCTAACTTATTAAACGATACGGTTGAGTTACATATTTTCAGTTGATGAAGCGGCTGAATTTGGAAGCATTTTTTTTGCTTTTTAATTACTGTAATGTTTTTCATGTTGTGACTGAGTTATAATTTGTTTGATGGCTGAGTTTTATTTAGACTGAGTTATTTATTGTTTGATGGCTGACTTGCCACGTCGGATGCAACATCCATGTCAGCATTCCATGTCATCATTTTTTTCTCCGGAAATATGAAACGTCGTTCGACTCTTGTTCTTCAACTGATTAATAAGTGAACTATTTACCTTCTTCTTCTACGTGTTCTTCTACTTCTTCTTCACTTTCTTCTTCACCTTGTTCTTCTACTTCTTCTTCACCTTGTTCTTCTACTTCTTCTTCTTTAGGTGGAACTAATCGACGCTCAACTATCCCAACTGAATCAAATCTTGGGTGGAGAACTTGTCGACTTAGCGACAGAGCACAAGAGGTTAGAGGAGATGAGAGAGATTGCAGAGTGAAACAACCCGGCTTTTTTTTTTTTTAACATATAATATAATTCTCTAGTGGTCCCATACCCACTAACATCCTAGCAACAATCAACAACAGCGGATAACCAAAGAAAGACAATTTCATTAATCCAATAAGAAATCCAACAATAATAAACCAATAACCAATAATGCAATAATCCAACCAACAATGAACAACAAGTTCCAACATCCTACAATGCTCTATCAACTCAATTCTAGCAACCTAACAATAGCTAGACCACAATCAATCAAGCCTCTAGAACATACTCCTCCTCATCGCCTCGATTCCACGATCACACTTTTCCTTTACATGCACACCACAAACAACAATTGAGATGCGTAAGTATTATCAAAAATACTTAGTGAGGCCGTCCTCCCATCTACTAGGTTATACACACAAGCATATGAGACCCTCATGTTTAAGCAAGCAACAAAATACAAGCAATACATCAAACCAGGAAAACAAGTCTCGGTTGAGACTGGTGTCGACCGATGCCACTAGAGTGTCGACCAATGCCTCACAAACAATGGCGTCGACCAATGCCACTAGAGTGTCGACCGATGCCTCACAAACAATGGTGTCGACCGATGCCACTAGAGTGTCGACCGATGCCTCACAAATTGGTGTCGACCGATGCTCCTAGGGTGTCGATCGATGCCTCTTCTGTAGACACGATCTGCGCGAACACGAACGTCGAACTCTCCTTCCAAATCATCTCGAATCCGTCTCCAACTCACCCAATTACCTCAGAAACCTCTGGGAATCACGAAAACAACGGACCCAAGCAACAAAACAACACAAACAACAAAGAAAACACCCAAACAAAAGAGATCTCATGCTTAGATCAACCATGGTCAAGCTCTCACCTCAAACACAGGAAGATTGGACTGAGAAACGATGGAATCAACACCTCCAGAAGCTTCTCCTTCATTCCCAGCAACAGCTATCACTTCTACAGCCTCAGATCTCTCCCAAATCACAAAGAACAAGTCCAGAATTTACAGAAACGTTTTTTCTCTTTTCTGTTTTTTTCTCACTTAACGGCGACCAAAAGAGGCTTCCCAAAACCCTTAATTTGACTTAGACACAAATAAATAGGATTAGGGATTTTAATTGAACCAACCGGACCAAACAGCAACTAAAACAAACCCGACCAAACCGAAAAACACATGGTGTCGATCGATGCACCAAGTGTGTCGATCGATGCACCAAGTATGTCGATCGACACCCACACCAAAACCACAAAAATTGGTTCGCGGGTGTTACACAGAGGCCGATGTCGACCAATGTGTGATTCCTCCTCCTCTTGATTGGGATAAACTAAAAGCTCATGGTTCCTCCTCCTCTTAATCGATTTTTAAAACTGAATTCCATTGTACTGTCGTGTCTTCTTCTTTATGAACTAAGAACTTGGTTTTTTTTTTTCTAATGTTTCATATTAATATAACTCAGCCGGTATTACGATAAATCAGCTATTAAGGAATTATAAATCACTATACCTCAGCCGTCACATGAATCGACGAGACTTTTCGTTTCCCGTAAATATTATAACTCAGCCGTAAAGTCATATATATCAGCCATTTACTTTCATATTGTTTCTTGTGATAAAGCAGCCATAACTCACTATAACTCAGCCATAACATGAATTGACGAGACCTTTCGTTTTCTCGTAAATATTATAACTCAGCCGTCAAGTCATATATATCATTCATTTACTTTCAAATTGTTTCTTGTGATAACTCAGCCATAACTCACTATAACTCAGCCGTCACATGACCTTTCGTTTTATCGTAATGATTATAACTTAGCTGTAAAACGATATTTTGGTGAAAAACCATAAGTTAACCTAATAATTTTAATATTCAATTGTTGGAGAAATACTTTTACAAAAATAAAAATGCGTGAAAAAAAACTCACTTAATGAATTTATTATGCGGTGGGTTTGAGCAGACACATAATTAGTGATTTTTCGCGTTTCCCTAACAACACTTTTTGTGATATCGAGAGATGTTTTAATTAGATAATTTATTAGGAATCTGACAGAACGAAAGACCTAGGAAAGAAAGAAGAATACATTTTCATTTTATTGAGAAGACCCTAAACAATAACTCAGCTTTATAAATGATATCTCCGCCAACCCTCAAATTATATTGACTAAATAACCGAACAAACCGAACCGAACCGAAAAAATAATTTTTTCAATTTGGTATTTTTGAATTGGTATGTTTGGTTAATTTTGGTTATATTCGGCTTACTTTCGATTATATTAGGCTAATCTACTTAATTACAATATATTTTGGGTTATTTATGGTTATATATTAATCTAACCGACCCTTAACCGGAAATAACCAAAAAAAATTTTGATTTTAAAAAAAAAATATTCAAATGGTAATAATATAGTATATCTGTATTACCACCATAAATCAAACACATTAAAACACATTAGAACCAAAACCAAAAAACAAAAAACACATTAGAACCCTACATCTCAAACCCTAAACCCCTAACCCTTAAACATCATGTGTTGTATGTTTTACACATTATGGTGAGAATGTGTAAAAATCAATCTTTCTCTACAATTATTACTTTTTATTGGTTATAATAATTGTAATATTCATATTTCAATTATATATTTAAATATTGAGTTATAATAATATAAACTAGGTAATAACCCGTGCTGTTGCACGGCCTAAATTTTTTTGTTTCAGATATTACATTTGTAAATATATTTATTTAGTATAACATTTATAATACAAACTTATATTAGTTTGAATTCATCAAGTTAATGAAAGTTTAAAATATTTATTATTTTACCATATTTTAGATTGACATGATGGCGGATCTGAATCGAATGAGGACCGAATTAGTGATGAGTTAGATTTTATCAAATCTTGAACTATCAAATCAGATAAAAACCACAGTAAAACTAAAATTTCATAAACTAAATTATTTAGATAAAATTGTTAACCTGGTCAAACCCGTCCATTAAGCCATCCCGCAACGGATTTAAATATTTTGAGCCGCAAAATATCTTTGCATCTATTCCGCTTGAATTTGTGAATTCCGCGGTAACCCTCGTGCATTTCAATAACTCATTTTTCTAATATATAAAATATATTTAAAGCTTAAACTTAATTTATATTAATAAAGTTATGTGATAAAGTTTTTAAGAATAACACATTTGTTTTTTTTTGTTTGTTAAAAACACAATGGCATATATAGCTGTAAATAATAAATCAAAATGGGGCTAAATTAACTAAATGTGTTTCAGCTATTGGTATAATATTATTACTTTTTTCATTTTTATTGGACTGGATTTTCTAAATTTTAAGATTTCTGTAAAAACATTATAACAACATATTTATATATAATGTTTAACTACATAGTTATCCAAATTAAAATATATATTCAGGTCATTTCAATTGGTGATCATACATTTTTTTGGGCAAATATAGGTATTGTTTCTAGCAAAAGAATAAATGTTGAGCCAGTTTCAAATGATCTTCGATTCTTTCACCATTAAAGCTTTATAGAATTATTGAAGGTAAAACTATTTATATTTCTGAATATATGATTTTAAATATATTTTTATATATCTCATAATATGTAGGAGATAATATTTATCAATTTTTGAATAATATTTACCAATTTTGGAATTTATAGGAGCAAAATATTGTGTATATAAATAAAATGAATAGCAGTGGCAGTTTTATGTAATTTTATAGAATAGTAAGGACAAATAATTAATTGGCGATAGAGCTCTCTGGCGAGACACGTCAGTTTTTTTAGAGAATGCTTCTGTTTTAACAAACCAAAATTTTGCACTTTTCACTTCTCTTCTTCCACATATTTTTGAATGGTTTCAAATCAGCAACGTTGTTGAAAGAAGCCATGAAAAAATAATAGGTAGAATGTTTTGAAACTTTGAATAAGTTTGATGGTGAACTGATGGAAATGATGATGATAGGAAGGTCGTATATATAGTACTTTTGTAATTTCAGTAAGGGTTTTCGTATTAAAGTTTTGAAAATACAATTCCCACTAATTAAGTTTTGTCATGGATCACAAAATCTTGGTTTAGGTAACTGATTTTGGAGTTTAAGATGCAATTAGTTTGCTTGTTGTGAGGCTCTTAATAAGTAATTCCTTTTTTGAAAAAAAATTAGGCAAAATTTCTCGTATAACAGATATTATTGCGTTTTGGTGTATATTTGATTTTATGATGTGCTGATTTTTTTGGAAAGACTATGAATTCATTTAGAGGACTCGCACTTATTTAGGACTCGTAAATGAAATCTTAATTGATATCTTAATATTAATATACAATTGAGAGACGTGATAATTATGTAGTATTTTGAAAGGGATTTATGTAGGTGTTAATTAGGTAACGAATATTCTTTTTCTGATTGATTGATTATTCACATATATTTTAGGCGAAATTTTCCTTAAATATTAAATAGTCTATGAGTTAAAATTAGATAATATATATCATATTTTTTATTTTAATATTTTTCATTAAAGAATTAGTGTTTATTTTGATGAAGGTATGTAATGCATAACTATTGATTTTCTAAATTATCAAAATAGATATATTTTTGTTTTTGAACATTCGATTAGTTCAAATAAGATAATATATATCGTGTCTCTTTTTAATATTTGTAATTAAAGAATTATTGTTAATTTACATGAAAGTATGAAATGGATAACAATTGATTTACAAAATCATTAAAATAGATATTTTTCCGTCCTAGAACTAATTAGTATATAGTTCCGGAGATTACTATGATAGGGTGAATTTACATGAAAGTATGAAATGCATAACAGCAAGGGGGTTTAGGCTATTACGTCAGAACCATGATGAATAATGATTCACGTAAAGCTTGGCGAAAGAAGTATTTGATTATTAAAGATGGATTTTTTTTTTTGCTCTGACTATAACGCTGAAAGAATGTATTTATAGGTGATAGGCATGGATGGGTAGGGTTTTCGTTTATGGACTTTTAAAAAAAAAACAATTGCCAATAAATACATTGGCACAAAGATGTAATTAATTAGAATAATTGAAGGAACTTTGCTAAATGGTGCACTGAGCTCTATAATGCTGACACATCAGCTTTTTCACCAAAATGTTTCTCCTTTAATATATAGGGGATTTACATACAAATATTTCATAAGTCAGCCGTGTAAGTCAATAACTCAGCCATCACTTAGTCACTTTGTCGGAATTTTTTTTATTTTTTATTCGAATTTTGAGTTCAATTTATTAATTATTTTGTATAATATATTGTGAAAAAATTAACTTTATAAATTTATCACGCGTGTGGATCTGAGCAGGCACATAATTATTGTTTGGGTATTCCCAACAACACTTTTTGTAATATCGAGGCAAAATACCGAACGAAGCCGTACCAAATACATAACTCAGCTGTAAGAAGTACATAACTCAGCCATAACATATATGTTTATTTAATATTTACTTATAATTCAGCCATGTAAGTACATAACTCAGCCATAACATATATCTTTATTTAATATTTTGTGTTCTACCAAAATATTTCAGCTCGGAATGGTCATTCTCTCAATTCCATGTACCATAAGTCACTCAATACTTTGCAGCATTTGGCGCTCAGAACACATTTGCGATTATCGGCATGGACGGAAGGTAACGAAGACTTTCTAAATCTCTTTGAATATATTCACATCATCATCCACAAGTAGTCTACCAAAAACAAAACTCTGCGTAGAAGAAGTAAAGGAAGATATTGTAAGCTGAATCATTACCACACTGTAAAAGACTATAAAAGAGTACAAGTCTCACTACTAGAGACCTTAGTGGTTGAGCAGCATTACAAGGAACCTTACGAGCACAACACTATATTCTGTCTACGATTTTAACCTTATATTTCTCTATTCTACTAATTAGAACAAAGAGCCTTATCTGTAATCAGACAAGTGGCCTTATAGAGTTAATAGCTTACTACTAAAACGACAAGAATAACTCCGATTGTTTGTGCATATGATGGGAGGAATTGGAGTTTCATGTCCTTAGTTGAAACCGTTATGTCCCGGTTTGGTTTTGCTTCAAGATCGAATAAATGCTTCCAGCTGACTTTAAAGTTCATTGTAGTTGCGCCAGACAGCCCGGACTCTTCACGGAATGTGTTCAAGAGTGCCTTGAGGTTTGGAGTTCTCAAGGTTGTGTGAAGAAGAATCACTAATGGATAGATAAATTTTCAAGTTAAAAGGATGGAAACTGGACCCTATACGGAAAAGGAGATTAAAGAAAAATTCCTTGGAAGTGGAATAACTTACTGAGAAGGGCAATGGTAAATGCATAGAGAACCCATAACAAACCGCAGGAAGTACACTATAGGACAAAACTAGCTACACAAGGAAAATCAATACTTTGCAATCAGTTCACCAAGAAGTTTGCATATCAATAGGTGAGAGAGATTTTACATAACGAAGAGATATAAGTACCGGTTAAGCCAATCAAGACAAATACCAAACGTGGTTGGCCACACACGTAGACTGTCTTTCTAGTTGCAGATCTCCCGCGGATGACAGGCCTGAAAGGTGTTCTCAAGCAATAAATACCAAAAACAGTCTATAAAAAAATTCTTCCATGGGAATCAAATTAATAGTACTTACATGTGAGGAGGCCTCATCTTTGCAGCTAAATGTGGTGAGAAATGCCTAATGGTCCGGATCACCTTCTCATTAAAAGTAGCTGCAAAACTGCAAAAGACAACAAACCCTATAGAGCGTTTGACATAGATTCTAAGGAAGACACATGATTACATTTACACACACAAAGCCCTCAGATTAATAGGTGAAGTAAAAAATAACAACCAAATCACTGAAAACAGATACAACAATCAAGTTTTAAGAAAAAACGCCAGAATCTAACTGAATTCTAAGCAGCGAGACTTCAAGGTTCCAAGAACCAAGGGCCATAACCTATTCAATCTAATACTAAGGAGTAAGCACAACCACTACAATGGCTGATCACTGAGCATATAGAGAACCTCTTCCTAAACCATTCGTTTCTCCTCCTAACCATTCTATAGATGCGAACCAACAAAAACTAGGGTAACAAAAGCATTTATAAGCAACAATATCAAGAAGAAACTAACAGGAAAATACCTGTCGTTTAGGAAAGCTAAGCTTAAGGCTGTAAGAGCAGCACCAAGAATGGCTAGAGGTCGCGTGATAAGTGCAAGACCTGAGTCAACAAAGAGGAGCAAAAAAGAGTTATAACAACACCCTTGATAAGTATCAAACACAGCTCAAGAGGATCTTAAATATAAAAAAATCCCAGATTTCTCATTTATAGCTAAAAAAAAAAAATTCGGAGACTTTGGACATACCCAAAACGAAAATCAACAGGATGAAGTAATTCGTCTTATAGCTGAAACAGAGATGAATCAAAATTAACACTTAGGGTTTGCAAACATGAATACACACATATATAGAAAAAGAGGGTAAAGAGTAAAATATACTAGTAGAGATTGCATTTGAGATGGCTCATCCATTTAGAGAAAGATCGAGGAAAGGTGAATCTGGAGAAGAACTCAGCCAAGGAACAAGGACTCGTCGACCATTCAACCTCTCTTAGCGCCTCCGAGAATCTGAAGGTAATTGGCATAATTCAAGCTCGTAGCTGTAACTCTGACTCTCACGGTGGGATCGGATGAGTCTTGCTCACCTCCACCGGCGATTCTGGAGTACCTAGCTTCGTCGCCGTTGGATCTCCCAGTTTTTTTTTTTTCGGGTTATGAACAGTAGAACTTTTTCAGTTTCTCTCTCTTTGGTATAAACAAGAACTGTCGATTTATTCTGAAAAAACTGTTTAGTGACGCGTGGTCAAACAAAAATGATGTGTATTTTAATTTGTTCATGTGTATTTTTTTTTACCAAAATCAAAATACTAAACTCAAGGGGTAAATTGTAATCATACTCAGTGTACTAAAAATTTGTGTAATATTTAGAAAATTTATAGATATGAGGAATAAACCAACTTTTCGATAACATTCGAGTAATCGTTTCCAAAAACGATCGAAAAAAAAAAACATTGAGAATCCCGGCGATGAGCAACCACATCTCACCACCGGAGAATCATCAGTTCCGACTCTAAACTTCGACAGTCTAGAAGTTTTCTCAGCCCTTGGCTGTGAATCTAAAGGAGTTGTGTTCCTCATAAAAGCCGATAACAAAAGGCTTACGTTAAAAGTCATACTAAGAGAATCAATCGAGATAAACAAGGCCAAGGCCAAAGATGATGAGTACAGACGCGTTAGTTTCGAGCAAGGAGTGTTGTCTCGGTTCGACCATCCTCTGTTTCCGCGTCTTTATGGTGTTTTATCGACTGATAAAGTTGTCGGCTACGTGATCGATTACTGTCCTGGAAGAGATCTCAATTCTTCAAGGAAGAAACAGTCGGAAGAAATGTTTTCCGACGAGATTATAAGGTTTTACGCGGCGGAGCTTGTGATCGCACTTGAGTATTTGCATAATCAAGGTATTGTGTTCAGAGACTTGAAGCCGGATAATGTGATGATTCAGGAAAAGGGTCATTTGATGCTTGTGGATTTCGATCTTTCCACGAATCTACCTCCGAGAACCCCGCGATCTTCTTCAACGTTGCCGAGACTTTCGACGCCGATGAAAAAAGAACGGTCCTTCTTTGCATTTTCGGGTTTTTGTAACTCCGGAATCTCCCCGGACGACTCCGTTTCGAAATCGTCGGAGTCGTCGAGGGAGAAGTTGAATTCGTTTGTCGGAACTGAAGAATATGTCGCTCCGGAGGTAATCTGCGGGGATGGACACGACTTCGCCGTAGATTGGTGGTCGTTAGGAGTGGTGTTGTATGAGATGTTATACGGAGCGACGCCGTTTAGGGGATCGAATAGGAAAGAGACGTTCTTTAAGATATTAAATGAACCGCCTAGTTTGGTCGGAGAAACGACTTCGTTAAGAGACTTGGTAAGAAAACTGTTGGAGAAAGATCCTAGCCATAGGATCAATGTGGGAGGAATCAAGGGACACGATTTCTTCAGAGGGTTGGATAGGGATTTGGTGGTTAAGGTTTCACAACCACCGTATATTCCGGCGCCGACAAATTATGAGATTTCCAAAATCTACGTGGAGAAATTCGTACATGATATATTTACTGAAAATGGTAATATGAAAACTAATGATCAGATTAATAATAGTAACTTTAATGTATTTTAGTTTTGATTTATTTTAAAAATATTGATGTCGATCATGGTTTATGGTACTACTCCCCATTTACATAAATAGAATATTTGATTATATGTATACTAATACTTCTAATAAATTAATAATGTCGGAAGTATGAAATTTTATTAAGAGGTATTTGTAATTTTGGTTCGTTTTCAAAAAACAATTAGGTTTTTATTATGTTTACTATTCCTAATTAGAAAAGTACATTTGACTTTCTCTTTGTTAGATACAATGAGAGAAAATGGCGTGAGAGAGAGAAAAGTAGGTAGGTGAGTGAGAGGTAAAGGAAAACGAGGGGTCAGCAGCAACTTTTTTTTTCTTTCTCTCTTTCTTTTTTCCATCGACATATCTTCACTTTTTTTTTTTCTTCATTTTGCTATTACAGCTCCTTATCTAAATTTGATATACACTCTAGTATAAATTAGTTTCTTGTGAAATTTTCAGATACATAAAAATCTATATTTTTTTGTGTACAGTTTGACATGCATTTTGTTTTAGTATTTTCATATATATTTTCATATCAAAAGTCATATATGCAATGATTCTGTACAAATGTTTATATACATTATCAAGTGTACATATATAGTTTGTCAAATACAAAAAGTCTATGTTTTTTTTATAATTTGATATATTTTTTGTTTGATGATTTTATTTGATAATATTGAATATTTCTTACAAAACTTATTTTTCGGGTTAATTGTAATTTTAGTATGTTTCCAAAACTTATTTAGAAATATAGTTCGTTCACTATTCATAATAGGATAATTAGTCGTAGGACCACTTGTGAGAGATACAAATATTTGGTAAGATATATTTTCTTCTAAATTTTTGTCACATACAAGAAATCTATGTTTTTTCTTTATAGTTTGATATGCATTTTGTATTATTATTTTAAATATTTTTATAACATAACTGATATATATTACTGTTCGGTACATATTTATTGCTAGATGGCTTTTAATCTGTCCACTGGATTGTTAGATATATCAATTCTAACAAAATCATCCAGCCATAAACGTATAAAGATCAATTCCAAAATATATATATATATATATAATAACCATCAAACCATAAACGTTTACATATCAAAACCATCAAGCCATAAACGTTTATTGATAAAAAACAATTCAGTGTACGAATTAACAACCATCCAGCAATAAATGTGAAGAGAACAATCATTCAGTTGTGATATAAAAAAAAAGTAAAAGATAATAAAACAAAATGCATATCAAATTTTTTTAAAAAAACTTACATTTTTTGTATATGTATTTTTTTTTGTTACATATACCACTTTTGGTATAAAATAATTTCAAATAACTAAAACAAAATGCATATCAAATTATAAAGAAAAAAAAATAGTATTTTTGTATCTGAAAAAAAAATTATATTATCAAATATCTAAATAATTAGGCATGTGTGTTTAAAAACAAAAACAAATTATATCTCATACAGATGGGTCCTACATTCCTTCTCACACCCTCTCTCACGCCCACTCTCACTCCCACTCTCACGCTCTCTCATCCTCTCTCATTTTCTTACTCTCTCTCACTCTCTCACACTCACACCTACTTTTACAATTTTAAATAGTGAATGTACTAAAAACTGATTTACTTTTCCAAAACGTACTAAAACTGCGAGATACCCAATTTTATCAAAGAAGACTTAGCTTTCCAACATATTTACAGACATGCCATTGCAATTTATTATTAGATGTTAAATGTATATATAATATTCTTTCGTTTTAATTTTAAACTTCGGGTATTCTTCCTATATTCTCTCTGATTGATTACGAGTTTCCTTTTCAATCTTTTGACTTTTGAGATTTGATTCTTTTACAAACAAATAAACAGCATTCAATTATTTTCGGATATAGAAACAAAAATATCTTAACGATTTATACTAGATGATTTCGCAGCTTCCCTTTCAAAGTTAAATTTTGTTTCCTACAGTGCATTCACTAATACACCGTAACAGAAGCAATAACAGTTAATTAAACCATAATTCTACACTAGCATATTCCATAAACTCCTAACAAAAATCTCTCACCTTCCGAAATTGTTATATTTCCAAAAATATTACATACTTTCTCTCACATAACACGTTACTTTCTCATTTACACTATAAATAGTTCTCTTTCACCGCAGCTCATAACAACACCAAAACCAAAAGCGGTAAACATATACACAAAAGCGTAATTACCATCAACTGTTTCGTTTCTACAGTTTGTAATCATTTATCTTTGTTTATAACTATAGCATATTCAAGATCCAAAAGCATTGTCATTGTCATGTCACAACAATGTACGGATCTAGACTAAAGGTTTGACTTATTCGTATCTCCAATTAAACTATATAATTTGTCTCTTGATTTTAATTTACTGGCTCCAAAGCAAAAGACTATGAAGAAGACCACATTAGGCTATCAAGAAGACGACATTAGGCTAAAGAAGCTTCTTTTTAATGGCTATTATGTTTTTTATAGCCATTAATATTTGGTTAACTCTCATTCTCAGTTCTAATGTTTATTTATAATACAAAGGAATGATGACAGAAAGGTTTACTGATTGTGCATATTCTACATGTTTAAGAATATAAGCTAATCTATGTAGAATAAAGTAGTTCATTACCTATGAATTGTTCATGTTTAAACGTATGATACAATGAAGTGCATTTTTATCAACCTACAATTATTTACAAAGCAAACAAAACTTATTAGCTTTTACAAGATGAGCCAACATACTGTTTTGATTTCGAAAGTGATTATAGACCTCACGCAATTTCCAAGGAGAAAAAAATCAAACTAAGATTGAAAAGGGGGAAACTTATCATGGTCTTGAATCTGACAGAGACGAACACAATGCTTAAATAGTAAAACTCAACGTGAAAGGAGATTTGAAGTTGTTTACCTCTGTATCAACTCCTAAGATTAATCTACAAAATTTGGATAAAGAATTTTTTAGTGTCTATACAAACCGATGAAATTGTGCATGAGGTAAGCGACTTGGTAATAGAACAAAGGTAAGAGGCGAACAAGTCGATGAAAAAAATTGTTGATTTGGATCTAGAGAGACTTTCCTTTCTGGTTTATTTTTTTAAAGTCGGCGGATGTTTCAAAGGAACCCCACTTTCCCTTTTTTATTCACGTAATCGATTTCTTTGGTAATAATAATTAGTTCCATATGTTTTATATATCTCTCTTTTATGTTAAAAAAAATGTACATATCAAATATTTTGCAGTTTCTAACTGATTTTTTGTTTCATGGTTTATGATTTTTAGTTTTTATTTTTGATGAGATTTAGTAAGTTATTGGGAAATAATCTTGACTGTGTACCACATGATAAATATATTGTTATAATATACTAAAAAATTTCTATAAATTTAAAACTAAAATTAAAAAATCTGTAAAATCTTTTAAAATTAAATATAATATTATACAAATTATTCTGGGGATTAAATTATAAAATTAAAGCCTTCCAAGATAAATGAATAAAGTAACTATTAACTAATTTTATAAATTATAGAGTTGGCATATGAGTTTGGAATTTATTCACTTTCATATTCTATCAGAAATTTATATGTGCACTACATAGTGTTATACATAGAAACATGATCTGTTTACTTTTACAACAATTAATTTTAATTGACTAAATTCTAAATGAAAACTATTATTTTGTATTCACATCAAACTAATAGTTACTTTTACTTCCCACATATCTCTATCAGTGACGGACCTACGTACAACCAAGGCACAACCAAGGCAGATCCTATGACCTGGGTAAAATTTAAAATTTTCCTAATAGTTATTAAGAAAAAAACAATTTACCCTCATCAATTTTTTTTTTAACTTGTGTTTGACCTGGTTTAAAATTCATCATGGGTCCGCTATTGATCTCTATACTGTTTTATATATTAAAAACACACTGATACGGTCTACTGCGGGTCAAAACATAGATAACATTATAACATTATATTAAAAATCAAAGAACTTAATCATATTAAAAGTCATAAAAAATTATTATAAAAGAAAATTTTTGTTTCTTGGTAAACTACAAGATAAATTCAATAACTTTTTATAACTGTACAAGGTAAAAATTAATAAACAACCACAAAATAATAAACAAATATAATATAATTTTTAATTTTTTTTTTTTTAAATATAGTCCCGCGGTATACCGTGGGTTAAAATCTAGTTATTCATGTAAAAATGATACATGTATAAGTTCATAGTTAAGAAAAAATAAATGCTACTATCTTTCATGGTGATGATGAAGTTGAAGAAAATATTTCGGTACATTAATAATAAGTTATACGTAAAGAATCAATTATCGCGTATAAAACTTTCTATAATTTTTTATGCGATTTGAGAAGACAACACCAGAAGTTTTGATGCAATCAGAAATATTATAGATAAACTCCAACAAGAATACAAATTTAATAATAAGCAAACAACAATAGAGTCATATATTTTACTTGATTTTTTAGATATATATATATATATACATATATATATATATATATATATACTAGTTTACTTGATTATTAAATTTAAGATAATGATGGGACTATATTTTTATACAGGATTTTCAAAAAAATTATTATTTTATCGAAATATGTTATTTTTTACATTAGCTCAACTCGAAACCAGAAAAATTTATTAATTTATAGCGAGTATTAATTTAAAGAGTATTAATTTATAGAGGTTATATTATTCTGAAAAGAGAAGGTGTAATTGAACAGTTTTGGCGGTGGCATCATCAATATTCACTTGGAGTTTGATAATGGACCTACTTCCTCCTTTTGTCTACTTCTCAATTATGACGACCACGATTTAGAGTCATCTATATGACTATTAGACTATACTATTACAATAATCACAATAGCAGTCTAGGTAGTTGTTAATCATTAAATTGTTATTATTAAGTCACTAATGTTGAAAGTTGAAACTTAACCGTGTTAGTTCGGTTTCTTTGTATCATATATGTGGGAGCCAATATTTTACTATTTTATTGATCAAGTTTGGCTTTGACACAAAGTATTTATAAGTTATTAGAATATTATTTGATAACAAAGCATGTAACTCATTACACATTTAAATATATATATATATAAAAGATTAAAGATAGCAAATATGAACACTCGAACAGTCTAACTGATTATTCTTTAGCTCTTCTTGTATATTCTTAGAAACTGAAGACATGCAGCATTATTTTTTTAGACTCGACTCCATATATTTTTCCATCTTACACCGTTATCTGTTTGGACTGGACCTCTTGCACCATATTGATTATAGTATTCCAGTAACGGTTAAATTATTAACTTTTCAAATTGTTTATTTTCCAGATTCCACAACTCAATTCTCTTATCGTAGTTTAGATTGTGGGTACCTTGTGATCACAACTGACATATACGAAATGCCTGAAATTTTATAAAGATAACATAAAACTAAATTAAATTGATGAAAATTACATTATTCAATAATAATAAAAACATAACATAACTTTTAACAACAAAGTACAAATGTTATAACTAATCATCAGATCCTGAATCACTTTGCTGATTTTCATTTAAATTTGGTCCTTCTTTATTTCTCCAAATGTTGAATAGTCCTCTTCGTCTGCGTGATCGTGATGTTTGCCCTCCTGATGCATAAATCGGGAAACCGAATTCTGGTGAAACTCCTCTAAAACCGTTATCGAAAGAGGGTACTTCTACTCCATGTGAAACTCCTTCTTGAGCATTTGTGGTAGTCTCTACTTATGTTCCTAGTGAGAATCCATGCTGCACATTTGTCGGAGGAAGACATTGTGGAGCATTTTGTGATGAACCCCATTGTTTAGTACTTGGTGGTGAAGACCATTGAGGCGCATTTTGTTCTGTTCTCCATTGCTGACCAGTTGGAGGTGTACCCCACTGCGAACCATTTGGAGGTGTATCCCACTGCGGAGCATTTGGAGGTGTACCCCACGGTAATGCATTTTGAGGTGTACCCCACTACGGAGCATTTGGAGGTGTACTCCATTGTTGAAAATTAGAACCCCATTGTGGTGCACTTTGGGGTAGGCCCCATTATTGAAAATTCGGACCCCATTATGGTCCATTCGGAGGTGTATCCCATTGTTGAAAACTCGGACCCCATTGGCCATCATAATTTTGACCCCATGAATTATTACTGCCAGATGGACTACCAAAAGTAAAGTTGCTTGGATTAGGACTTCCACCATTTTGCCCGGAGACTAACCGCTTTCCCACAAATTCGCTGTCCTGTGTATATCTTGTTAAAGCTTGTAAAAAGCGCAACTTATCTTTTGTGGTTCTTTCAGGTCGATCAAAAAGTGCTTACGCCAAAATCTTTCTTCTTTAAATGCATAAATGCAAGCCCAATAAAAATCTGTGTCACTCGGAAGCTCCAACGATTCAAATATCTTGACAGCATTATCAAATTCTTCATAATCATCTTGGTCGAAAAAATTTGGACGTAATTGTTGTAAACTTTGGCGCTGAAACTCTCTGAAACCATTCATTGTATCTGTTAGGGTTGCCTCAAATGACTGTTTTCTACGACTTCCTCGTGAACCACTTCCAATAGATATTTGTGAGCTTCCTGCCCCTCTTTGTGAACTACTTCCCCGTCTTAGTCCACCTTGTTGTTGAACTCTTGAAGCAAGAGTATGAATTGGAGGAGCATGTGGAGAATTATGTTGTAAATGATCCTGGGTGAATTCATTTGAGGGACGTGTTTCATCGTTGATATTAACGCGATAAACTTCTTCGAACAATACTTGGGTTCACCCCTAGGGGTGAACCTCTCCATTCACCTCCTTATAAAATAAGGAAATAAAATATGTATATATTGTTATAAAATTAAAAACTTAAACCGCTCTTTAATAAATTCAAACCGATATATATTAAATCTAAACCCTAACCATATTATTTGTGAACCCAAACCGACATATAATTTCTTTCTAATTGTGAAATCTAAACCATAACCATCTCATTTGTGAACCCAAACCGACATATAATTTCGTTCTAATTGTGAAATCTAAACCCTAACATCTTATTTGTGAATCCAAACCGACAGAATTTCATGTTAATTGTGAAATCTAAACCCTAACCATCTCATTTGTGAACCCAAACCGACATATAATTTCGTTCTAATTGTGAAATCTAAACCCTAACATCTCATTTGTGAACCCAAACCGACATAATTTCGTGTTAATTGTAAAATCTAAACCCTAACCATCTCATTTGTGAACCCAAACCGACATATAATTACATTCTAATTTTAAAAATCTAAACCAAGCCAATATTTAACTTTCCTTAATTAAAAGTATACAAAATTTGTTTCCTTAATTTGGTTTTCTTTTTAATTTAATTTTGATTTATTTTTTAAATGAAATATTAGATGGAAGATTTTGATTGGATGAGAGAAGAGAGGGTGAATGGAGAGGTTCACCCCTAGGGGTGAACCAAAGTATTTTTCAACTTCTTCATTCTCTTGTGTCTTAGGAACTTGACTTTCATCATCATCTATACCCTCATTCATTAACTCCTCTCTTCTTTAGTTCACAGAGTACTGAGACTGTGATTGTACATCATGTAAGATGAAACAACGTTGCATCACATCCCAAAAGTCAGGCGGCTTTCGTTTAAACGATTTTACAATCTTACATACCTGTTAATAAGATTACAACACTTTAGTATACAAGTTTAATGTATACTAAAGTTACTAAATTTATGTTGGTTGTGAAAGATATTTTAAATACTTACTCACCATGAATAAGATGCAGATATAACGGATGTAACATGATCAACTGTAATTTCCGTAGAAGTTTGCATAAGTTGCTTGTACTTCTTGTATTTTATTTTTAGTTGATCAAGTTTTTCTTTGAAAACCCGATAGTTTATATTTAGATTGAACTCCTTGTTGAATTTTTCAACCTAGAACTCTCTTCCAAGGTGTGTAGGATCTTTGAAGCGGTAACCATTCATGGCAATTGCTTGATCGTACAAATCAATAAATTCTTTCTCGACTATAAGTCCATTTGAAAGTTTCTTTGATCTACAAGTACAATAATTTTTTTAAAAAATTATTGTACATAAATACTAACTAAAACTTAGAAAAATGTGTAATTGTATACCCGTGCTGATGTTTCTGTAGGAAAATTTGTATCTTCTTGCACGGACGAATTTCTGTTTTGTCTGCGGTTAGCCATATCTGAAAATACAATTTTAAATTAATTTTTAGTTATTATATATATGAGAAAATTTAAAAATACTAACTAATAGTTTCTCACCAAAAAGTTGATAATAACTTATTTATCTTAACTTAGATAAACTATTATATCTAACAATAAATCTTAATGTAAATTTTACTTATGATTGAAATAAATAATTTACTAAGTGAGACTTATATATATATATATATATATATATACACACATTTTCATAAGCTTTAAAAGCTTTTGAGAAAATAGATTTACAATACTCTAAATGATTATCTAATAGTAATTATTTAGTTCATAGTATATTTTTTTAATCTATAAGAATAATTATTTATCTTTAAATCTGATTAAACAAAGATTTATGTATATAAAATTTTCTAACCATGTAATAGAAATTGATCAAAATTCTTTTTAGTAACCTGAATAGTGTATTAGAGAATGTGAACGTTTCATGTATCGGTAGGAAGTTCGATTTAATATAGATTCTTTTTTTTTGCACACCACATTATTTTTTCTTTCCCTCTCTCCCTCTCTCACGAATTCTCCGATTTTGCAATCAGAAAAGATCAAATGTGATTAGGACGATTTATAAATCTGTGAGATCACCAGTGACTAGGACGAGAGAAGGGTTGATAAGAGACAGAGCAGAACTGATAAGAATGAAAGGAACATGTGAGGAGGCACGTGAAGAACTTACCTGAAGAGGAAGAATATATTATCAAAATATCTGCAACAAACTTTTTTTTTTTAGTATAAATAGATTCTCTCATTGTAAAGAAATCTCTTATGTTGAATGTTGTATAGACTTCTTCTGCGTGAGATTTGAGAGTGGTGATTCAAAGAAGATGATGCTCTGATCATTGCTTTGTACTTCGTTCTTCATTGAGAAATAAAGAGTAATCATATTGAGATTTAGAAAGAGATTAGAGAAGAGATTAGAGAGGAGATCACATCTTCATTCTTATCAAATGGTGCGTCAGTGACGTTTGATCGAGTGTAAATCGTAGTTGTTGTGGAAGGATGGTGTTCCAGTCACTGTTATCTCTGATTCAATCAGTTTCATCACCGACGAAACATTCCGATCTGATTGCAGAGCTGTTTGAGAGATTCACTACTCTGGATTCCAAATTTCATGAAGCGAAAGTCTGTACGACGTCGATGCGACAGACGATGAAGCACATGCGTCGTCTTCGTCAGATTGGTGATAATCGCGATTCTCCGGAGCCCAGCAAAAGGAATTCTCAGAATTTTCACAATCAGGCATCGTTTTCTCATCTGAAACCTAGCCGTAGTGACATCATGAAACGACCGACCCGTTTTTTATAATATATAAATAATAAATATAATATAATAATAATCTAAGCTGTTGGTCCCATACCTACTAGCCCTAACCACAATCACACCAAACAGCGAAAATAAATAATACCAATAAATAACAATTAAACCAATAACCAATAGGGAAAAATGTCATTAAAATCCCCAAGTTAGCATTTTCGTTGATTTAAATCACGAAGTCTTCATTTGTTGAAAAAAATCCTCATTTTTTTCTTGACTTCTATTTAAGTCATGAAGTCTTGTTGACTTCGCCGTTTGAAACACAACATTAACTGGTGAGACGGAGATATTAAACGGGGTTAATTAGGCATTAATGAGATCCGTTAGTTGGTAAAACGACGTCGTTTCTTCTTTAATTACATCATCAAATCGAACCCGATTATCAATTCCTCCCAAAATTCCCAAATCACAAACCCTAATTTGAGATTCCTCCTTTCTTCTTCGATTAGATCTTCTTCTTCGAATTCAACTGATGACTCCGGCTCCAGAAACTCACTTCGATGGCACTCCACGGTCAAACGACCACCGATGTCTCTGAACTAGAACGCATATTTTGAACTCGAAGAAGAAGAGAGAAATCGAAGAAGAAAAGAGATTATCGATTATCGATTTCTCAATTTGGGGGGTTTAGGAGTGTTATAAACAACGTCGTTTTGCTATTAACGGACCTCGTTAACAGATAATTAACTCCGTCTAATTTTTCCGTTTGGCCACATAACGTTGTGCCTCAAATGACCAGGTCAACAAGAGTTTGCTAATTATTTGGAAGTCAACAAACGATTGGTGTTTTTTACCTCCAAGTCTAGAGTTCGTGCTTTAAATCAACAAAAATGCTAACTTGGGGATTTTAATGACATTTTTCCCATAACCAATATCAAATGACAGTATTAATTCCAAAACCATAAACTAGTGATCCAATCAACATAAAGCAATTAACCAGCAATCCTAACAACATTCTAAGACTCAACTCTAGCAACCTAACAGACGCCAGACAACAACCAATCGAGCCACTAGAACATCCACCTCTTTATTGCCATGTTTCCATGATCACACTTTGCCTTTACCTGCACCACAAACACAAATTGAGATGCATGAGCATTTTATAAACACTCAGTGAGGTAATCCTCCCATCTACTGGGCTATACACACAAACAATAAGATTCTCTAAACATCAAATAACAATCAACAAACAAACCAGGACTGCATCGACTGACACCAAGAGGGGATGCATCGATCGACACAACATTGCATTGACCGACGCACCTACATGCATCGACCGACGCTTCTAGGTCAAACTGCACCGTCCTCGCACTTGCATCGACCGACACACAAAGTGTATCGACCGATGCACATGCCGAGCATCGATTTTCATCGAAGATTCTCGCCGGATTTTCGTTCCCTCAACCATCAAACTCGATCCCAAGCCAAAAGAAAGCTTCACAAAGCCCCAATTAACGTTCTAACAAGCCTAACAACACATAAACAAGCAAATTAGACAAATCTCAGCTTAGATAAGCCATGGTCATGCACTCAACTTTGCCAAAGACGTTTCTGAACCTCAAACAAGCAAGAAAACACTCCTAGGAAGCTCCTACAACGATCTTAGCTACAAATCTCTATAGGATCAGCCTCAAATCACCATAATTCATCAAGAACACTCAAGAACTTCTTTTCTCTGTTTCTTTCTCTCAAAAACGGCTAAACCTCGTCTAATGATGACAAAACTCGACTCAAGGGTTTTCCTTTTCCCTTTCCCCAAAATGCAGCGTTTAACTTAAGTCGAACCGCACAAAACCGACCTTGCATCGACTAATGCAACCCTTAAACCGGGATTTCGGTTCGCGGATGTTACAATTCTCCCCCACCAACATAGATTTGTTCTCGAATCTCGAGCAATCATCAGCCAAAGACTCCCGTGCGACCGTCTCCACGGCCCGCACTCCTCCAACCATTCTACGAAAGGTCACTTCTAGGTGATAGACTCACGTTCTAGGCATTAGTTGCTCTTGACTTTTGGACTTTACTTTACTCATAGGTCTTAACCTTGAGTTTCTATTGGCTCCTCATCAGGCTGAAGCCTGCATGCCATTATATTGGCTTCTCATCGGGCCTAAGCCCACATGCCATAATATATAAGGAAGTCCAATATTCGTCTCTCAGGTTGCAACCCTACAGCACGCCACCGGATCGTCATCCGAAGTTGATATACCAACCATACTCTCAAGCCACAAAGTCTCAGAATATGGCAGTACTAGGAGAACCAAAATCCCGCAAGAGTCACAAGCAAACAATTCTGAACACGTCTAAGTCCTATCCCTAACTAGGTTCCCTTCTCGTGGCTCGCATAAAACAATACAATGTCCTACAAACCACATATCCCGTCACTAGAATACCTCATGATCACACAAGGATCATATACATGCCACATAGGCCAAACAAATGTCCTAAACAGGACCGCCACTAAGGCCAAACAAATGTCCTAAACAGGACCGCTACCAAGGCCAAACAAATGTCCTAAATATGACTGCCACAAAGGCTAAGCAAATGTCCTCAACAGGACCGTCACAAAGACCACTTGTCCCGAGGGACCGTCACAAAGACCTCTCGTCCCGAAGGACCATCACAAAGATCACTTCTCCCGAAGGACCGTCACTAAGACCACTCATACCGAAGGATTGCCTAAAAAGGCCACACGTCCCGAAGGACCGTCATGAATCCCACACATCCCAAAGGATCGCCTAAACAGGCTAATTGGTTAAATAGCCCGCCAAAAAGGACACAGAATTGGCTAAAAATCCCGCCACAAAGGCCACACAATTGGCTAAACAGCCTGCCACAAAGGCCACACAGTTGGCTAAACAGCCCGCAAAAGGCCACACAATGTCTCAAAAGACCGCCACACACGAGCACACTGACTCAAAAGTCCGCCACGAAGGCCACGCAAGCCCCTCCAAGGCTCATAACCACTAAAAATTGACAAATTTTAACTCCCATAAAACTTATCATATTTAGAACTTTCTATTTTTGGAAATTTTCCACCTTTCGAAACTTATATTTCAGGAAACTTTTCCTTAACCACTGCCTTACGGAAATTTTGTACTGCGAACACCACCTCATCTTGTTACTTAATCGCACAACCGACCACCCCTAAGCAAATAAGTAACAAGAGAGATGGGTGGGAATGGAGTATTCCCGCCCCAGCCACGGACTACAATTGGGACCAAAATAAACAAGCTCAAGTTGTGGATAGCTTTTCATACCACTTCTTAAACCTTGCTTTCATCCTCGCCTCTGGCTCCTAAGTCTGTTCGTCAACACCACCAAAGTCCCACAAGACTCTCATCAAAGGAACCTTCTTCTTCTGAAGTTCCTTGAAACTCCTCTCGAGAACCTTCACTAGTCTCGCCTCCAAAGTCATATTAGGCTGAAGATCCTAAGGAATCTTAGCCAACAACTGATCATCCTTGCGGAGACACTTCCGCAACATCGACACATGGAAAACCTTGTGGAACGCACACATAACCTCAGGCATTTCCAGCCTATATGCTACCGGTCCCACCCCCTCAATCACTCTGAACGGACCCATATACCTCGGACTCAACTTAGTCTCCGTCAATTACCTGTTCGGACCCCGCAACATGGTCATCTTGAGATATACTCTGTCTCCCACCTGAAACTCAAGATCTCTCCTCCTCTTATCAGCATAAATCCTCTGCCTATCCTGAGTTTCCTTCATGTTCAGCTTGAGCACCCGAATCTTCTCTGAGGTCTCCTGAACAAAACTAGCACCATACATGCTCCTCTCCCCCACCTGAGTCCAGCATAACGGTGTACGACATGACCTCCCATACAAAGCATTATAAGGAGCCATCCCAATACTCGCCTTATAACTGTTGTTGTAGGCAGACTCTGCCAAGCACAGTTGATCCACCCAATGGCCACCCCAATCCAACACACACATCCTCAGCGATTCCTCCAATGTCTGGATCGTCCTCTCTGACTGCCCATCTGTCTGGAGATGATAAGCTGTACTCATATGCACCTTAATGTCCATCTCCACCTGAAATGCCATCCAGAACACCGAAGTGAGCTTAGAATCCCTATCAGACACAATACTCACTGACACCCCATGCAACCTGACTATCTCATTCACATACTTCTTAGCCAAGACCGCTGCTCCATCAGTCTTCTTAATGGCCAGAAAATGTGCCGACTTAGTCAACCAGTCAACAATGACCCAAATAGCATCAAAAGTCCGAGACACTGGCAATCCCACCACGAAGTCCATTGTGATCATATCCCACTTCCAGTCTACAATGAGTAGACCCTTCAGCAACCCGCTTGGAACCTGATGCTCAGCCTTCACTAGCTGACACACATCGCACCTTGCGACCCAACTAGCTACATCCTTCTTTATCCCGACCCAGTGATAGTATATCTTGAGATCACGGTACATCTTACTCGCTCCTAGATGAATAGAAAACATGCTCGTATGAGCCTCTCTCAGGATATCCTGCCTCAACTCCTCATCCTTGGTCACACAAATCCGCCGGTGCACAAATATAGTACCATTAGCTGAGACCTGATACTATGGATCAACATCCTTAGAGGCGTTCACCAGCCCTAGATCCTTCTCTTGAGCCAACCGCACCCTGCTCAGAAGGTCTGCTCTGTTAGCCGCCTCCAAACCCAACGGCTCTTGAGATATAGCACACAAACTTAACGCACTGATCTCTCCCACCAGAGTCTCCATGTCCTGCTCCTGAGCCGAAGTTGTCCTCTTCTGACTCAGAGCATCTGCAACCAAGTTTGCCTTACCAGGGTGATAGGCTATCTCCAAATCGTAATCTGCCACAAGCTCCATCCACCGCCTCTGCCTCAAATTCAACTCAGTCTGAGTGAATATTTACTTCAGGCTCTTATGATCAGTAAACACCTGTCCTTTTACACTATAAAGATAAGATTTCCAAATATCCAGAGCAAAAACTACAGCAGTCATCTCCAAATCATGAGTAGGATAGTTGTCCTCATGCTTCTGTAACTGTCATGAAGCGTACGCAATCACCTTCCCATGCTGCATCAACACACACCCCAAACCAACTCTGGATGCATCAGTATAAACCACATAGGGTTCTCCCTGCTCTGGCAAAGCCAACACTGGCGTAGTAGTTAGCATCTCCTTCAAGCTTGCAAAGCCCTCCTCACACTCCTGTGACCAGACAAAAGGAACATCCTTCCCTATCAACTTAGTCATTGGACGTGCTCTGCTCGCAAAGCCCTGCACAAATCTTCTATAGTCACCTGCCAACCCAAGAAAACTCTTGATCTCTGTGGCATTCTGCGGTCTAGGCCAATCCTTGATTGCCTGAATCTTCTCCGGATCTACAGAAACCCCGTCTGCAGAAATAATGTGACCTAGAAATCCCATCTCCCGCTGCCAGAAACTACACTTACTCAGCTTAGCAAAAAACTTCTGCTTCCGTAGCTTCTCCAGAACTGCCCTCAAATTCAGTGCATGCTCTTCTGGGCTCTTAAAATAAACCAGGATATCGTCGATGAAAATGATGACAGACACGTCCAGAAACTCCTGAAACACGCTGCTCATCAACCTCATAAACGCTGCTGGCATGTTATTCAACCGAAAAGGCATCACCAAAAACTCATTATGCCCTTACCTCATCTATCGGATTCTGATGATAACCCGACGCCAGATCTATCTTGGAGAACCAAGTAGCACCTCTCAACTGATCCAACAACTCATTGATCCTGGGAAGAGGGTACTTGTTCTTTACAGTGACTCGATTCAAACCCCGATAATTAATACACAAGCGGAAATTTCTTAACGAACAACACCGGCGCTCCCCACGGTGATACACTAGGACGGATGAATCCCTTGTTCAACAAATCCTCCAACTGTTTCTTCAACTCTGCCATCTCTGCTGGAACCATTATATAAGGAGCCTTGGATAACGGCGTCGTCCCTGGTTCCAGTTCAATCATGAAAGGAATAGACCGAGATGGTGGTAATCCCTGCAACGACTGGAACACGTCCTCAAATTCCTCAATAACCCAAATACAACTAACCGTAGACTGCCCCACTGACCCTGGCATCGGTATAGTAACCAAATAAGCCTCACGGTCCTTCTCGATCATCTTTCCAGCCTTAATGGCCGAGATCACGAGACTCCCCGAAGTCGGTCTAACTCCCTCAAAAACAAACTTCCCTCCTGTTAGCTCAAACTCCACTCTACCTCGATAGCAATCCAGATATACATTATGCCGATACAACCAATCCATCCCCAAGATAACATCATACAACTCCACTGGACTGATAAGCAATTCCGCTGGCCACGACTCTCCTGCAATCTAAATATCAACTTCCTTCGCTCGGCCAATAACTCTCAGAAACTTACCTCCCACAACTCTGACAACTCCCGCACACTCCTCAGGATCTCCTCTGATATCAGCACTCTCTGCACATTCTGGAGTAATGAAGCTATGAGTAGCTCCAGAATCAAATAGAACGTGGGACTTAAACCCGCCCACCAACAAGGTCCCTACACAAAACTTATGTGTTGAGAACCTAACTATTTATCACAGTCAAAACATAAAATCTGAACCTACTATAATTTACAAAGTTTAAGTACGAGGAATTATACCTATGATCGCCCCAACACTGGTTCCGCCAGTCTCGACGGTCGTGTAAACCCGTGGCGCCTGCTCAATATGTGCTACCTGCTGCACTCCAGGCTGCACCACATGTTGCACCGCTGCCACCGCCATCTGCTGCAACTTGGATACTTGGGCTTGATTTGCCCAAACTCCCTGCAATGAAGCATACATGAACCGCTGCTGTCGGAGCACTCCTCTGGGGACAGCTAGCTACCTTGTGATCCATGCTCCCACACTCGAAGCACCATGCACCACTCGGTCTCTGCTTAGCCTCCCACTTCCTCTTGGTTTCCTGCTCTGGCTTGCCACCCTTGCTAGAACCTCCATGATGCTGAGCCTTCCTAAGCTGAACTGCTCGACTAACCATCACTGCCTATGCCCGGATATCCTCCTCAATCTCTGCTGCAGCCTCAACCAGCTCTGCACGCGAAGCATAACTCCGTCCTCTACAGTAAACCCTCATATCATCCCGAAGGGCCCTCGTAAACCTCCTGATCTGAGCCTCCTCAGACTCCATCGCCCGACCCCCATAAGATAGAAGTCGACTGAACTCCAAATCCAGCTCCCGCACTGACCGAGGTCCCTGAGACAACTGTAGAAACTGCACCTCCAACCGGTCCATTGCCTCTCCCGGAAAATACTTGCGGTTGAACTCCTCCATGAAGTCAGCCCAAGTCATATCCATCTGTACCCTCCTAGCAGCCACTGATCCCCACCACACCTGAGCATCACCAATCAGGTTGTGAACACCTATGTCCACCCAAAACTCTTCAGGACATCTCAGAGTCTGGAAGTTACGTTCCACACTCGTCCTCCATGCCTCTGTAGCGGTAGGATCCGTACAACCCAAAAACCATGCTGTATCAATGTTACGCATCTCCCTCAGCATACCCACATAACGAGAATGCGCTCCCCCATCCGCAGCCACTGACTGCCACTCCTCTACCACCACAAGCGGCACTACCTGAGCCTGAGCCGATGCCATAGGCAGAAACCGCTCCAATACCTGTGCCAACATATTAACAAAGTCAACTCCAGGGTCTCCACCCGCTATGACTCCCATACTCGGAGCCCTAGCATCACTGGCCACCCAAGCATCAACACCGCCCCCTCCGGCCACACTCATGGAATCCTCCTGGACACTCTGCGACTCGCCAACACCCTCAGCTGTCACACTCTGGTCTGCAGTCTCACTCTGGGCCTCTACCCCTACCACGACCACGTCCGCGTCCACGACCACGTCTGCGTCCACAACCACGTCCGCATCCACGACCACGTCCGCATCCACGACCACGTCCGTGTCCCCGACCACGACCAGCAACAGCATCACCTCTAGCCATCTGCACTACCATGAACAGAAGACTAAGCAAGCAAATCTAACATTACACAAAAACATAAACTCACCGTGGAATCACACTATAGGCTTCAAGAGGATGTTCTAGGACTCTATGACACACACAATTGACTAACTCACATAATCAATCAAGACATGCAATCACAAACATCTACAGCACAAGGCATGGTGAATCCAAACCTAGGACCGTAAGGGCTCTGATACCAAACTGAAACGATCCGACCCGTTTTTTTAATATATATATAATAAATATAATATAATAATAATCTGAGCTAGTGGTCTCATATTCACTAGCCATAACAACAATCACACCAAACAGCAAAAATAAATAATACCAATATCAAATGTCAATACTAATTCCAAAACCATAAACTAGTGATCCAATCAACATAAAGCAATTAACCAGCAATCCTAACAACATTCTAGGACTAAACTCTAGCAACCTAAAAGACGCCAGACAACAACCAATGGAGCCACTAGATCAACCTCTTCTTCATTGCCATGATTCCACGATCACACTTTGCCTTTACCTGTACCACAAACACAAATTGAGATGCATGAGTATTTTATAAACACTCAGTGAGTCAATCCTCCCATCTACTTGGCTATACACACAAGCAATAAGATTCTCTAACCATCAAATAACAATCAACAAACAAACCAGGACTGCATCGACCGACACCAGTAATGCATCGACCAACACCAAGAGGGGATGCATCGACCGACACCAAGAGGGGATGCATCGACCGAAAAAATATTGCATCGACCTACGCATGCTCGACATTTCACGGAAAACCCTAGTTGCATCAACCGACGCTCCTAGGTCAAACCGCGCCGTCCTCACACTTGCATCGACTGACGCACAAAGTGCATCGACCGATGCACATGCCGAGCATCGATTTTCCCTGAAGCTTCTCGCCGGATCTTCGTTCCCACAACCATCAAACTCGATCCTAAGCCACAAAACAGCTTCACAAAGCCCCAATTAACGTTCTAAAAATCCTAACAACACATAAACAAGAAAATCAGAGAAATTTCAGCTTAGATAAGCCATGGTCATGCACTCACATTTGTCAAAGACATTTCTGAACCTCAAACAAACAAGAACACGCTCCTAGGAAGCTCCTACAACGATCTCAGCTACAAATCTCTACAGGAACAGCCTCAAATCACCAGAATTCACCAAGAACACTCAAGAACTTCGTTTCTCTGTTTCTTTCTCTCTAAAACGGCTAAACCTCGTCTAATGACAACAAAACTCGACTTAAGGATTTTCCTTTTCCCTTTCCCCAAAATGCAACGTTTAACTTAAGTCGAACCGCACAAAACCGACCTTGCATCGACCGATGCAACCCTTAAATTGGGATTTTGGTTCTCGGATGTTACACATCACGTTAGGGATTTAGGATTTGATGCTGCTAAGAAACGAAATTCCAAAATTTTATGGAGTTTATCCACATTGTTGGATTGATGGTGTGGAACACTATTTTCGAATTAGAACTTTCACTAAGATGGAGAAATTAGAATTGATTTATGCTAGCTTAGTAAGTGTTGCCTTGGACTGGTACCGTTGGGAGAGAAATAAGTTGTCGTTTTCAGAATTGGCTTCACTTTCAAGAGAGATTACTTCTCATATTTGGCAGCGTGAGCGTTACAGGTCCAAGTATGCGATTGTTTTGCATAAAAGAAGATGGTATTGTTGCTGCATATGTTCAGAAATTTGAGGATCTCACCTCCCAGGCCACATGTTTGGATGATCAGAAACTTCAAGGCATCTTCTTGAATGGTTTAAAGCTTGAAATGCAGGAGTTGGTTTACATGAGGAAACCTCAATCCTTACCAGAGATGATTGATGTTGCTCTATCAATGGATCTCGTACATTGATGAAGGGGACATCTAAGGTTGCAGACACGACATTGATTAGTCCGTAGGAAATCATTTCTGATCAGAAACAAAGCCAACCAATGAACTAAGGGAAGTGATTTCAGTGTTAGACCATCAGGAAATTGTGGTAAAGGATGCTTTGTCTTGTCATGATGACTCAAAGCATGTTCCATACCATACAGTGGAGTCTCATACTAAATCACCAATTGTGGAAGAAATTAGTGCACAATTTGTTGCCAATAGAGAAAATGTCTAGATCTCACCGTATGCGACTAATATATTGCACCCTCCTTCTGCACACCAATTGTTTTCTCTCAGGCCTAACATACATCGAAATAAGAGGAAGCTAAATTTGTCCCCCAAGACCTGGATGTATAAGTTCAAGCCCAAAACTCTGCAGCACAATATGAGAAAGGGACTTAAGAACAAGTCACACATGTCAAGGTTTCGATCCAAAAGGATACAGAGCTAGGATTCAATAAGCATGCCACAACTTATTCCTACGCTTATGGTTTCAGCTAAAGCTAATATGATGCTTCGTGCGGCATGTGCGGAGGGATTTACTATGTTTCTTGCTCTCTCATCCAACATCAATGCTTCTCAGCTCAATATCCAGTTTAAAGGGAGAGTTGAAGCAAACGAGAAAGTCCTGAGTGATGGGTTTAATAGATTGCTGCATCTTCTGTTGCAGAGGCAGAACATTCTCAATGCAAGGGACATCATGTATGTCATGTTTCAGTAGGGAAGAATCATAGCAATGCTTGCATTGTGAGTGTGCATCCAATCTACTGTCACACGCTTTGGATTTCTCTCCTGTTTAAGAAGACAAATATCTCAAAGCTTGGCATTTCAAGTACAAAACCAAGGGGTGTAGTTGAGAAACAGAGCTGATAAAGCAATATACATTTGAATTCAAATGGGTTCACATTAGCGAGTTGCTACAAGAGTTGGCTGCAGACTATGGGATAAAGTTTGTGTTACCGCATATTATACCATGGAACGATGATTGTGAAGCTTCTACAAAGATGATGGACAAGTTGCAGTTAACACTCAAACAAGGACTGGACGTAGATGGGGCTTCATGGCATTATTACACTAACAAAACGAATCAATGGAGCTCTCCAAATGGATTTGTTGTTGCATTACACTCTGGTCTTGGAGAGAAGCTCCTTTTTTTTCGTGCATCATAGATGGAAGAGTTACAATCTGCAGAGGTGCAACTATACACGGTACAACAGAGTATTCAAAGAGTAACACTTGTCTTTATGCATCTCTACAGTTATCTACATGCTTTAGTGTTATGACAAGTCTTTCAGCTGCTGGAAACTGATTTAACGCAACCAAAGTTATACTCTCATGAGGAGTTGATAGTTGAAGTTGGTCCAGAGGTTCAGCTTGTTACTAACTTTTGTAGGGGAGTGCAGTTTCTATCCTTTGCAACTGGGCGTTCACTTCAAGACGAATCTTCTTGCTGGCATCGTTGGAGACGTAAGAACTTTCCAAAGAACAAAGCCTTTTCTACATATCACAGATGGCACAGCATGGTCATCAGCCATTTAACTTCTTGGAGTGGTTGCAAGTCTGGGAATTGCTTCAGGAGCGTACAAGTTGGTGTTGCTTGGTGATTTTTATTCTCTGCAGTTGGTGATCAAGTGAACACATCTTCTTCTCGACTGCATATATTATAAGAGGCAACACTTCCTTCTCTGTTGTTTGGCAGCGCTGGTCAATTGGAGAAGCATATCCAACACAAGTTTATTAAGAATTGGATGTTTAAGTACAAAGAAACAAGTAGAAGAGTGAAGCTTTTGGTTATAAAAGTGGCTGGACAGAAAATTACAGTGTTCCCATTTGATTAACACATCCGTTTCTTTTTTTTAAAGCTTGAGGACAAGCTTGTCTAAATGGGGGATTATTGATAAGCTCATAGTCTATTTGAAGCAAGAGAACATGTGAGGAGGCACGTGAGGAGCTTACCTGAAGAGGAAGAAGATATTTTGAGTTATCAAAATATCTGCAACAAACTCTTTCTTAGTATAAACAGATTCTCTCATTGTAAAGAGATCTCTTATGTTGAATGTTGTATAGACTTCTCTTGCGTGAGATTTGATTTGAGAGTGGTGATTCAGAGAAGATGATGCTCTGATCATTGCTTTGTACTTCGTTCTTCATTGAGAAATAAAGAGTAATCGTATTGAGATTTAGAAAGAGACTAGAGAAGAGGAGATTGCATCTTCATTCTTATCAAGAATCCACAATGTTTTTAAAATCAATGGCTCTTTCGGGATGATGAACACTGAAACGGAGATCGGACAGCTGAACAACCCAAATCAAGTCTTGCCCAGTTCTCGCTTCAATCACTCTTCTTCCAGATTCATCAATTGAACCATAAACCCTTGTACTAAACGAGATTAGCAGAAGGAGAATCGTAAACGAGATTCTTCTCCGATGAGAAACTGTTTTGCTTCTGAGCTCATCGTCGAGGAACAAAAGGTCCCATCGTCACTCTCGTGTCAAGTGAGTCTCTTAATCATCTTTTGAGTTTTTAAACTTCATGTGTCTTTTTGCAAGAACCCAATTTGCCAATTCTGATTTTGGATTAGACTAGAGCAATTTTTTTTATTGTATTCTGATTCATAGGGTAATGATCAACTGTGTTTTAGTTCTTTGGCCATGCACAATATAAAGTCTTAATTTTGCCATTTCTTATGTCAAGTGAGTATGTGTAACATCCGCTTTTCAAAATTGGGATGTGAGCAAACCAAAGGATTGAATATTTAATTGATTTTGGTTTAATTAAATTCTGGTTTAATCTAATTAAACCAAAAATGCCTAATCTCTTCTTATTGTCGACGCCTCCTCTCCTTTTTGTGCTATTGTCGACATTGTTATCAGAGAGAGGGAGAGAAAGAGAGATAACTCTTAGTTATTTGGTGTAAAGGAGAAAGAGAAGAAGATCAAGCTTTTTCCTCAAAAAGTAAAGAGAGGAACAAAACTGTCAGGGTTTGGGAGAAGGAGGATCTGACTGTTCAAATCGTTTCAAAAGGTATTGATTTTTGGTAGGGATGTAGATAAGAGATTCTTCGTACACTTTCCTTTTTAAACAAGTGAATTTGAGTTAATATTCTACGAGATATCGGCAGTTTCGTGGGGCGTTTCTTCTCAGTCGCGGATTGAGACCAGCGGGTGTTCCGGGATCGATTGCGGTTTCATATGAGATTTGATCGTGCTGAAATTTTGTGGGAAGCTTCTGGACGTCTAGACCTTGCTTTTCACTGGAGGGATTGGCAATTTAACAGTTTCAGTTGTGAGGTTGTTCTTTTCTGTTTTTTTCTGGCAGTTTGTTTTCAATGTTTGTTTGTTGTTGTGATTGGTTGTAGGAGCGAGTTTGGTTGTTCTTGGATATTGGAGTGCCTCTCTTTTGGTTGTAGTAATTTTCGTGAATCACTTGTTATGGAGAGTGCGTGACCATGGACTTATCTGAGCAATTGAGTTGTATGACTTGTTTTGTGTGATGATGTGTAGGTGTGTTGCATGTATTATTGGTTGTTCTGTTTAATGAATGGTTTGTTATGTTTAATTTGTGGTTGTACTCTTGATTTACTTTTGTGTATAGCTTGTAGATGGGAGGATCACCTCACTAAGTATTTCTGGTAATACTCACGCATCTCATTGTGTTTGTGGTGTAGGTAAAGGCAACGTGTGACTGTGGGATCATGGCAATGAAGAGGAGGATGTTCTAGGGACTTACTTGTTATGCTTTTGTTTCTGCTAGGTTGCTAGAATTGAAATGTTGGGGTTAGAACCATTGTTTAAGTTGCTAGTTTTTGGTCTATTATTTTTGGTTAATTATTATTTATTATTATTGGTATTTTTCGCTGCTTATTTGGTGATTTGATTTTCTGCATATTTAAATAAATATTTTTGGGTTATTTATTATTATTATTATTATTATTATTATTATTATTATTATTATTATTATTATTATTATTATTATTATTATTATTATTTATTATTATTTATTATTAGAAAAAAACACGGGTCTGATTGTTTCAGTATGTTCAGTCTGATTGGGTACTAAGGATTGGTGACTGTCTACTATGTGAATGTTGTAGAGCTGCAGCTACAGCTTTATCTAAGAGACATGCTGATGGTACATTACCGATTGAAGACTTTAACAATGAGCTGGAAGATCAAGGAGGTCATAAAGTACAGTTTGGAACTGAGACTGATCAGAGGTATTGCTCAATCAGGTTGGAAACAGAATTGCTAGCCAAACATGCTTGCTAATGAAGTCTTTTTGTTTTTTTTTTTTTTTTTTGTTCCACAATGCTGCAATGATGGGTCTTATGTTACACACTAAAGCAAAAAATTTAATAGAAATGGAAATGTATTTCGATGCAGTTGAAGTGCTGCTTGCTATGGCAGAGTTTAGTTGCAACTGCTCGGAATCAGGTTTTTTGTTCTATCAATAATGTGTGCATGGGACAACCTATATCTCAACTCTTGAAATTACATCCAATGCACATCTCACCGTTGGATTTGTCAGTGACTAGTTTAACTGGTTGTGGACCTTGTGGTCATGATCCTTCACTTCATTTTGTTCTTCTTCCAGGAAGTTCTATGTCTGTTGGTCATAATAATATGCAATCTCAGCCTAAGTTGGCTAAATCAGAAATGGATAAGCCTCTTATGACTGACATTGCTTTGACTGCAATGGAAGAGTTGCTTAGGCTTCTTCACACAAGTGGCTGCTGAGACATTTTTAATCTTGGAAGCTATGAGAACATTTTTCCAAGATCAAGTAATAGAGGGAAGAACCATAACTTTCGAGTCGAGGTCTTCTGGAATTGTTTTCATGAATGCCATGGCACTTGTGGACATGTTCATGGATTGTGTAACGAGCTGATACATCTCCAACATTATGTTTCTCACCAATGGTTGCAGCATTTATGATTAAGTTTCTCCTCTTTTTTGCAGGTCAAATGTGCATAACTCTTTCCCTCAATCAATGCAGCATCTAAAACACTTGCAGTGATCTCTTCAGGAATGAGAGGTACCCATGAGGAAAAAGAGTTCATCATGGTTTTAAAATTGGCATGGAAATGTACGTGGGTTGTGATATATAATAGAATCTCATGCCTACCTAGCTATTTGAGATGGCATAGTAAGAATTTAAAAATATAACCTCAATACAAGTAATTAGTTAGCATGGTAGAACAAAGATTCATCTAAATTTTCTTTAGCTGAAATCTAAGAACCAAAAAACTGGAATGATCAGTAATAATACACTTAATAAGATCACTCTCATTATTCACAACACATGATTTTATTAATTCTGGAACAATAAGAACAAAATATATTAGCCGAGCATCAACAACTGCTCTGATCTCAACTTCAATCTCCTCTGGTAAGAACACAGAACAATTGTCTCATATCCAATCTCAGATTTACAAGAGTAAAACAGTGAATGAAGGAGTCGAAGAGATACTGACGACTGAAGCAACTGAGACGACAACTGGCTGCACATCACCTTGGTCCATCAACAATCCAGTATAGCAGAAGCCCAAGTCTAATAACACAGCCAGACCCAATATGTCCAATAGTGCAGTCAGGCCCAATACGCAGACAAAGTCTTCCTCCTCTCAACGGCTAACTACACCTGCACAAAGAGACGAAATCAGAGACAATAAAGTGAAAGCAAAGAAGGACTGCACGGATCATATACCACTCATCAATAGGTTTGAATGTTTGGACTCATATGATGTGTGATATGAATAGTAAGCTGTAAAGGGTGAAATATATAAGGCAAATTATGTAACAAACCTATGTCAAGAAATAAGAAAGTAATGTTCTTTACCTAAAAGAGCCGTTGTGCTCGCTTCTTCATGCTATCAGAGCAATGGATCAAGCAATCCAACTTTATTCTCCTCCTATTCTTCATATCTCTAATTGTGTTACTGTGCAACTAACAAAGAAAAAATATTTTCTCTGGAAAACACAGTTTGAGTCGTTTCTCTCTGGTCAGAATCTTCTGGGTTTTGTTAATGGAGCTTTTCCACAACCGCTCGCCTCCATTCCTATTCCTGCAATCGATGGTCAAGTCAGCCATGTTACAAATCAAGACTTCCTAGCTTGGCATCGTGCTGATCAGGTGGTATGTGCTTGGCTGCTTGGATCTCTTTCTGAAGACATTCTACGAGATGTTGTCCACACCACTACAGCTCGAGATCTCTAGTCAGCTTTGGCTCAACACTTCAACAAGGTATCAGCTTCGTCTATTTGAACTACAACACAAGGTTCAAACTGTCGAGAAGTTAGATAATTCAATGGATGAGTATCTAAAAGAAATAAAGAGGGTTCGCGAGCAACTTGCCTTGAGAGGAAGTCTGATTAGTGAACAGATGAAGATATTTGCTGCTCTCAAAGGTCTTGGTAGGGAATATGAGCCTATCAAAACCTCGGTAGAAGGATCAATGGATGCTTAGCATTCTCTGACCTTGGATGCTATGATTTCAAGGCTCACCAGTTACTCTGACCATCTTGCAAGCTACAATGGTGGTTCAGAAGTCTCTCCCCACATGGCGTTCAATACCATTAGCACCGTTTCGTCTGGCTACTACAACAATAACAACAGAGGAAGAGACAACTCTCGTTATGGTAACAACCGTGGCAGGAATAATTTCTCAACAAAGGGAAGAGGCTTTCATCAGCAAATATCTCAAGAACCTGGTGGAGTCAACAAAGTAATCTGTCAAATCTGTGGTAAACCAGGCCATCCAGCTTCAATATGTTGGCATCATTTTGATAACAGTTACCAGTTTGACAACGTACCTCAGGCTTTAGCTGCTCTCCAAATTACTAATGTTACTGATCACAATGGAAACGAGTGGGTGTCTGACTCTAGAGCTACGACTCACGTGACTAACTCTCCTCATCACCTACAACAAGCTCAGGTTTATGAAGGAAATGAGTCAGTCATGATGAGGGATGGAAGCTTTCTACCTATCACTCACACCAGAGCAGCAAGTCTCCCTTCAACCTCTGGTAATTTACCTCTTAATGATGTTCTTGTTTGTCCCGGTATTGCAAAGTCCTTATTGTCTGTATCCAAGCTTACCAATGATTATCCCTGTACAATTCAATTTGATGATGATGATGTGCATATTTTTGATAAGGCAACAAGGGGGTTGTTATCAAAGGGAAATTACAGTAATGGACTCTATATACTGGGGAACTTACATAGAGGAGCTGCTCATCAAGTCTACTTCTCGTCCAGACAGCAAGCAGCGAGTGAAGAAGTATGGCATAAGAGACTGGGGCATTCTCATTTGCAAGCTCTTCAGCATCTTTCTGCAATAAAAGCAATTAGCATCAGTAATAAAAGTACCAAGGGGATTTGTGAAGCTTGTCAACTTGGGAAGAGTAGTAGATTACCTTTTATTCCTTCAACTTTTGTAGCTTCTAGACCCCTGGAGAGAATTTGTGATCTATGGGGTCCTTCACCAATAATGTCAGTTCAAGGATTCAAATTCTACGTAATCTTTATTGACAATTATTCCAGATTCTGTTGGTTCTACCCTCTCAAGCTCAAATCTGATTTTCTACAAACATTCTATAACTTTCAAGCTCTTGTGGAAAATCAGTATCAACAAAAGATCGGTACCTTCCAGTATGATGGTGGTGGTGAGTTTACAAGCAACCAGTTCACAGCTCACCTGCAAAAGCATGAGATTCAACAGCTTATTTCCTGTCCATATCCACCACAAAAATGGATTAGCAGAAAGAAAGCATAGACACATTGTGGAACTAGGATTATCTATGCTATTTCATGGAAGAGTACCTCAAAAGTATTGGGTAGAAGCGTTCTATACTTCTAACTCCTTGATCAATCTTCTACCTTCCTCGGCTTTGGATAAGAATCGTAGTCCTTATGAAATTTTGCCAGGTCAAGCTCCCACCTACTCAGCTCTCTGGGTTTTCGGTTGTGCTTGCTATCCAACCCTCTGTGACTATGCCACGACAAAGTTTGACCCACGATCGTTAAAATGCATTTTTCTTGGGTATAATGAGACGTATAAAGGATATCAGTGATTACTGCCTTCAACGGGTCGTGTCTATATCAATAGGCATGTTATCTTTGACGAAGCTGTCTTTCCATTCTCATCAACTCCGACCAGTAGCAATCAGCAATATACCTCTCTCATGAATGCTTGGCATAAAAGTCTCCCTGAAACACCATCCCACAAGAAACAAGAGTTAGATCCATCAAGTGAGGTAAGGCAACAAAACAAACCTCTTTTTACACCAGAAGACTTTGCACCGCTTCCACCTTCAACAACTGCTCTGAGAAGTCAGACTCCAGCTGTGTCCACTGATAGAATGGAGGAAAGTACTGGGTGTACGACATGCTTTGATCCTGCTTCTATAGGCAAAAACTCTCCTTCTTCTGTCAGGACGGATACTACTGAGTCATCTTTCGAGTCTCAAGTGTCACCTTCATCAGTCTTAGATTTTGCTGCTCCAACTTCTTCAGTTACACCTACACTCAATGGATCTTCCTCTGAGACTTCCAGATCAAGATATAGTCGCTCCTGAAGAAAATATTGTGGCTCAAGAAGAAAATATTTCTACTCCTTCCTCAGCTTCTGTCGCTTCTACATCAGAAACTGAGACATCCTCAGTCGCCTCTTCGCCAACAACTGCTCAGGTTGCACCCTCGCCAAAACCTGTGACAGCAACATAAGAAGTTGTTCAGATTCAACCCACTCATGGCATGGTAACAAGACTGAAGGATGGAATACGAAAACCTAACCCACGGTATGCTTTGTTAACTCATAAAGTTTCTTATCCGGAACCCCAGACTGTTGATGTTGCTCTTCAACGTCCCAGTCGGTATGGAGCAATGTCAGTGGAAATGGGTAATTGCAAATCAGCAAACACCTGGTCTTTGGTTCCTCCTGAACCTGATATGAATGTATTAGGAAGTTTTTCGAACAAAGTTGAATGTTGATGGATCATTGCAGAAGCTTAAGGCACGATTAGTGGCACAAGGATTTAATCAGGAAGAAGGGATCGATTACCTTGAAACGTATAGCCCTGTTGTCAGAACAACAACTGTAAGAGCAGTGCTTTACATATTGAAACAAGTTATTTTATGGTGGATAGGTCAAGATGGAATGGATGATGATGAATGTATGCAATGATGGGTAAGGTGTTTCAATTCCCCTTATGCAGTTGCAGTATAAGGGGTATCAATCCAATTTGAGTGGTTGTAAACAGTTAAGATATGCATAAAGATCTAATTTAAGCCAGATGAAAAGGATGTTGCCACTATACAATCCTATGATGAAAGTGTAAAGTGCAGAAGGTAAACTAAATGAACTAAGAACTAAATGCAAATGAAATAGAATGATTAAGACAATAATGATGCAACCAACAGAAACAGAAACTAAGATAAAGAACAAATGCAAGACAATAATGAACATGACACTAAATGAATGCAGCAGAAATGGAACAGGAATGAAACAAGACAATCACAAATCACAAATAACAGAGTTCTGGGGATGAACTCGAGCCAGCACTCGACCGAGTGTAGGTCGAGTGAGTGGTCGAGCTAGACTAAACGCAGGAACAGAGCAATGCAATAAAAACAGAGTAATGCAAAGACAGATCAAACTACAATCAAGCAACAGGATTAAGACTGAAAAAACAATAAACAAAGAAGGACTTGAGGAGGGATTCATGGGCTGGACTAATGATTGAGGCTATCTAACTTGATCAACAAATCTCAAACAACATGAGCTAATCTCTAGACATATGAATCCAAGACAAGTTTCTCCCACTCTCATGGTCAAGAAACAATCAAACCTATGCATTTCTAGACTTGCTCTCACATAGTAAAGAATCTACACAAGCAGGCAGTAAGAAATATGTCTCATACCAAACAAAACTTCTAATCTCTTAGCAAGCAAGATGGTAATCTCTAGATCTAGCCTTATCTATGCCTCTTAAACATTGGTGTGATGCTAAGATGCTTGAAATCAGATCCTACCCTCTCAGATATAGGATCAGCATTAAGAACATCTACCCTAGAAGAGATCTACAACAATCAAGCTTGATCAAGCCAAACAAACCTCATTCACAGCCCAGCCTAACCCATCCTCAAGATCCTAAACTACTACTCACAAGAACACATGATAAACATCAAAATCATAAACCCAGAAAAGATTGAAACTTGCATCATTAGATAGATAAAACAAAGATCTACAATATTGAAAAAGAAATGAAACTTAAATTCTCAATATTAAGAAAGTTATTAAACTAACAATAATGAGAAATTTAGTCTTTTTCAAGTACAAGATCTTAGGAAAATAAAAAGCAAAAGGAATAAATCCCAAAAGGTAAATACTAGGTTTTTAAGAATATCTAAAAAGCTGACTCTTTTGTGGCTGCAGGTACAAGGCTTTATATAGGAGGGGAGTGGAAGCCCTAAAAATGCTAAAAGACAAAATAGTCAACGGCTCGGTCAACTCGACCTGTGCTCGGTCGAGTGGCAGGTCGAGCTGGCTTCTCTCGTGCATTGTCCACTCGGTCGAGTCCTCCTCAGCACACGGTCGAGTGTCTGGTCGAGTGTGCGGTCGAGTTGGACTCCGGACCTTGTTATTTCAGCCTTAACTCTCTTGCTTTCCCTTCATGATTGCTTCACTCCTTCCTCAACATTGCTTCCATGCTCCTTAAGCTCCAAAATCACCTGTTTATGCATGAAAAGATGCAAATGCAATGCAACTAAACTCTAATGCATGATTAGTCCTAAAGCTATGCAATAATGGTGAAAATGGATAGCAAAAGATACAAAAGATGTGAATATACTAAGGGAAAACAGGGTAAAATATATGAACATCAACACCCCCAAACTTAGTCTTTGCTTGCCCTCAAGCAAATAAGCAAGACATAAGAATGTAGGTGAGGTTTGAAAGTGGGATCTCAGCTCCTAAAGCTTGCAAACAGACCATCTAGAATCAATGTCCAAGTTACTAGTACTATGATGCAAGTTGAATGAGCTGTACTTAAAGATTTTAGACAAGCATGTCACAACCTTTACTGATTTGAGCCTTAGATATCCACATGCATTCAAATCAACCATTTCCTTTAACATTCATTAATCAAGAACATGAATCAATTCTATGCAATGCTTAAACTCATTTGGCTTGGAGGTAAAGGCTTTGAGACAATGATGGTCTCTTTTTAGAGTGGGGCTTATCAATATCAAGGTTCTCTCATAAAAAATGGATTGAGCTTTAGAAGAATGCTAAAGGTAAGAACACCTAGACACATACAAGAATAAAACCTTGTCTACCCAAAGGTACCCAAAGTGTTTATCCTAGCAATCTAAACCCAAATGATCCTAGTGCTACCCTTTAACTTCTTCTTTTCTCTTTCACCCTTTTCTCTTTTGATTTTCAAGTCTTAGGAGAGGTTTCTTATTTGATCTTTCTAGTGGGATGGGGGATTCTTACTTATTTGCTATGGTTCTCTTTTCTTCTTATTCTTAAGACATACAAGCTTTTTGCTAGACTTTTCTTTTCTTTCTTTTCTTTTCTTTAACTAGAACCATCTTCAACATTTTTTTTTGCTTCCCATCCTTTCACTAGACCTTGCTTAAACACAATCTCCTCTTAAAGACTCTACCCTTTTTCTTTCTTTTTCTCCTTTTTTTTTTTTTCTCTTTTCTTTCAAGTCCCAAACCCAACAAATGAACCACCTAGTCCTATCTAGTTTGAAAAATGCAAACTAGAACTACACAAGGCTTTACTCTTGTCAGTTCAAACCTAACACTTTCTACCAAGCTCAATCCTAAAAATAGGCCTCACACACTCAAGAATAAACATGGCTTGAAAGAAGGGTTGGTTAAGGGTAGGGGAAACTGATTCTTAATGAGGAAATCAGCTACTTGGATCAACAAGAGTGGTAAAAAGGAGAAAGATGATCCAAATATGTATATGGTATCCATGAGTTTAAAGCAATGCACACATTGATAATTGAAAGTCAATATTAAGTTCTTATAGATAGGAAATGGCATCAAATCACAACATGCTTCAATTTAGACCAAATGCAATGCAGGAATTCAATGCTTGGTTCAATCTTATGCTTCTAACCACTCAACTAGCATCAAAGTACTATTAACTTGGGCATTGATCCTAGTCTAGTGAATGAGCAAGCTAACAAGGAAATACTCATCATAGATCCCTAATGCAAGCAGTCCTATATGATAAACAAAATACTTGAATATGCAAAGCAAACTACATGAACACTCTTTTTTTTATAAAGATTTTTGCAAAAATTTTCAAATTTTTAGGGTTTTTCTATGCCTTAGATGCTATGCAAATATTAACATGATGATGCTAAAAATTTGAAATAAGAAAACAAAACACAATGTCAAATGCTATCTCAAACCCTCCCCCAAACTTAAATCACACAGTCCCTTGTGTGAAAGAAATTTGTTGGAGGATTCAAGACTTAAAACAAAACACACAATATGAAATGCAAATGGTATTTACAATGGAAAGGTGATAGTGTTACCTCAAGGATTGTAGAAGAAACTATCCACATCCTCCTGCATGCTATCAAAGGTGTAGCTGGGGTCTTGTTGGTGACTTGGAGAGGGGGATTGGGGCAGCTCGACGATGGCGATCGACCGTGACTCGGTCGAGTGCATGTCCGAGTGGGGGTCGAGCTGGACTGCGGATGTCATAACTCTGTCCCTGCTGCTGGGAGAACTGTTGGTAGAACTGGTGGTAGAGGGCTGGATCCGTGAAGTATTGGGGTGGGATGGGAGGGTAACCTGGATAAGCAGCTGGAGGTGGGAAGCCATATGGTTGTCTGGGCTGGAACTCGGTCGAGTGCACTGGTGGTGCTCGGTCGAGTGGGTGCTCGAGTGACCCGGTCGAGTGCCTCGAAAACTGCTGTTCTCGGGTACTTGAGCTCCTCTTCCTCTGAATTGGCTCATACATTGAAGCCCTAGCTGGTTCCACAGGATTCGCAACCCTTGAAAGTGCTCTAGTTGAGCTACTTCTCCTCAAAGGGCTTGAATGGCTAGGAGATGAGTTTCCACTCTTCAGCTCAGCAATCTCCTTCTTTAAGCCTTTGATAGACTTAGCCATGTTGGTCACCTTCTTCTTCAGCTTATCAAACCTCTTTCCTTGCCACTTGCCCCACTTTTGCAAAAGAGTTAACCTCTTGGCATTCTCCCTCACTCCTCTACTATCTCTTGGGTTGGGCTCATAGTCTTCAAAGTAGAACTGCTCCTCTCCATCAGCTACTTGTGCATTTCCAGCTTCTTCAACTCTAGGTTGAACCACTCCATCAAACCAATGCTCCTCAGCTGGCCAAAAGTCAATGTTGGCTCCCTCTTGAATGGTGGTGAGCTCTTGGTTAGGCAATATGAGTTGCTTTTTCCCAAGTGTTGGAAGCTCATAGTTGAAAATGTGGTTCCCTTGATGCATTTCCTTGGCTAGGATGAGAGTAGAAGTGAGGTAGCTTGAGTCAATCCATCTTGGTGAGACACTCTCTCCTCTAAGTGGAACTTTAGCAGCTTGAAGGATTGGAGTGATGATGCCCCCAATGGTAAGTGCTCCTCTTGACCCCTTGTTTTCCAACTTTCCTACCCAGCTTCTCAAGTAAATCATGTGGTCAATGAGCACCATTGCAAGATCAGTCTCTACAGTGCTCCCAAGGATGATGGTTCCATCTCTTGCCTTGAGGATGATCCCATTGAGAGCCAAGTCAATCATCTTCAGCTCTCCCTCATTGATGTTCCCAGTTTCCTTCCTTGCAAAGAAGGTGTTTGCAAGGGCTTTATGGAAGTACCTTAAGACTGGGCTTCTTATCTTTGAGCTCTTGGAGTTGGAGGAGGAGTAGAGCTTGTTGTCCCCAATGGTTTCCCAAACTGAGTAGAGCTCCTCTCTTGGTATCCTCAAACTCCTATGGCTGCCAGTTTCAAATCCAAACACATTGGCTATCTTTTTTATTGTAAGCTCATGCTTCCTCCCCTTGATTGTGAAGGTGATGTGACCAGCCCCAGCCTCAGGATCTTTCCTTGCATATGTGTGGAGCTTGACAGTGGCAAGGAACTCACAACTCTCCTCTTTGTAGCCCTCCATGCAAAGCCCCATAAACTTGGTGAGATTGCTCTTCTCAAAGAGATATTCTACATCCTCATCAATAGCAAGCTTCTGCATGGTCTCCTTGTGTGGATACCTAGTTCCCAAGAACTCCATCCTCATGAAAGCATCATAAAGTTGCCTCTTTGTCAGCCCACAAGACTCAGCTTCTCCATCATCCATCAATTCTTCTTCTTCACTTTCCTCCTCACTCTCACTTTCACTTTCTTCTTGCTCAACTTCAACAGCTGGCCTCTTCCCCTTGGCCTTGTGCTTCCTCATAAATTCATTAAGAGTAGGCTCTCTTTCCTCCTCACTTTCGGTCCTCTCAGGATCTTCCTCAACTCGCTCTCTCCTTGGACGCGGCACTTGGCTCGACCTACTGCTCGAACGGCCACTCGGTCGAGTGGTTGATCGAGTGGACCGTCGAGTGACTCTCTCAGCTTCACCTCTTGATTCAAGGTCAGCATCACGACGTTCCATGGAGCTTGCAGCGGTTTGGTGCGACTTCTTGGTAATTTTGGAAGACATTTTCAAAAGAAACTGAAGGGAATAGACTCAAAGCACAAAGTTAATAGGTTAGTGACCCAAAAACTTGAAAGAACAAACTTGAGCAAGAGATGAACTTTGAAAGAGATTTTAAAGCTTGAATTTAAATGTTTTGAGCAAATGAGAGAATGTGAGAAGTGTAGGTTCGAGCAAGGACTATATAAAGAAGCTAAGGGGACAAGGAGACAAGGGTGGAGCGTCCATACCATTCAAATTCGAAATGGGAATCTTTGACTTACTTTTTGGCTGCCACTCGACCCCACACTCGACCAGCACGTGGTCGAGCTCCTTGAAAAATTTTGAAATTTCAAAATTTTTCTCCTTGTTCTTCCCTCCACTTGATCATTCTAGAAGAATGGGAATCAAATGGGCTTCTATTAGTATCCAGCTCGGCCGAGTACCTCTTGTTGTCTTGGTCGAGTGGGCTTGCGAGTCTCCTTCTCCAAGTCCAAATCTTTCTTTATCCAACTACATTCTTCCTCAAAAGCCTGTCTAACACAAACATAAAGTAAAACATATCAAAACTACTAGGAAAATAAACTATATTTACAAAGGATACCTTAGGGACTTCCTCCCTAGTGAGCTTGTTTAGAGTCACTAAGCTTGACTTCTTATAGCTCTTTAAACTTGATTAGGAGACCAAGGAGGTGATGAAATCCCTCCTGGTTCTGCTTGGTAACCTTGGTGCTCCTTCTTGATCACTACTTCCTTAACACTTGAACCATGTTTCTTCTTAAACTTGAGTTTTGGTTTTGCCTTCTTCAAAGACCTTTTGTTGAGCTGAGCTTGAAGTTCCTTTACTAAACCAGCTAGCACTTGAACTGAACCCCTTAGTTCTTGGACAGTCTTAGCTTGGGCTGAACCTTTAATCCTAGGGTTCCCTCCTTCCTCAAAATCTTCACAACTAGCCTTTTTCCCTATCATAAAGTGTTGACCTTCAATAGTAGGCTGATGATTAGCATTCTTGATGTCAAACTTCATAGTGAAGTCTTTAGCAAGATGAAGTTTGATGGTTCCCATCTTAACATCTATTACAGCTCCAACTGTGGCTAAGAATGGTCTCCCCAAGATGAGAGGATCTTCTGGCTCTTGGTCCATGTTCATGATCACAAAATCAGTTGGGATTCTTGCCTTTCCTATCTTTACTGGAAAGTTTTCAATTATCCCAAGCACATCCCTCTTGGATCCATCTGCCATGCCAATATAGAGATTGCAAGGCTTAAAGTATTCATACCCCAACTTTTCAGCCACTGAGTATGGCATTAGGCTCACTGAAGCTCCCAGATCACACAAGCATTTGTTGAAGTGCATGTAGCTAATGGAGCAAGGTAGATCAAATGATCCAGGGTCTTCAAGTTTTGTTGGTATAACAGCTTCCCCAATCTCTCTTAAGTCCTTCATGTCTTGTTCCTGAGCTTTCATCTTGGATAATTCAAGCAGCATGTCCTTGTAGAGAGGATATGGGGCATATTGTTCCAAAGCTGGTCCTCTCTCCTCTTCCTTCTTTTCAGTGACAACCTCATGTTGAATGGCCATCACTTCCTTCTTTTCAATCACAACCTCTTCCTTCAAAGCCATCACTTCTTCCTTCTCAATAACTTCCTCTTGTTGTAAAGCTAACTCCTTCTCTTGTTGCAAAACCAACTCTTCTCTTTTCTCAATAATGTCCCTGAGTGCTTTCAGCCTTTGTGCCTTGAAACGTCCTGGGAATGGTAGAGGCGGTTTGTAAGCAGGAGGAATGTATCTAGCAGGCTTAACAGCTTTAGTGTCTTCAACTCGATCGTGCACTCGATCAGGCACTCGGTCGAGTGCAGGATCGAGCACATGGTCGAGTGCTTTGACGGATTCAGTCTGCTGTGCACAAGCTTCACCCTGGGCTTCAATAAATGACCAATCCTCCCCACCTTGAACCTCACTGTCCTCAGTGACAGCATCTTCATAGAGATTAAGAGTTTTAGCTGTAAACTCCCTTGGGTGAACAGGCACTCGGTCGAGCACAGGCTCGAGTGGGTGGTCGAGTCGACTGGGAACTGATGTCTATTTGTATCCGGCTTCTGACTCGAGCAGGTGCTCGAGCACACACTCGGTCGAGTGGTGGTCGAGTTGATGGTCGAGCTGGTACCTGAAACTCAATCACAAACAAGCAGAAGAAGAAACAAGATCAGTAGTGAAGAAGTTGATAAACGAACTTAATCTTAGACTTTTATGGATCCTAACTGTCACAAAAACACACTCAAATAGGCAACGGCGCCAAATTGAAACAAGTTATTTTATGGTGGATAGGTCAAGATGGAATGGATGATGATGAATGTATGCAATGATGGGTAAGGTGTTTCAATTCCCCTTATGCAGTTGCAGTATAAGGGGTATCAATCCAATTTGAGTGGTTGTAAACAGTTAAGATATGCATAAAGATCTAATTTAAGCCAGATGAAAAGGATGTTGCCACTAAACAATCCTATGATGAAAGTGTAAAGTGCAGAAGGTAAACTAAATGAACTAAGAACTAAATGCAAATGAAATAGAATGATTAAGACAGTAATGATGCAACCAACAGAAACAGAAACTAAGATAAAGAACAAATGCAAGACAATAATGAACAGGACACTAAATGAATGCAGCAGAAATGGAACAGGAATGAAACAAGACAATCACAAATCACAAATAACAGAGTTCTGGGATGAACTCGAGCCAGCACTCGACCGAGTGTAGGTCGAGTGAGTGGTCGAGCTAGACTAAACGCAGGAACAGAGCAATGCAATAAAAACAGAGTAATGCAAAGACAGATCAAACTACAATCAAGCAACAAGATTAAGACTGAAAAATCAATAAACAAAGAAGGACTTGAGGAGGGATTCATGGGCTGGACTAATGATTGAGGCTATCTAACTTGATCAACAAATCTCAAACAACATGAGCTAATCTCTAGACATATGAATCCAAGACAAGTTTCTCCCACTCTCATGGTCAAGAAACAATCAAACCTATGCATTTCTAGACTTGCTCTCACATAGTAAATAATCTACACAAGCAGGCAGTAAGAAATATGTCTCATACCAAACAAAACTTCTAATCTCTTAGCAAGCAAGATGGTAAGCTCTAGATCTAGCCTTATCTATGCCTCTTAAACATTGGTGTGATGCTAAGATGCTTGAAATCAGATCCTACCCTCTCAGATATAGGATCAGCATTAAGAACATCTACCCTAGAAGAGATCTACAACAATCAAGCTTGATCAAGCCAAACAAACCTCATTCACAGCCCAGCCTAACCCATCCTCAAGATCCTAAACTACTACTCACAAGAACACATGATAAACATCAAAATCATAAACCCAGAAAAGATTGAAACTTGCATCATTAGATAGATAAAACAAAGATCTACAATATTGAAAATGAAATGAAACTTAAATTCTCAATAGTAAGAAAGTTATTAAACTAACAATAATGAGAAATTTAGTCTTTTTCAAGTACAAGATCTTAGGAAAATAAAAAGCAAAAGGAATAAATCCCAAAAAGGTAAATACTAGGTTTTTAAGAATATCTAAAAAGCTGACTCTTTTGTGGCTGCAGGTACAAGGCTTTATATAGGAGGGGAGTGGAAGCCCTAAAAATGCTAAAAGACAAAATAGTCAACGGCTCGGTCAACTCGACCTGTGCTCGGTCGAGTGGCAGGTCGAGCTGGCTTCTCTCGTGCATTGTCCACTCGGTCGAGTCCTCCTCAGCACACGGTCGAGTGTCTGGTCGAGTGTGCGGTCGAGTTGGACTCCGGACCTTGTTATTTCAGCCTTAACTCTGTTGCTTTCCCTTCATGATTGCTTCACTCCTTCCTCAACATTGCTTCCATGCTCCTTAAGCTCCAAAATCACCTGTTTATGCATGAAAAGATGCAAATGCAATGCAACTAAACTCTAATGCATGATTAGTCCTAAAGCTATGCAATAATGGTGAAAATGGATAGCAAAAGATACAAAAGATGTGAATATACTAAGGGAAAACAGGGTAAAATATATGAACATCACATATCCACCAAAATGCAATGGAATATCAAGCAAATAAATGTGGAAAATGCCTTCTTGCATGGAGATCTCTCAGAAACGGTGTATATGAAGCAACCAGCTGATTTGTTGACCCTGACTAACCGGATCATGTGTCTCTTCTGCATAAATCACTATACGGATTAAAACAAGCTCCTCGAGCTTGGTTTGATAAATTCACCACATATTTACTTGAGTTTGGATTTACCTGCAATATCCCGAATCCGTCTCTCTTTGTGTATAAACGGGATGGAGCCATCATCATCCTTCTACTCTATGTTGATGATATGCTTATCACGGGAAATAGCTCCTCTGCAATGACGACGTTCCTTGCAGTTCTCAACACTCAATTCCGCATGAAAGACCTTGGACAGATGCACTACTTTTTGGGAATCCAAGCACATTTTTATTTCTCCGGATTGTTCATCTCTCAGCAGAAATATGCAGAAGACTTGTTAGTTGCAGCTGCCATGAGTGAGAGCTCTTCTGATCCAACACCTCTGCCACAACAAGTTGAAATAGAAAGGTCAAAACATAAGGAGCCAATTACAAATCCTACGTACTTCAGAAGTCTATCAGGATAACTTCAGTATCTGACACTAACCAGACCAGATATCCAGTTTGCGGTTAACTTTGTGTGTCAAAATACGCATACTCCAACCTTTGGTGACTTTTATCTTCTCAAGAGAATACTTCGCTACATCAAATGCATAATAAAAATGGGAATTAGCTTCCATAGCGTGCTTACAGTGATAGTGACTATGGTGGTTGTGCAGGACGAGTCGTTCAACAGGAGGATATTGAACTTATCTTGGAACTAATCTCATCTCCTGGTCGTCTCAGAAACAAGATTCTGTCTCGCGAAGCTCCACTGAAGCTGAATACCGTGCTATGTCAGACGCTACAACAGAGATCTCATGGATCTGTAATATTCTCAAGGAACTTGGAATTCCTCAATATCAGCCTCCGGAGTTGTACTGCGACAACCTTTCCGCCATGTATCTCACCGCTAATCGTGCATTGTCACAAGAAAGGCAAACACTTTGCCAATCACTATCACTATGTGCGTGAAAAAGTTTCTCTTGGCACAGTCATTGTTAGGCATATACCTGGTCATGATCAAATCGCGGACATCTTCATGATGTCTCTTCCAGTTGGATCGTTCAATTCTCTGCGATACAAACTCGGTGTGGTCCTTCCTCCCACACAGAGTTTGCGGGGGAGTATTAGCAGAGCATCAACAATTGCTCTGATCTCAGCTTCAATCTCCTCTGGTAAGAATACAGAACAATTGTCTCAGATCCAATCTCAGATTCACAAGAGTAAAAACAATCAATGAAGGAGTCGAAGAGATACCGACAACTGAAGTAACTGAGACGACAACGGGCTGCACATCACCTATGTCCATCAACCATCCAGTATTGCAGAAGGCCAAGTTTAATAACACAGCCAGTCCCAATATATCCAATAGTGCAGTCAGGCCCAATACGCAGACAAAGTCTTCCTCCTCTCAACGGCTAACTACACCTGCACAAAGAGACGAAATCAGAGACAATAAAGTGAAAGCAAAGAAGGACTGCATGGATCATATACCACTTAGCAATAGGTTTGAATATTTGGACTCATATGATGTGTGATATGAATAGTGAGCTGTCAAGGGTGAAACCCTAAGAATGTAATGCCTATCTAAGGCAAACTATGTAACAAACCTATGTCAAGGAAAATAAGAGAGTAATGTTCTTTACTTAAAAGAGCCGTTGTGCTCGCTTCTTCAAAATACACTGTATATAAAGCCTAGAAGTAGAGAGTAGAAACCTTCAAACTATATATTAAAGGGATTAAAAAAACAAAACACGCTTTTATTGAACAGGTGCGTACCCCTAGAGTATATTTTTAACGATAACCGAGACATAATAAGCTACGACATACGTCATAAAGTTTTTAACAACATAAATGGATACAGCTTTTGTTGCTTGCTGGTTGCTTGATTCCATAAATGCAGCCCAACTACTAATCCTGTAAGAATATAATCCAAAAGTAGAGCCACGATGGTTATAGGGAAAAGCAATTTTGGCCAACTGTGTCAAAGATATACTAAAGGAGGCAAAAGGTTCGAGGACTTAATTAAGGAATTGAAGAGTCTCTCCCAAGATGTATTCTAATTGGTCACACGATCGTCAACACGTGAAGTGGTTAGGGTTTGGGTTTGTAACACGATCGTCAACACGTGTGAAACGATCCTAACAAATCCACTTGTTTGCAAAAAGTACTTTGGGTACTCAAATGCACAATGTAGAAAATGTGGAGACTAATTGAAACTTAATATCAAACGAAAGCATGCAAGAGTTTTTAAACCTTAACAAAGTAGATTAATACTTATTACAAAGCCATAAAACTAAGATAGAGTTCTTAACCCAGAATAACAAAGATAGATAGTAAGATAGAGTTCATAATCAACAGCGTGGAATAACTAAAGATATATAGAGATTCTCGACACCTTGATCCAAACAGTACTGTCACAACGCTTCCCTTCCCATGGCAAGCAAACACACAAATAGAGATAAGATTAGTCAGTAAGCAACACACATCACGAGTTACACAAACAGCAACACAGGAACCAGATAAGAGGAGTTATGGAGAGGCAGGGGAAAAAAGCCTTGAATCAACTTATGAGAGTAATCTTAGCCTTAGAAAGAAGACGGTAACCTAAGAGACAAATCAGTAATGTTGTACAATCATACCAAAGTAGGAGACAAACATATAACTAACCTCACATACAGACCTCCAACCAAACGCCATCGACCTCTAATGTGATTGCGTCATCACTAGCGAATTGATTATTGACTCGGACCCGATCTGTCTTCATCCCAATGATGTCAAAACACGTTCGGATATTTGTCGGGAAACCCAATCTCACTTTGAGCTCGCCGACAGTTAAGTCACCGATTCTGTTGGGATCCATACCGCGGTGATGACTGCATGGATACCTTCCAACGAGCGTTCACCGGGTTGAAACCATATGATCGGCCATCTCTCAGGCGTATAGAGATGGTGTTCTCCCACAGCGAGATATTCTCGACAAGTTTGTAGTCGAACTCGTCTAGAGTGTCATCATCATAAATGAGAGGAAATGATCTGGCCCTCCACGCAGTCTCCCAAGCTCCGTTGGTCCTCGCAAGATAGTGGATGTGGAGAGGAACAGCAAGACCACCAAGCAGACTTGAGCAATCGGTGACAACATACACGTAGGCTCCATTTTGGAGGGGGTCGCTCATAACGACTCTGTAACAAACAACATCGTTTGGCAGAGGGAACCAAATGTTGAGGGGTGGAAGGTCGTACCGGTCCGTGCTAAAACGACTGTAGATTAAAATGTTGTGTGCAGACCGGGGGTTGAGGTTAACCGAGTCAAAGGCCACAACCCAACCAAGGTGAGAGCCTAGGAACCTAGCTAGCGCCATAGAAATGGTGGTCAATGCAGCGGTAACGCCTCTCCCGAAGTGGATCATAGAGATAAGCTTGAGCGGCTCCCTGATAAAGTTGTTCTAGTGATTCAACATAAGAAGATAGTGGTTATGTGGCCAATAAGCTGGTTGTGGCAGAAGAGAAGCTCTAATTCTCTTTGAGGGTTTGCAGTTGAGAAGTATTTAAAGTATAAGTAAGAGAGAGGAGTGTCGAGGGAGGATTTATGCTTAATCTGTGTTTGTAATTCTTGTAATAGTATAAAAGCTCGATGCTGAAAACGTACTTCATTCAAAGAAAAGACATGACTATAAGTAGTCTTACAAAGCAAGAAAAACAAACTGCAAACGAAACTGTCGCTAGTGGAAACAGAGCAACAAACGTGAGCCTAATTACTCGGTCCCATTACAGACACTAAAACCAACAAACAAAGACTGAATCAAACTTCCAAATCTAATGGCTCTAAAGCTCTTAATTAATCCAACGGATACCTTCACTTCGTGATTCATTTGCTCCAACAAACCTTCCCTAAACTAAGCTTTGGTGAACCAAACTTAGCTTATCACTTGCTGAGCAAATTCCAAGCTTACTCCTAAGTTTCTCAAAGGTTTCCAGCTTCAGAGGTTTGGTAAAGATGTCGGCCACTTGCTCTTCTGAACCACAATGCTCCAATTGTATCTCTCCATTTTTCACCATGTCACGCAAGAAATGGAACGAACTCCTATTTGTTTGCACCTTCCATGAAAAACTAGATTCCTTGAAAGCTTAATTGTCGAAGTGTTGTCACAGTAGATGGTAGTACTTCCTTCCACATTGTAGCCCAATTCTCCTAAGATCCTCTTGAACCATATAGCTTGACAGACGCAAACTGATGCAGCAACATACTCTACCTCTATTGTGGAGAGTGTGACTATCGGCTGCTTCTTTGACAGCCACGCTACAGCCGCATTGTCCATAAGAAATGCGTATCGCGTGGTGCTCTTCCTGCTCTCAACGTCACCGACAAAGTCACTATCAGTATACACCATTAGTTCTCCCTTTCTTCTTCTGTACCAGATTCCATAGTCCATTGTGCCTCTCAGATACCTCAGAACCCTCTTAACAGCTTGAAGATGCATCTTTGTCGGTCCTGACATGTAGTGGCTCAGTAGGCTTACGACAAACTGCAAGTCCGGTCTCGTTGTTGTGATATACATGAGACTCCTGATGATCAGCTTGTAGAATGTCTCATCGATCCTTTCACCATTCTCATCCATGTCGATCTTCATTCCAAGCACTATCGGATTGCGAACAGCATTGCAATCTTTCATCTCAAAGCACCTCAAAACCTCCAGAGCATACTTAGTCTGAGAAATGTGAATCCCCTGACTTGTCTACAACACCTCTATCCCCAGAAAATACCTCATGTTTCCAAGATCAGACATATCAAACTCCTTTTCCGTTGACAGCTTGAACTCTTTCATCATTGCCACATTATCTCCAGTGTAAATCAAGTCGTCTACATATACACTAACGATAAGGAGGTTACCTTGTTTGTTGCTTTTGGTGAAGAGAGTTTCTTCGTTTTCGGATTTGGTGAACCCCTCTTTGGTGAAATACTCCTCGATCCTACTGAACCAGGCCCGTGGGGCTTGTTTAGTCCATACAGGGCTTTGTGCAGCTTGTACACCTTTCATTCTTCGCCTTTTATCTCTTACCCTTCTGGTTGTTGAAAACTGACTTGACGTCCAGTTGAAAGATGTCCCAGCCTTTCTAAGCTGCGGTTGAGACAATGGTTCTGATGGTTTTCATGCGTGCAACAGGAGCATAGACTTCTGTGTAGTCTATTCCGTGTTCTTATGCATACCCTTTGGCCACCAGATGAGCTTTGAACTTGCTCACTTCTCCGAGTTCGTTTAGCTTTGTCTTGTAGATCCATTTTACCCCAATGCATTTTGTTCCATGAAGCAAGTCTGATAGTTCCCATGTGCGATTCTTCTCAATCGACTCAACCTCAGCATCCATAGCCCTTCTCCAATTGATGCACTTCTGAGCTTCTGCAAATGTTGAAGGATCATCAGAGTCGAGCTAAACCATGTTTACCTCATCGTCTGCATCAGCATCATCATTGTTAGTGACGTAGTCTCTGAGATAACCAGGAGGTCTCGTCTCTCTTCTTCCCTCCCTGACTGTTGCCTGTGGTTGCTCTTGAGTTTCTTCTGCAACAATCACTGGTTCTGCAACTTCTTCTGGTTCTGCAATTTCTTCTTCACCGTCACTGTCGTTTTCTCCCCATGGCTGATCATCATCATTCCATTTCAACTCATACTTAGTGTGATCCTGATTCTCATCCCAGCACCAACCTTTTGTTTCTTCGAACACCACATCCTTGCTCAACACAATCTTTTTTGTTATTGGATTGTACAAGCGATATCCCTATGATTCCTCCGAGAAGCCCAACAACACACATGGGGTGCTTTTGTCGTCAAGTTTCCCTCGCTTCTCATTTGGAACATGCGCATGTGCAGAGCTTCCCCAAACTCTCAAGTGCTCCACGTTTGGTTTGATCCCACTCCAAGCTTCTTGTGGTGTGACATTCTTAACAGCGAGTTTGGGACACCTATTCAGGATGTAAAAGGTCCAGTTGACAGCTTCTGCCCAGAGAGTTTATGGTACCTTTCTCATTGACATCATGTATCTCACCATGTTCATCACAGTTCGGTTCTTCCTCTCCGCTACTCCGTTCTGCTGCCTTCCTTCTTGCAAAACTCAGAGAATTTGTTTGATGTGAACTCCCATCCCCGATCAGTTCTCAGGCATTTGATTTGCTTTCCCGTCTCATTCTCCACTTCGCTTTGAACTCCTTGAAGTGGTTAAATGCTTCTTACTTTTCTTTTAGGAAGTATGCCCAATCTTTCCTGTTGTGATCATCTATGAGACACAGAACAAACCTCACGCCACTTGTGGTCATGGGAGTGATGGGTCCGCATATGTAAGAATGCACCAGCTCAAGGATTTCTTTGGCTCTCCACGAACTCTTCTTAGGAATAGGATTCCTTGTTTGCTTTCCCACCAGACAATGTGAGCAGGTGAATTTCTGAACATCAAAGTTTGGCATCCCTCGTACCATACTCTTGTTCTGCAGCGTCTTCATCCCGTGTGACTGAGATGCCTATAGCGCTCATGCCAGAGCTTCGGCATGTTCTCTGTTTTCGCTTGGAAGCAGCGTTGTTGACTCGTTTCTCCATTCTGATCAAACAGGATGAACATTCTGTTGGAGCTCATCTTGCTTACAGCCAAGAGACCCTTTTCTTCATGAAAAATCTTGCAGATGCCCTTCTGTATGATGATTGTCAGCTCCTTTTATTGAAGTTTTCCAAGACTCAACAGGTCGTTCTTGATCTCTGGTATGTAGTATACATCGGTGAATGTGTACACTACATTGTTTAGAGTCAGCTTCACATGTCCTTTGCCGACAACTTGCATTCTCTTGTCGTTCCCCAGCTTCACAGTATGATTGAAATCTTCATTCATCAGACATAATAGGTTTCGATCTCCACTCATGTGATTTGAGCAGCCAGAGTCGAGAAACCATGCTCTCTTTCTCATGCTTTCATTCTTTTCTGCATACGCCATTAGTGCCCTTTCTGCAATTTCTTTAGTGTTGACTTTCTCATCTTCCTCTTCGATGTAAGCCATCAAGAGCATCTCTTCTTTGTCACCGAAATCAGCATAGTTTGCTTCCTCTTCCCACTTTGGACACTCGTTTTGAAAATGTCCTAGGCGGTGGCATTTGTAGCACTCCACCGTGCTCTTGTCTCTACCGCAACCTCTCCCTCTGCCATGACCTCTTCCTCTTGGCGTTTTTCCTCTTCCATGGTATGATCCAGTTCCACCATGAGTCACCTTCAGAACTTGATCATCAGCTTTGTCAACCTTCTTGAACTTCTGGTCATGAACAGTGAGGGAGCTCTCTAGCTCATCGAGATTAATGTTCTCAATCTCCTTAGATTCCTCAATATACACTACAACGTACATGAATTTGTCGCTGAGTGTCCTGAGAATCGTCTCCACCACCTTGGAATCGTTCATGATCTCCCCATTACTTCTCATTTGGTTAGTAACTGCTAGCATCCTTGTGAAATACTCTTTCACACTCTCCGATTCTCTCATTTCCAGAACTTCAAAGTCCCTTCTCAGCTTCTGCAACAGAGACTTCTTCACCCGATCATTTCCACCGAAATTCCTTTTCATTGACTCCCATATGATCTTGGAGGTTCTCCTGTCCAAGATCTGCTCGAACGTCACCCTATCAATCGATTGATAGAGATAGTGCTTCATCTTGTGGTCATTTTTCTTGACTTCTTCCAACTGATGTGTCTGCTCTGCCGTGAGCACCATTGTTGATGATGACTCCTCAAAACCGGTTTCAATCATACTCCACAGCCCCTTTCAATCTGAAGAAGTTCTCCATGACCTCACTCCAGTGATCCCAATGCCCATCGAATTGAGGTACCTTAATTTTCTCATCTCCCATTTTCACTCACGTATTTTTCTCTCTCTCTCTCTCAGTTTTCACAATAACAGAGCTCTGATACCGATTTGTAATAGTATAAAGGCTCGATGCTGAAAACATACTTCATTCAAAGAAAAGACATGACTATAAATAGTCTTACAAAGCAAGAAAAACAAACTGCAAACGAAACTGTCGCTAGTGGAAACAGAGCAACAGACGTGAGCCTAATTACACGGTCCCATTACAGACAATAAAACCAACAAACAAAGACTGAATCAAACTTCCAAATCTAATGGCTCTAAAGCTCTTAATTAATCCAACGGCTACCTTCACTTCATGATTCATTTGCTCCAACAATTCTCAAGTGATGTGCTTGGGTGCTCGAGTGATGTGCTCGAAAGTTGATCAATGTTGATCAACGCATTCTCAGATTGAGCTACGTTCATGTTTGATTTGTGTTCTATACAATCTTTGTAACACTCTTTGATTTCTAATTGAATCTTGAAGCTTTGTTCTTAATTGAGTTCTGATCATCAAGGATCTATCAATGGTGTAGTGATACTGCGATCGGAGCTTCAACGCGGAATAGATCAGATCTGGCGAATTTGATTATTGGAGAAGACGATTGTGACGAATACGACGTTTGCAACGGAAACTGAGATCGAAGATCGAGTTTGGAGCTTTTGTTTTTCTTGTGAAATTGAACGAAGAAGAAGAACATGATGTGTTTTGTGGATGCTCTGGTGTTTACTGGTGAAGATTTGCAGCCATGGAATGATTGGATGGAGAAATACTTTGCTCGGTTTGATGATTTCACAGATTTGCATAAAATGGCTTTTGCACAGAGTTTTATTGAAGGCAAAGCTGAAAAGTTTGTTCGTTGGACTCAATCGATACTTCCTCTAGACAGTTGGGACGAGATGAAGGAGAGTCTGCTTTTACGGTTTGGGCGCATTGACGATCCGGAGAGGATTAAAATGGACATAGAGCATGACATTGAATTACAGAGAATCTTAGCGAGTCTTCAAAACGACAATCTCTGGAAGAAATAGAGAACTCCAAAGATTCAAGTGGTCGAATCTTTTGGTGTTCATGACCAGATTGCAACAAAAACTTCGATTCATAAGCTTGAATCAGAGGCAAAGGAATCAGATATGGAGATTGAATGTATTCCACAACCTCCGGTATTAATCTCTGACTTAGAACTTAGCCATGTCATTGAATCTAGCCATCAGGAGAAACTGTTAGGAGAGGTTGTTACGAGTAGTGGGTCTGTGTATGATGAATTACATGTCCAAAATGTGGCTGTGTGTTGTGAGAATTCAACATCTGTCAATACTACACAGTGTGCACTCCAACTGTTGGATAATATGTTTGTGAGAGGTAGAAAAAGGAAGCAACAACTTAAACAGAGAGAGCACCTTAAGGCCTGGTGATTTAAGTTCAAATTGAGGTCAAGAATTTAACAGCTCAAGGATTTCTTTTCTTTTGCTTATATTGGATCAAATGGGGAAAGGCACAACCTTAAGTCTCATAAGAGGAGGACGCATACACATATGAATCGGTTGATGTGTAGATTGAGGTTGAGACAAGATTCAAGCAGCATGAAACAGTTTAATACTTCTGATATGCAGCCTAAGTTCTGGATTAAAGTGGAATCAGAGGAAGAGACTGTTCTTACACTCGAGGAAGCAAAAACGGGTATACGTCTTTTAACTTCTTCTGATGCACAGTACAGGCTACAAAAGAATGGTGTCGGTTCTCCACAGAAACACTGTCTTGAAAGCTTCTTCAATGGTGTATGGGAAGTTACAACTACAATCTAGACTAGCAATAGATATTCTAGAGCATAAAGTTAGCTTACTAAGGTTCCTGCGTTCAACACACCTATGCAAGACCGTGATACAACACTACTGACACAGTTTATCCATGGTGATGAGAAGTTTCAAGTGTTTCACAAGTGGAGAAGTAAAGAACTTCGATTCTGGAGGATGAATACCAACAAGAATAAGTATCATGTGTTGTTTACTTCTCTTCCGGAAATGAATGTTCCATGTATTATTGTTCTTTCCGCTGTAGTTCGACATAGAAGGACACATATGGGGATTGCAAGACTCCAAATTTGGCACTGTTGGGATCACAAGGCTAGGAAGTTGCAGCCATTTTCAGAACTTTTGCGGGGACGGGTGTATTCTCAGTCTAGCAAACGGATCAACTTCTTAATATTCGATCTTGGACCTTTCTTTGCAACTCATGGTGCCACTCGTAGTGATTAAGTTATTGATGCAACAGTAACATCAATATCTGCAAAGTATATTGGATTCAAACAATATGGGACAGTGATGATCTTGTGTATGTGCCTCCAACAAGTTCTCGTGAGGCTGGTCTCCAGCGGGTATGTGATCCATGCCATAGTCTTTCACAATTTTAAGCGAAAGAAGTTTCTCAAAGCATGGCGATCCAAGTACAAAATAGAATCAAAGCAAATGGAGGACAAACAAGAAGCATCACATTGTACAAGGAGCTAGTGAGAGATTACCAAATTTTTTTTAGAAGCTTGAGGGCAAGCTTCTCCAAAAGGGGGGAGTATTGATAAGTTTTGTCTATTGATTCAACATATGAAGAGAGTGGTGACGTGGCCAATGAGCTGGCTGTGGTTGAAGAGAATCTCTAATCATCTTAGAGGGTTTGCAGTTGAGAAGTATCTGAGGTATAAATAAGGGAGAGGAGTGTTGAGGGAGGATTTATGCTTAATCTGTGTTTGTAATTCTTAAGTGGTGTGCTTGGGTGCTCGAGTGATGTGCTCTAGAGTTGATCAATGTTGATCAACGCATTCTCAGATTGAGCTACGTTCATGTTTGATTTGTGTTCTACAATCTCTGTAACACTCTTTGATTTCTAATTGAATCTTGAAGCTTTGTTCTTAATTGAGTTCAGATCATCAAGGATCTATCACTCCCCTTTCATGCCACAAAAGCCATGGCTCATCACCATGGTATCCTTTTTCCTTGAGAGTAGGTAAGGTATTTTTCCAGTCCGTGTTTATCAGATGTAGCTCATGAGCTTCCACCATGTTGAACTTGTTGGGATCACCAATTGTGAGCATAACATCACGAAAATTTTCCCTGCAAAACAAAGGACAAAGAGAGAGATTAGTTACATCTGATTACTCTTTTGCAAAACTAACAAAATCGAGAAAGGAGATAGGGTTGTTAGAGACTTACAGGTTGGATAACATTATGAGAGAAGAGAGGCGGAGAGGAGTTAGGAGATCAAGAAAGAGAAGTGAAGAGAGGCCACGAGGAGCTAGCGGGGATCAAGAAAGAGTAGTGAGGGTGACTTGAAAAGAAAATGGGAGTGTATTATATGTAGAAGAGGAGTCCAGATTAAAAAGAAATAAGAAACCCTAACTTTCTTACCACAAAACAAAAATAAATAAATAATTAAATAAAACATTAAATAAGCAGTGAAGCATTAGCTAAATAATGAGAAATGTGAAAGATAAACAATTACTTCAAAATTAAAATGAAGGTAAGGAGAGAACATACAAGAAATAAGGCAAAGACTTCCCCTCTACTATTTTTGACTATTTTATATAATATAAATAATTATAAACTTATGTATTTTACAAAAAAATATATATAAATAAAAAACTAAATATATTGTGGTTAGTTTAAATATGTATGGTAGTTACGTATATTTTAGGTTCAAAGGTATATGCAGACATATAACGTATTTTATGTTAAAAGATATACTGAGGAGCTTAATTTATGCATAGACGCCATAAATGCAGTCCAACTACCAATCCTGGAACCGGTGGCATTAATCTAACGTTATTAACTCTGAAACACACGCCATGCATTTAATTTACCTCTTAATTCTTTAGTATCTGCTTTTTGCCACTCTTCCAATATTTCAAAATTAGAAAACATAATTTATTTATTTTGGTAAAACAAATTTAATAACATAATAGTATTGATTGGGGCTATTCCCTTGAGCGTTTCTCAGGTAGAGGACTCACTAGGCTGGCATTTCACAAAATCCGGGAAGTATACAGTTAAATCAGGGTATGATACGAACGCTTGGAGAGGCAGCGTTTTTCTCAGGCTACTTGGTATGGGCCGGATATTACCCCTCTCCTAGCGGGAGTTTGGAAGGTGGCCTGTCCACCGAAAATTAAGCACTTTATGTGGCAGGTATTATCCGGGTGCATTGCAGTTTCGGCAAACCTGAAGAGGCGTGGCATTTCTTGGGACTCAGTTTGTACTAGATGTGGGGCTGATGAGGAAACAGTTAATCATGCTATATTCCGGTGTCCACCTGCAAGACAGGCTTGGGCTTTAGCTCAGGTGCCGGTTGGTCCAATTTCCTTTCCTACAGAATCTTTGTATGCCAATGTGGATCATTTTCTGGGGTCATCTAATCCGGGTTCTCAAGCTGTGGCTTTTCCATGGATCATGTGGTATATTTGGAAGGCGAGGAATACCCATGTTTTTGGGAATATTATTGACAAGCCAGAAGATCTAGTTAGGTTAGCTGTGGGTGAGGCGGCTATTTGGCTGCAGGCGCAGGTAGAGGATGTAGATGAGGATTTATCCTCAACCTTTCAATGTTTCAACTGTTCCGGAACCCGGGCATGTAGGAAATTTGCCTACGGTTTTTTCAGGATATCGGTGTTTTGTCGATGGTTCGTGGAAAGCGGGTGATGCCTTTGCGGGTGCTGGCTGGGTGTGCTCATCTTTTCAGGATGGCTCGACGACGAGGGGTGCAGCCAATTTCCGCCGTAGTCTTTCCCCATTGCATGCTGAAGTAGAGGCTTTTGTTTGGGCTTTGCGGTGCATGATTGGACATGACTATCGAGACGTGGCTTTTTACACAGATTGCTCAGACTTGGTGAAGATGGTGTCTTCTCCTCAGGACTGGCCGGCTTTCAAGACTTACCTCGACGATATCAAGGTGGACAGGGAGGAGTTTTCTTCTTTCTCTTTATCTTTAGTTTCAAGAAATGCTAATGTAGATGCGGATTCGTTGGCACGCCAATCGCGTACAGTCTCGCATCCTGTTTTATTTGTAAACGTTTTCCCTTCCAATATAAGCTGATCTTTTTGTTATCAAAAAAAAAAAAAGTAATAAGTCACATATTTTGCTATATATTTTTTCTGTGCTTTTTTACTCACCATTAGCTGTCATGGGACATTGAAATTTCAATGTTTGGTTATCCGGGTTTTCTTGAACTAAATATAATAGAATTTCATGGATAATATACAAAGTTAACATTTTAATTAAACGTTGGATAAATATAACAAGTTTATGGATACAACGATAATTGTTTTATTCTTACAAAATTCGCTTATACTAGAAAACCTTAAGCATTAGCGTAACGTCGTGTATAAGTTTCTTTTTTCTTTTCTTTTGTCAACTAACGTATATAAGTTACTTTAGTCAGTAACTGATGTTCATATATTTTACCATGTTTTCCCCTAATTTATTCACATCTTTTGCATCTTTTGCTATCCATTTTCACCATTATTGCATAGCTTTAGGACTAATCATGCATTAGAGTTTAGTTGCATTGCATTTGCATCTTTTCATGCATAAACATGTGATTTTGGAGCTTAAGGAGCATGGAAGCAATGCTGAGGAATAAGTGAAGCAATCATGAAGGAAAAGCAAGAGAGTTAAGGCTGAAATAACAAGGTCCGGAGTCCAACTCGACCGCACACTCGACCAGACACTCGACTGTGTGCTGAGGAGGACTCGACCGAGTGGAGGATGCACGAGAGAAGCCAGATCGACCTGCCACTCGACCGAGCACAGGTCAAGTTGACTGAGCCGTTGACTATTTTGTCTTTTAGTATTTTTAGGGCTTCCACTCCCCTCCTATATAAAGCCTTGTACCTGCAGCCACCAAAAAAGCCCAGCTTTTAGATATTCTCTAGACCTAGTATTTACCCTTTTGGGAATTATTCCTTCTGCAGTTTTATTTTTCTTAGATCTTGTACTTGAAAAAGACTAAATTCTTCAATATTGTTGGTTTCATAACTTTCTTAATATTAAGAATTTGAGTTTGAATCTTTCTCCAATATTGTAGATCTTTGCTTTATCTTTCTAATGATGCAAGTTTCGTATTTTTCTGAGTTTTTGACTTTGTTCATCATGTGTTCTTGTGAGTAGTTCTCTAGGATCTTGAGGATGGGTTAGGCTGGATTGATCTTGTGGTTTGTTTGATTTGGTCAAGCTTGATTGTTGTAGATGTCTTCTAGGCTAGATAATCTTAATGTTGATCCTATATCTGAGAAGGTAACGTTTGATTTCAAGCATCTTAGCATCACACCAATGTCTAAGGAGCATAGATAAGGCTAGATCTAGAGCTTCCCATTAGGCTTGCTAAGAGATTAAAGGTCTTGTTTGGTATGAGATGTATTGCTTAATGCCTGCTTGTGTAGATTCTTTACTATGTGAGAGCAAGTCTAGAAATGCATAGGTTTGATTGTTTCTTGCCATGAGAGTGGATTAAACATGTCTTAGAATAGTATGTCTAGAGATTAGCTCAACGTTTGTTTGAGGTTTGTTGACCAAGTTAAATAACCACAATGATTAGTTCAGCCCATGAATCCCTACTTAGGACCTTCTTTGTTTATTGATATCTTAGTCTTAATCCTGTTGCTTGCTTGTTGTTTGATTCGTTTTTTCATTGCTCTGTTTTTATTGTGTTGCTCTGTTTTCACGTATAGTCCAGCTCGACACTGTACTCGACCTACACTCGGTCGAGTGCTTGCTCGAGTTCTTCCCAGAACTTGTGTTTATGATTTGTGATTGTCCTGTTTCATTCCTGTTTCATTTCTGTTGCGTTCATTTAGTTTTCTGTTCATTACTTGTCTTGCATTAGTTCATTTCTTGCATTATAGTAGTTTCTATTTCTGTTCTAGCTTCATTACTGTTACAATCATTCTGTTCATTTACATTTAGCATCTAGTTCTTGTAGTTTTATTTTCTGCACTTTACATTTTCATCTTAGGATTGTTAGTGACAAACATCCTTGCATTTGGCTTAACTTAGATTCATATACATATCTTAATTGTTCACAAACACTCATTTAGGATTGACACCTCTTATACTGCAACTGCATAAGGGGAATTGAAACACCTTACCATCCATCCATTCATATCTCATTGCATACATTCATCATCATCTCACATCCACAAATAACAAATCTTGTTTCAATTTGGCGCCGTTGCCCATTTGAGTGTGTTTTTGTGACAATTAGGATCAATAGAAGTCTAAGATTAAGTTCGTTTATCCACTTGTTCACTACTGATCTCGTTTCTTCTACTGCTTGTCTGTGATTGAGTTTCAGGTACCAGCTCGACCACCAACTCGACCGAGTGTGTGATCGAGCACCTGATCGAGTCAGAAGCCGGATACAAATAGACATCAGTTCCCAATCGACTCGACCACCTACTCGAGCCTGTGCTCGACCGAGTGCCTGTCCGAGTCAGTCATCATGTTTCACAACAGTATGTTCCATTTTGTACCATGGCAACATCAACCAGGATTCCAGGCTCAATGGTGTCACCCTCCAGTGTTTCAAACTTTACAAGCCCAAGAACCTGACTTAAGAGCTATGATGCAGCAACTTTTACTTGGGCAAGCAACTGGGCAGATTGAGGTCGCAAAGCAGTTTGCTGAGCTGAACCAAACGTTGAATTCCTATTCTAGTGACCTAAACTCTAAGGTCAAGTACATGGAGAGCTCCATTGCTCGTACTTCTGCTCCTAAGCCAAACCAACTTCTTGAAGAAGCTATTCCTAACCCAAGGGAGCTTACAGCTAAAGCTCTTAATCTCTATGAAGATGCTGTCACTGAGGACAGTGAGGTTCAAGGTGGGGAGGGTTGGTCATTTCTTGAAGTTCAGAGTGAAGTTTGTGCAAAGCAGACTGAATCCGGTAGTGCACTCGACAAAGTGCTCGAGCCAGCACTCGACCGAGTGCCAGATTGAGTGCCCGATCGAGTTGAAGACACTGAAGCTGTTAAGCCTGCTAGATACATTCCTCCTGCTTACAAACCGCCTCTACCATTCCCAGGACGTTTCAAGGCACAAAAGCTGAAGGAACTCAGGGACATTATTGAGAAAAGGGAAGAGTTGGCTTTGCAACAAGAGAAGGAGTTAGCTTCACAACAAGAGGAAGTTATTGAGAAGGAAGAAGTGATGGCTTTGAAGGAAGAGGTTGTGATTGAAAAGAAGGAAGAGGAGAGAGGACCAACTTTGGAACAATATGCCCCATATCCTCTCTACAAAGGCATGTTACTTGACATATCCAAGCAAAAGGCTCAGAATCAAGGCAAGAGAGATCAAGAGGAGATTGGGACAGCTATTGTTCCAGCAAAACTTGAAGATCCTGGTCCATTCAATCTACCTTGCTCCATCAGCTACCTTCACTTCAACAAATGCTTGTGTGATCTTGGAGCATCTGTTAGTGTCATGCCCTACTCTATAGCAGAAAAGCTTGGACACACTGAATTCAAGCCAAGCAATCTCCACATAAGTCTAGCTGATGGTTCACATAAGGATGTGGTTGGCAAATTGGATAGCCTCCTAGTCAAGATAGGCAAGGCAAGAATTCCCACTGATTTCATCGTAATAAAGATGGATAAAGAGTTAGAGGATCCAATCTTGCTTGGGAGGCCATTCCTTGCCACAGCAGGAGCAGTCATTGATGTTAAGGAAGGGCTGATAAGGTTGAACATAGCTGAAGGTTTGACCATGAACTTTGATATCACAAATCCACCTAACCAACCAACCATTGAAGGTCAACCATTTAAGATTGAAGATAAAGCTGATTTTGGGGTTTTGAGAGAAGAAGAGACTTCAAAGCATTTCAACATCTCAAAGGTTCAGTTCAAGTGTTAGCTGGTTGGGTGAAGGATCTTCAAGCTCAGCTCAACAAAAGTTCTTTGAAGAAGGCAAGACCAAAACTCAAGTTTAAGAAGAAACATGGTTCAAGTGTCAAGGAAGTAGTGATCAAGAAGGAACACCAAGGTTATCAAGTAGAACCAGGGGGATTTCAACACCTCCTTGGTCTCCAAATCAAGCTTGAAGAGCTATAAGAAGTCAAGCTTAGTGACTCTAAACAAGCTCACTAGGGAGGAAGTCCCTAAGGTATCCTTTGTAAATAAGCTTTATTTCCTTGTAGTTTTGATGTGTTTTCTTTTATGTGTGTGTTGGACAGGCTGTTTAATGAGACTGTAGATGGGTTTGGAGAGAACTGGACTTGGAAAAATGGACTCGCAAACCAGCTTGACCCCCCCCACTCGGACACACACTCGACCGAGTCACGGTCGATCGCCGTCGTCGAGCTGCCCCAGTCTCCATCTCCAAGTCACCAACAAGACCCCAACTACACATTTGACAGCATGAAAGAGGATGTGGACAACTTCTTCTCCAATCCTTAAGGTACCACTATCACCTTCACTTGTAAATATCATTGCATTTCATATTTTGTTTTGTTTTTTTTTTAGTCTAGAATCCTCAATCAAATTTCTTTCACACAGGGGACTGTGTGATTTAAGTTTGGGGGAGGGTTTGAGATAGCATTTGACATTGTGTTTTGTGATCTTATTTCAAATTTTTAGCATCAACATGATAGTATTTGCATAAGCATCTAAGGCATAGAAAAACCATAAAAATTTGAAAAATTTTGAAAAAATCTTTATAAAAAAAAAAGTGTTCATGTAGTTTGCATTTCATATTAGAATCTTGTTTAGCATGTTTCATGTAGGATTGTATAATATTTGCATTAGGGATCTATGATGAGTTTTGCCTTGTTAGCTTGTTCATTCACTAGACTAGGATCAATGCCCAAGTTAATAGTAAATGCTAGTTGAGTAGTTAGAAGCATAAGATTGAACCAAGCCTTGAATTTATTTGGTCTAAATTGAAGCATGTTGTGATTTGACACCATTTCCTATCTATAAGAACCTAATATTGACTTTCAATTATCAATGTGTGCATTGCTTTAAACTCATGGATACCATATACATATTTGGATCATCTTTCTCCTTTTTACCACTCTTGTTGATCCAAGTAGCTGATTTCCTCATTAAGAATCAGTTTTCCTACCCTTCTTTCAAGCCTTGTTTATTCTTGTGTGTGTGAGGCCTATTTTGGGATTGAGCTTGGTAGAAAGTGTTAGGTTTGAACTGACAAGAGTAAAGCCTTGTGTAGTTCTAGTTTGCATTTTTCAAACTAGATAGGACTAGGTGGTTCACTTGTTGGGTTTGGGACTTGGCTGTTATGAAATGAAAAAAAAAAAATAAGAGAAAAGAAAGAAAAAGGGTAGAGTCTTTAAGAGGAGATTGTGTTTAAGCAAGGCCTAGTGAAAGGATGGGAAGTGAAAATTGTTGAAGATTGTTCTAGTTAAAGAAAAGAAAAGAAAGAAAAGAAAAGTCTAGCAAAAAGCTTGTATGTCTTAAGAATAAGAAGAAAAGAGAACCATAGCAAATAAGTAAGAATCCCCCATCCCACTAGAAATATCAAATAAGAAACCTCTCCTAAGACTTGAAAACCAAAAGAGAAAAGGGTTAAAGAGAAAAGAAGAAGTTAAAGGGTAGCACTAGGATCATTTGGGTTTAGATTGCTAGGATAAACACTTTGGGTGCCTTTGGGTAGACAAGGTTTTATTCTTGTATGTGTCTACGTGTTCTTACCTTTAGCATTCTTCTAAAGCTCAATCCATTTTCATGAGAGAACCTTGATATTGATAAGCCCCACTCTAAAAAGAGACCATCATTGTCTCAAAGCCTTTATCTCCAAGCCAAATGAGTTTAAGCATTGCATAGAATTGATTCATGTTCTTGATTAATGAATGTTAAAGGAAATGGTTGATTTAAATGCATGTGGACATCTAAGGCTCAAATCAGTAAAGGTTGTGATATGCTTGTCTAAAGTCTTTAAGTACAGCTCATTCAACTTGCATCATTGTACTAGTAACTTGGACATTGATTCTAGATGGTCTATTTGCAAGCTTTAGGAGCTGAGATCCCACTTTCAAACCTCACCTACCTTCTTATGTCTTGTTTATTTGCTTGAGGGCAAGCAAAGACTAAGTTTGGGGGTGTTGATGTTCATATATTTTACCATGTTTTCCCCTAATTTATTCACATCTTTTGCATCTTTTGCTATCCATTTCACCATTATTGCATAGCTTTAGGACTAATCATGCATTAGAGTTTAGTTGCATTGCATTTGCATCTTTTCATGCATAAACAGGTGATTTTGGAGCTTAAGGAGCATGGAAGCAATGCTGAGGAAGAAGTGAAGCAATCATGAAGGGAAAGCAAGAGAGTTAAGGCTGAAATAACAAGGTCCGGAGTCCAACTCGACCGCACACTCGACCAGACTCGACCGTGTGCTGAGGAGGACTCGACCGAGTGGAGGATGCACGAGAGAAGCCAGCTCGACCTGCCACTCGACCGATCACAGGTCGAGTTGACCGAGTCGTTGACTATTTTGTCTTTTAGTATTTTTAGGGCTCCCACTCCCCTCCTATATAAAACCTTGTACCTGCAGCCACCAAAAAAGCCCAGCTTTTAGATATTCTCTAGACCTAGTATTTACCCTTTTGGGAATTATTCCTTTTGCACTTTTATTTTTCTTAGATCTTGTACTTGAAAAAGACTAAATTCTTCAATATTGTTGGTTTCATAACTTTCTTAATATTGAGAATTTGAGTTTGATTCTTTCTCCAAATTGTAGATCTTTGCTTTATCTTTCTAATGATGCAAGTTTCGTATTTTTCTGGGTTTTTGACTTTGTTCATCATGTGTTCTTGTGAGTAGTTCTCTAGGATCTTGAGGATGGGTTAGGCTGGTTTGATCTTGTGGTTTGTTTGATTTGGTCAAGCTTGATTGTTGTAGATCTCTTCTAGGCTAGATGTTCTTAATGCTGATCCTATATCTGAGAAGGTAGGGTTTGATTTCAAGCATCTTAGCATCACACCAATGTCTAAGGAGCATAGATAAGGCTAGATCTAGAGCTTACCATTAGGCTTGCTAAGAGATTAGAGGTCTTGATTGGTATGAGATGTATTGCTTAATGCCTGCTTGTGTAGATTCTTTACTATGTGAGAGCAAGTCTAGAAATGCATAGGTTTGATTGTTTCTTGCCATGAGAGTGGATTAAACATGTCTTAGAATAGTATGTCTAGAGATTAGCTCAAAGTTTGTTTGAGGTTTGTTGACCAACAATGATTAGTTCAGCCCATGAATCCCTCCTCATGACCTTCTTTGTTTACATAGTATAAAATTTTTAATTACATGTTTATTTGTATATGATTTATTTATAAATTAAACATTTAGATTTGGAAATTATATATTTTTATAAGTGTTGGATTTATTGTTTATATGTTTAAAAATTTAAATTTAAGAGGTTGTATTTTTAGGATTTCAATTTGAGGTTTAGAGTAAAAAAGACCACAACTAACAAGAAATCTATACTATTAAAGCAAGAGTACTCCCTTGACTCAAAATGGACCATGACTTGGTTTTGGTAGGTTTTTCATTAAAAATGATTAGAGAATCATAAAATTTAATCTAATTAACCTATAGTTTTGTTTATGCCAAATAACCATTATACCGTCGATCGATCATTTAAAAAATTATGGGTCGGGACACGGATCCTAAAATATCCGACAACAGAAGGAAAAAAAAACCGCGGATCTGTTTGTACTCCAGATTAATCATTTTCGGATCCAATATATTATTTCATTCAAGATTAGTTATTTAAGATCCCAAACAGAGTTATTCGTTATAGGCAAACAGTCTGATTTCATTTTCCTTTAAGGTATTCAAATTCTAACCATAAATTTTAATTACCAAAAATTTGGATAATTGCTTAATTACCAAAACAGATCATAACATATAATCTTTTAAAAGGAAAATTTTGTGATTCAGTTACAATCTTAGAAAACGAATATTCAAGTTACCAAATTTTACTAAATTGCTTGATTTCCAAGATTATAATCATTCTCTAATCTTTTACCATAAATTTTTCAAAGGAATATTCATTTCCCAGTTGTAACGAATCAAGGAATTAAATATATTTTGCGTATATTAAAGATATCAAATCTTAACTTCTAAGTGATAACCTTAATCTACATAATTTCACTATAAATATATTGAGAACTTCCTATCGGAATATTATACTAAAAGAATACATTTTTAATTCGTTACACAAAATGATGGCTCTACCGCTTTCATACACTCCTTTGAAATATTTGAAACCATACAAAAATGCTTGGCGTATCCAAGTTAAAATTCTCCACAGTTGGAGAATGAATACCGCTAAACTTGGTGAATCACTCGAACAAATTCTGGCTGACGAAACGGTATGTATTTTAAATATCAATTTAATATTCTTTTACTAATAGATTAATATCAATTCATTCCAAAAGTGTTTTTTTTTTGGTTTATATATGAAACAACCAACCCCTTTTTTTTTTTTTTTTTTTTAATAAATAAATAATAAATATAATATATGAAAACAACTACAGCTAGTGGTCCCATACCCACTAGCCACCTAACCACAACACATTCAACAGCGGAAAACATAATCGATAACCAAAAATAACCAATAATAAACCAATACTATAGCAAAGCAATAATCAATACCAAACAACAAGAAACATGGAACCAGCAACCTAGCAATGTTTCTAATGACTCAACTCTAGCACCCTAGCAAAAGCCAGACAACATCCAATCGAGTCCCTAGAACATCCTCCTCTTCATTGCTTTGATTCCACGATCACACTTTGCCTTTACCTGCACCACAAACACAAATTGAGATGCATGAGTATTTGATAAACACTCAGTGAGGCAATCCTCCCATCTACTGGGCTATACACACAAGCAATAAGATCCCTACAAGCCACAAACAACAATCAATAAAACAAACCAGGCAATATACCACGCATGCAATCTGAACAAGGGGTGTCGACCGACACCAGATGGTGTCGATCGTCACTGACTATCTGGTGTCGACCGACGCCAAACTGGTGTCGACCGACACCCTGCCCGACACTCCCGAAAACCCTAGTTTGTGTCGACCGACGCCTCCACATGGCATCGAACGACACTCGCCAAAGTCCCGAGCCGTCGCGTTGGTGTCGACCGACACCCCAACTGGTGTCGACCGACACCGATACGAGAGCAGCGATTTCCTCGATCAGAAACTCCGATCTCGCCTCCAATCTCTCCAATCCGCTCCTTGCACTCCCAGAAGCCAAACCCAGCCCAGATAGCAACGAAATAACATAGGGAACTCAAAGAAACAACCACATAAGCACCAAATCACATAGAAACTAGAAATCTTAGCTTAGATAAGCCATGGTCATGCACTCACCTCTTTGCAAGAAGATTCAAACCAAAAACAACGAATCCAACCTTCCTAGAAAGCTTCTAGATCCTTCCTAGCTTCCAAAACTCTCAAGAACAGCCAGGAATCTCACCAATCTCTTTCAAAACTCAGAACAAGGTTTTTCTCTCCTTTCTCTCAAAAACAACAGCGGCGACAAAATAAACTTCCAAAACCCTTCTTGTGTCGAAATCCACTTAAATAACCCGGTTCAATGGTTTCCTAAACCAAACCGAACCAAAACGATAATTAAAATTGAACCGACCAAACTGCCACAACTGGTGTCGATCGACACTCTCTCTGTGGTGTCGATCGACACCCTCACCAAAATTCCCAGAAAATGGTTTGCGGGTGTTACAATTCTCCCCACCAATCTAGATTCGTCCTCGAATCTCGAACAACCATCAGTCAAGGACTCCCGTGCAACCGTCTCCACGGCCCGCACTCCTCCGACCGATCTACAGGTCTCCTCTAGGCGATAGACTCACGCTCCAGCGTCATTTGCTCTTGACTTTTTGGACTTTCCTTTACTCATAGGCCTAAACCTTGAGTTTTTATTGGCTCCTCATCAGACCTAAGTCTGCATGCCAAATGTTGGCTCCTCATCAGGCCGAAGCCCGCATGCCATAATATATAAGGAAAAGTCCAAACTCGTCTCTCGGGTTGCCCTACAGCGCGCCCCCGGATCGTCATCCGAAGTCGATATACCAACCATTCTCCCGAGCCACAAAGTCTCTGAAAATGGCAGTACTAGGAGAACCTAAGTCCCCAAGAGTCGCGAGCAAACGATTCTGAACACGTCCGAGTCCTATCCCTATCCAGGTTTCCTTCCCGTGGTAAACATCTCAATGTCCTACCAACCACATATTCCCTCACTGGAATACCTCATGACCACACAAGGATCATATACGCCACAAGGGCCGCCACAAAGGCCAAACAAAATGTCCTAAAGAGGACCGCCACCAAGGCCAAACAAAATGTCCTAAAGAGGACCGCCACCAAGCCAAACAAATGTCCTAAAGAGGACCGCCACCAAGGCCAAACAAATGTCCTAAAAGGACCGCCACCAAGGCACTCTGGCTAAACAGCCCGCCACAAAGGCCATCTGTCCCGAAGGACCGTCACAAAGACCATCTGTCCCGAAGGACCGTCACGAAGACACTCTGGCTAAACAGCCCGCCACAAAGGCCAAACGTCCTAAAAGGACCGCCACCAAGGCCACACAAATGTCCTAAAGAGGACCGCCACCAAGGCCAAACAAATGTCCTAAAGAGGACCGCCACCAAGGCACTCTGGCTAAACAGCCCGCCACAAAGGCCAAACAAACGTCCTGAAAAGGACCGCCACCAAGGCCACACAAATGTCCTAAAGAGGACCGTCACAAAGACACTCTGGCTAAAAGCCCGTCACAAAGACCCCACAATGTCTAAAAAGACCGCCACACACGGGCACACTGACTCAAAAGTCCGCCACTAAGGCCACACTCAAGCCCCCTTTAAGGCTCTCCACCGCTAAAATGGACAAATTCTAACTCCCATAAAACTTTCCATATTTAGCACCTTCCATTTTTGGAAACTTTCCACTTTTGGAAACTTCTCTTCACAACCCCGCCTCACGGAAACTTTGTACCCCAAACACCACCTCATCTTGTTACTGAGTCGCACAACCAACCACCCCAAGCGACCGAGTAACAAGAGAGATGGGCTGGAATACTCCATTCCCGCTCCAGCCACGGATTACAGATGGGACCCGGCTAAACAAGCTCAAGTCGCGGCTTGCTTCTCATACCACTTCTTGAACCTTGCCTTCATCTTTGCCTCAGGCTCCCAAGTCTGCTCTCAACCATCACAGTCCCAAAGGACTCTCATCAAAGGAATCTTCTTCTTCCGAAGTTCCTTGATCCTCCTCTCGAGAACCCTCACTGGTCTCGCCTCCAAAGTCATGTTAGGCTGAAGATCCTCAGGAATCTTAGCCAACACCTCCTCTCCCTCACGGAGACACTTCCGCAACATAGACACATGGAAAACCTTATGGAATGCACGCATCACCTCAGGTAACTCCAATCTATATGCCACTGGTCCAATCCGCTCAATCACTCTGAATGGACCCATATACCTCGGACTCAACTTAGTCTCGACAATGACCTGTTCGGACCCCGCAACATGGCCATCTTGAGGTACACTCTGTCTCCTACCTGAAACTCAAGATCTCTCCTCCTCCTATCTGCATAACTCCTCTGCCTATCCTGAGCCTCCTTCATGTTCAGCTTGAGAACCCGAATCTTCTCTGAGGTCTCCTGAACAAAACTAGCCCCATATATGCTCCTCTCCCCACCTGAGTCCAACACAATGGGGTACGACACGGCCTCCCATACAACGCCTCATAAGGAGCCATCTTAATACTTGCCTGATAGCTGTTGTTGTAAGCAAACTCTACCAGGTTCAGATGATCTGCCCAATGGCCACCCCAATCCAACACACACATCCTCAGCAAATCCTCCAGCGTCTGGATCGTCCTCTCTGACTGTCCATCAGTCTGGGATGATAAGCTGTACTCATATGCACCTTAGTGCCCATCTCTGCCTGAAATGCCTTCCAGAACACCGAAGTGAACTTAGAATCCCTATCAGACACAATGCTCGCTGGCACCCTATGCAACCTGACTATCTCCCTCACATACTTCTTAGCCAAGACCGCTGCTCCATCAGTCTTCTTAATGGCCAGAAAATGTGCTGACTTAGTCAACCGGTCCACAATGACCCAAATAGCATCAAAGGTCCGTGACACTGGCAATCCTACCACGAAATCCATAGTGATCATATCCCACTTCCACTCAGGAATGGGTAAACTCTTCAACCCGCCAGAACCTGATGCTCAGCCTTCACTAGCTGACATACATCGCACCTCGAAACCCAACTAGCCACATCCTTCTTCATCCCGACCCAATGATAGTACCTCTTGAGGTCACGGTACATCTTGGTCGCTCCTGATGAATGGATAACTTGCTCGCATGAGCCTCTCTCAGAATCTCCTGTCTCAACTCCTCATCCTTGGGCACACACACACGACCGTGCACCAAGATAGTACCATTATCTGAGACCTGATACTCTGAACCCACATCCTTAGAGGCATTCACTAGCCCCAAATCCTTCTCCTGAGCCAACCGCACTCTACTCGAAGATCTGCTCTATCTACCTTCCAAACCCAACGGTTCCTGTGAAACAGCACATAAGCTCAAAGCACTGATCTCCCTACCAGAGACTCCATCTCCTGCTCCTGAGCCGAAGCTACCCTCTTCCGACTCAGAGCATCTGCAACCGTGTTAGCCTTACCAGGATGATAGGCTATCTCCAAATCATAATCTGCCACAAGCTCCATCCACCGCCTCTGTCTCAAATTCAACTCAGGCTGAGTGAATATATACTTCAGGCTCTTATGATCTGTGAACACCTGTACCTTTGCACCATAAAGATAAGATCTCCAAATCTTCAGGGCAAAAACTACAGCACCCATCTCCAAATCATGAGTAGGATAGTTGCCTTCATGCACCCGCAACTGCCGCGCATAAGCAATCACCTTCCCATGCTGCATCAGAACACAACCCAACCCAACTCTAGATGCATCTGTATAAACCACATAGGGTTCTCCTCTGCTCAGCAAAGCCAACACTGGCGCAGTAGTCAACATCTCCTTCAGGCTTGCAAAGCCTTCCTCACACTCTTCGACCAGACAAAAGGAACATCCTTCCCTGTCAACTTAGTCATAGGACGTGCTCTGCTTGCAAACCCCTGCACAAATCTCCTGTAACCTGCCAATCCAAGGAAACTCCTGATCTCTGTGGCATTCTGCGGTCTAGGCCAATCCCCGATAGCTGAATCTTCTCTCGGATCTACGAAACCCCTTCTACAGAAACAATGTGACCCAGAAAGCCCATCTCACGCTGCCAGAAACTACACTTGCTCAACTTGGCAAACAACTTCTGCTCCCGCAGCTTCTCCATAATCCCTCAAATGCACTGCATGCTCCTCAGACTCTTAGAGTAAACCAGGATATCGTCGATGAAAATGATGACAGATACATCCAGAAACTCCTGAAATACACTGTTCATCAATCTCATAAACGCTGCTGGTGCGTTAGTCAACCCGAAAGGCATCACCACAAACTCATAATGCCCATACCTCGTCCGAAAGCAGTCTTCCTCACATCTGCCTCATCTATCGGTATCTGATGATAACCCGATGCCAGATCCACCTTGGAGAACCAAGTAGCACCCCTCAACTGATCCAACAACTCGTCAATCTCGGGAGAGGGTACTTGTTCTTCACAGTGACCCGGTTCAAACCCCGTAATCAATACACAACCGGAAACTCCCATCCTTTTTCTTGACAAACAACACCGGCGCTCCCACGGTGACACACTAGGACGGATGAATCCCTTACTCAATAAATCCTCTAGCTGCTTCTTCAGCTCTGCCATCTCTGCTGGAGCCATCCTGTAAGAGCCTTGGATAACGGTGTCGTCCCGGTTCCAGTTCAATGGTAAAAGGATCCGACCGAGATGGTGGTAATCCGCAGAGAAACACATCCTCAAACTCCTCCACTACTGGAATACCGCTAACCGTAGACTTCCCCACTGACTCGGCATAGATATAGTGACCAAATAAGCCTCACGGCCCTTCTCGATCATCTTCCCAGCCTGAATGGCTGAGATCACGAGACTCCCGAAGTCGGTCTAATACCCTGAAAAACCAACTTCCCTCCTGGTCGCTCAAACTCCACTCTACCCCGATAGCAATCTAAATGCACCATATGCCGATGCATCCAATCCATCCCGAGAATAACATCATACAGCTCCACGGGACTGATAAGCAAATCCGCTGGCCATGACTCCCTGCGATCTGAATATCAATTCCTCTAGCTCGTCCAATAACTCTCAGGAACTTGCCTCCCGCAACTCTAACAACTCCTGTGCGCTCCAGGATCCCCGCTGATCCCCGCACACTCTGCACACTCGAGTAATGAAGCTATGCGAAGCTCCAGAATCAAACATAACGTGGGACTTAAACCCGCCCACCAACAAGGTCCCTACACAAACCTCATGTGTTGAGAACCTAACACTTTATCACAGGAACATAAAATCTGACCCTACTAAAAATTCACAAAGATTAAGTACCAGAAATTATACCTGATCGCCCGGCACTGGTTCCACCAGTCTCCACTGTCGTGTAAACCCGAGGCCCCTGCTCAATCCGTGCCACCTGCTGACCCCAGGCTGCACCTGCTGCAACGCTGCCACTGCTGCCGGCTGCAGCTTGGGACAAAAAGGCTTGATGTGCCCTGTCTCCCTACAATGATAACACACCCGAGGTCCTGCCGTCGGAACACTCCTCTTGGGACAACTAGCAACCCTGTGATCCCTGCTCCCACAACCGAAGCAACCCGCACCACTCGGCTTCGCGTAGCCTCCCACTTCCTCTTGGTTCCCTGAGCATGCCTACCGCCCCTGCTAGAACCACCCTGCTGCTGAGCCTTACTAGGCTGAACTGCTGGAACTACCGCCACTGACTGAGCCCGGATATCCTCCTCAATCTCTGCTGCAGTCTCAACCAGCTCTGCACGCGTAGCATAACTCCTCCTCTACAGTGAACTCTCAAGTCATCACGTAGAGCCCTCAAGAACCTCCTGATCTGAGCCTCCTCAGCTCCATAGCCCGACCTCCATAACAAAGAAGTCGACTGAACTCCAAGTCCAACTCCCGCACTGACCGTGTCCCCCGAGACAACTGAAGGAACTGCACCTCCAAACGATCCAATGCCTCTCTAGGAAAATACTTGCGGTTGAACTCCAAAACGAAGTCAGCCCAAGTCATCTCCCGCTGCACCCTCCTAGCAGCCACAGATCTCCACCACAACTCAGCATCACCACTCAAAAAGTAGACCCCTATGTCCACCCAAAACTCCTCAGGACATCTCGAGTGTGGAAGTTACGTTCCACTCTCGTCCTCCACGCATCCGCAGCAGTAGGATCTACACCTCCTGAAAACTGCTCGCAACCGACCCATCTCTGTCAACATGCTGAGATAACGAGCATGGACCCCGCATCCGCAGCCACTGGCTGCCGCTCCTCCGCCACCACTGGTGGCACTACCTGAGCCTGAGCCGGTACCACTGGTGGTAACCGCTCTAACACCTGTGCTAGCAAAGCCGCAAGGTCAACACCAGGGACTCCACCCGCTGGGACCCCCACACCCGGGACCCTAGCATCACCGGCCACTGGAGCATCAACACCGCCCCTCCTGCCACACTCACGGAATCCCCGGAACACCCTGCGACTCGCCAACACCCTCAGCTGTCACACTCTGGTCCTCGGTCTCACTAACCACTGGGACTCTGCCCCTACCACGACCACGTCCGCGTCCACGACCACGTCCGCGTCCACGACCTCGACCAGCCACAGCACCCTCTCTAACCATCTGCACTACCATGGACAGAAGGCTAAGCAAACAATTTCTATTATAACACAGAAACATAAACTCACCGTGGAATCACACACTCGGCTCGAAGAGGATGTTCTAAGACTCCATGCCACACACAATTGACTATCTCACATAATCAACCAAGACATGCAATCCCAAACATCTACAACAGAAACCTAGCGAACCCAAACCTAGAACCGTAAGGGCTCTGATACCAAAATGAAACGACCAACCCCTTTTTTTTTTTTTTTTAATAAATAAATAATAAATATAATATATGAAAACAACTACAGCTAGTGGTCCCATACCCACTAGCCACCTAACCACAACACATTCAACAGCGGAAAACATAATCGATAACCAAAAATAACCAATAATAAACCAATACTATAGCAAAGCAATAATCAATACCAAACAACAAGAAACATGGAACCAGCAACCTAGCAATGTTTCTAATGACTCAACTCTAGCACCCTAGCAAAAGCCAGACAACATCCAATCGAGTCCCTAGAACATCCTCCTCTTCATTGCCTTTGATTCCACGATCACACTTTGCCTTTACCTGCACCACAAACACAAATTGAGATGCATGAGTATTTGATAAACACTCAGTGAGGCAATCCTCCCATCTACTGGGCTATACACACAAGCAATAAGATCCCTACAAGCCACAAACAACAATCAATAAAACAAACCAGGCAATATACCACGCATGCAACTGAACAAGGGGTGTCGACCGACACCAGATGGTGTCGATCGTCACTGACTATCTGGTGTCGACCGACGCCAAACTGGTGTCGACCGACACCCTGCCCGACACTCCCGAAAACCCTAGTTTGTGTCGACCGACGCCTCCACATGGCATCGAACGACACTCGCCAAAGTCCCGAGCCGTCCTCGCGTTGGTGTCGACCGACACCCCAACTGGTGTCGACCGACACCGATATCGAGCAGCGATTTCCCTCGATCAGAAACTCCGAATCTCGCCTCCAATCTCCTCCAATCCGCTCCTTGCACTCCCAGAAGCCAAACCCAGCCCAGATAGCAACGAAATAACATAGGGAACTCAAAGAAACAACCACATAAGCACCAAATCACATAGAAACTAGAAATCTTAGCTTAGATAAGCCATGGTCATGCACTCACCTCTTTGCAGGAAGATTCAAACCAAAAACAACGAATCCAACCTTCCTAGAAAGCTTCTAGATCCTTCCTAGCTTCCAAAACTCTCAAGAACAGCCAGGAATCTCACCAATCTCTTTCAAAAACTCAGGAACAAGGTTTTTCTCTCCTTTCTCTCAAAAACAACAAAGCGGCGACAAAATAAACTTCCAAAACCCTTCTTGTGTCGAAATCCACTTAAATAACCCGGTTCAATGGTTTCCTAAAACCAAACCGAACCAAAACGATAATTGAAATTGAACCGACCAAACCGGCCACAACTGGTGTCGATCGACACTCCCTCTGTGGTGTCGATCGACACCCTCACCAAAATTCCCAGAAAATGGTTTGCGGGTGTTACAATATAGGGTGACAAAATAGGAGCTTCTGTAAGAAAGGATCATATCAAGAAGTTTGAAGCTGAATTGGAGCCTGGAACTTGGAAAGTTATATCAACTTTTGGTTTGAATCTCTGTACAGGCTACTTGCGTCCTTCTCTTATAAAGTATAAGATCAGTACCAGATATGGTACCACAATTTTTCCTTCTGATAATGTATCTGATGATCACTACCTATCATTCACATCGTTTGATAGTATACTTGCTGGAAATCTTGACAAATATCTGCTGCTAGGTAATTTCATAATACATATATATTGTTACTACTTTAGAAGGGTGAATTTATTAATAGTTGTATTATCTATATTTACAGACGTTATTGGTCAAGTAGTCAGTTCTGGAGGGATAGAAGAAATCACAAGTCGTAACAACATTACCAGGAAGAAAATTGAGTTCGAGATAAGACACACTGAGTAATATTATAAATCTATAGTTATAGTTATAGATTTCAAAGCTTATACGTTAGACTAATTTTATATAATCTATGTTTGTTCAAATTCTTAATATAGGGATAAACGATTATCATGTACTATGTGGGAAACCTACGCTGAAGCTTTAGATCGTGCTATCAATGAGTCAAGTGATGGTATGGTTATGTGTTTCCTACGCTTTGTTAAACAAAACAGCTTCAAAGGTAACAATACGGATAATATTTATACATTTATTTTGTTAATACCAAAATTAATTGTAGAAACCCTTTAACTACTGTAACATATTTATATTTGATTTCAGAAAAACAATACATTGAGAATGCTTTCAATTCTTCTATCTTGATGATCAATCCTCAGTTACCAGAGATGGAGGCTTTTTAGAACATGTAAATTCAAAGAGCGTTGAAATTCTTTAAAAACAAAATGTTTAATAATTATTTACTATTTCTCCTTTTTATTATAGTCTTCCTGCGGATCAATTGGCTTTAACAATTACCAATTATGGTGGAAAGAGAGTTTATAACCCGTCTGGCTCCAAGAGTGGTCTTGACTTCCCTTTGCAAATGATCGCTGAAGTACTTGCTGAAACAGAGGTAGTTTACATTTTTTAATACTTTAACAATATATTAACATAATCTGTTTTGGAAAATCAATGTGGTATAAGCTTATGGATGTTATATTATTTTGATAGGTAGGAAAATGTAGAATCGCATGTACTATATCAGCAATCAATACAGATTGGGGTTGGTTCTATATTAGCTGTCGAAAGTGTAATAAGAAGGTTGATAAAGAGGACCTGACAATTAATTTGGAAGATGTCAAGAAACCAAGCAAACCAAGGTGGAGGTGTGAAACCTATAACGAGTGGGCCACGTTGATTGAGCCTAAGTAAGTCTTCTAATTAAGTTAAATTGTCATCTATTTTGAAATATGAATATTTGTTGGTTGATATATTAGATGATTTATTCCTCATTAGGTACAAATTACATGTCCACGTTTGGGACAAGAGTGGTGAAACCAAAATTTTCATGTTTGATAGTTGGGCATCAAAAATCGTGGGTGTTTCCGCAGCTGAAATACTAAATGGTTCATTTGAAGAGGTATATTTTAAAATTGTAGATACATGTTTTAACAAAATATGGAATCATTCACAATATCGAATATGCAGATTATGGATCCTACTATTATGATCCCTGATCAGATTAAGGCTGTGTGTGGGAATACATTTCAATTTCTGATATGTATTGCTGGGGACAATCTGTCTGGTGCTAATGATAGTTACAAGGTTGCTAATGTCTGGGAAGGCAATAAATTCATGGAAATTGGTAATGAAGCATCTGAAAATACTATAGACATAATTAGTCTCACCCATTCTGAACAGGTTTGCCTTTTTTTTTTATTATACATATAATTCTATATATCTATATACTAGTATCAGATACCTCTAATCTATATACTATTTTTCGTGCAGGCATCACTAATGATTACTAATGGCACTAAGCCTTATGAAACTGATCATTCTTTCAGTTCAACTCCTTCGTCGAAGCGCAAAACAGAATCGACGGATCCTAACATTGATCAATCATCTACAAGTAAGAAACAATGTTTCAATTTCTCTACTGACTTCACCGAAGATAAAGGAGATTATCTATAACATCCGTGAACCGGAATCCCGGTTTGGATGTGCATCGATCGATGTAGTAGGAGCGTCGGTCGATGCTGGCTCAATTTCGTGCGTTTTGACTTAAGTCAAACGCCGTGTTTTGGGCAAAGGGGAAGGGAAAACCCTTAAGTCGTTCCTTTTGGCTCATTAGACGACTTTAGGCGTTTTTGAGAAACGAAAAGAAGAGAGAGCTGTTCTTGAACGTTTTTGGTGATTTCTGGAGATTTGTGGCGTTTCTTGGTGAGATCTGTAGTTGGGATCGTTGTAGGAGCTTCCTAGGAGCTTGTTCTTGTTTGTTAGAGGTTCAGATTCTTCTGTGGCAAAGGTAAGTGCATGACCATGGCTTATCTAAGCTAGAGGACTCTTTAATCTGTTTGTTGTTTGATGTTAGACTTGTTAGATCGTTGCTATGGACGTTAGAAAGCTTTCTTATGGCTTGGGATCGAGTTTTGTGGTTTTAGGAACGAAGATCCGGTGAGAAGCTTCGGGGAAAACATGGTGCTCGACGTTGCGTCAATCGATGCATATCTTGCGTTGGTCGATGCAAGTGCGAGGACGGTGCGTAAAACTCTAGGATTTTCGTGTTACGTCGAGCATGCGTCGGTCGATGCAGACGGGGAATCGGTCGATGCAAGTTACACTTGCATCGGTCGATGCAGCTTCTGTGTCGATCGATGCTTCCCCATTTGGCATCGGTCTATGCATGTTGGCGTCGGTCGATGCCGACTCCTGGTTTGTTATTTGTCGTTTGTTGATTGTTCTGTGTTGGTTATTGATACTCTATTGCTTGTGTGTATACCCCAGTAGATGGGAGGATTGCCTTACTGAGTGTTTATAAAATACTCATGCATTGCAATATGTGTGGTGTGGTGCAGGTAAAGGCAAAGTGTGATCGTGGAATCAAGGTAATGAAGAGGAGGATGTTCTCGTGGTTCGCTTGGTTGTCTAGCTTCTGTTAGGATGCTAGAGTTGAGTCCTAGAATGTTGCTTAGGATTGCTGGTTCACTGGTTTATGTGGTTTGGATCATTAGTTTATGATTGCAATTAATACTAGATATTGTTCTATTGGTTATCATATTTATTGGATATTATTTATTGGTTATTGGCATTGTTATTTCGCTGTTGGTTGTGATTGTGGTTAGGTGGCTAGTGGGTATGGACCACTAGTTGTAGTTTATTTATTATATTATATTTATTATTTATTATTAAAAAAAAAGGGTCGGTCGTTTCATTATCCTACCAAGGATTTGAATGAAGTCATTAGCTGTGAAGATGTTGATCACGGAAAAGCATAGTCCTACTCCATGTTTGGTTTCCAATTATTTTTACATTTTTCATTTGAAAAATAAAAAGCATTTTTAAATGCTTAATTTAAAACTTTATTGGTTATTTATTTGGTTCAGTTTTCTCTATAACATTGCTTTGTTACCAATACATCACTATGGTATTTTTAGTGCTAATGTGATTGATTTGTTCTCAACTGAATTTTGTTAAAGAGAGATTTGACTATTTAGTTTTTTTTTCTTACTTTTGGAGATTGTACTAAATTATTAATTTACTAATATAGAAATCTTCAATATATTAAAATAAGGATCTCTTTCTAAAGACACATTGATGATGAATTAGACTTCTAAGAATCATAGTTTTAAATGGAGTATATGATGATGAAATCTACTTTGAAGTAGCAGCAGTTTCATCATGTATCTATAAATGTAAAAGACAATTTATACTGAGTCATTTTTTTATTGCAAAAGTAATTTTAATCGTTGAAATAATTTATTGTACATGCGATTAGTAAAAACTTTAATTCAAGCAGACTGTATAATTGAATATAGTTCATTATAAATATTAATTAATCAATTATGCATTATAGTTTTGATTTTATAATTTAATTACATTCTCAAATTTAACCAATGCATGTATGGATTCAAGTCCAAAAAAAAAAGCTTTTTCATATTTTCAAAGTCTTTGCATTGATTCTATCAATTTCGAACTGACATTACAAAATTGACATAAATTGTTTACGTAACTTCCAATCACTCTTCATATTCCTCTTTTCTAGATATATTCAAGATAAAATATTTACTCTAATCTTTCTATATAACTATTATCTAAAATATTCTAACCTCTCACCTTTCATCGTCTTTCTTCTTTCTAGAAAATACCCAAGTACCAAACAAAAAAATGGTTGCATACATAGAGGATTTGAATCCATCAATAGATAGGTTGAGTGTTGCTGTTAAAGTACTGAGGCTGTGGATACCCGAAATCATTATATGCAGCCTACCTACATATGTTTGATCTTGGTTGATGAGAAGGTAACAATCCATTTATATCCTGTTGAAACCTCTATGTATAAGTTTTTAAAATGCATTTTATCCATCATCTTCTTAAAATTTAAATCTGAAATTTGTTTTTTCTTATATTTTAGGGAAAAAAAGCTAAACTCTGAAGTCAATTTTACTTTGCTCAGTACATAGACGTGTTGCAAGAAGGACAATGTTTCTTCTTTACAAGTTCCAAGTTATTAAAAATCAGAATATCTACAGGAATTGTAACAATTCTTTCGAAATATTGATCACTATCCAAACTAGCATCACTCCCATCCCTCCTAGATCTCCAGACAACTTTTTTCATCTAATATATGCACTAACAGTTGAAAATGCTGCAGAAGATGAGAGAAATTGTTGTGTTGGTATAGATTAAATATACTGTTTAACTTATTTTCTAGAACATTATTAATCATGCTAATAAAACATTATTTTCTTAGATTCATCATGCTAATTACTTTTTGATTTTTTTGCTCTTTTCAAACAGTTTCAGATTTTTGTGGAATGGTGGTAAGAGTAAAGTGGGTTGTCAAATTTTGGAATCATGCTAATAAAACGTCGTCAAATTGTTTTTCTAGAAAATGAAGTTGGATTCAATGGTCTGAAAGATGTTCAACCCTTTCAGTAAAAAGTTCTGACAATTTTTTTAAAGAAGTACTACCTCATTTGATTTATTTTTGCCAATGAAAATAATATTAAATATTAAGACTGAAGTTGTGAATTTGTAATTTTTAACTGGAAAGTAACGAAGAGATTGAATGTATTGTCGTCAGTGATACATCACGGGAATTTGTTAAAAAATGAGAACAATATGTTGCAAGTCCTTCGTATGCAAGTGAACCAGTAGTGTGTCTGCTTATGTTTTGGAGAATCTCTGTCTTTGAAGGTATTAAGCAATATTTAAGCATTTGTTTTAGATAAGCCAATAGATCAAAATAATGATTTGTCACTTAGTTTTTTTTTAAAAGGTCGGCGTTGTCTAATGTCTCAATTAAGATGTTCTAAACTTTTACTTGGTAACGAAGCAAGACCGTTCACGACAGATCCGACACTGTAAGTTCATAAATTTTCTATACTATGACATTTTATTAATATGGAATCATTACTATAAGATGTTTCAACTATTATGTTCCTTTGTTTTCATGATACATCAGAAGATGAAGATTATAACGGCTTAGAAGAAGATGAAAGTGATTCTAATGACTCGATGTAACCTTAAGATTTGTTACCTTACTATTAATTTCGTTAAAAACTTTCATTTCCTTATTATTCGAATAAGTTCAGCTGTTTGTTGTTGTAATCTTGGACCTATTTTTGCGCATATTATGCCAATGACTCTTATCGAATCTTAAATTTATGTTCAAATATATCTTTTTACCAATTTATGCATAACAATTTTAAAGATACTTTCGACAGAGTATCTTCAATGAATGACAGATGCATGCCATTTTAAATTTGAACATAATTGACTATAAGTCTAAGACCAATGCATGTTATTTATAAAACAGTAAGATTTTGATTCCCATTGTTAACCTTTGTTTGTTTTCCCTACCTAAAATGATTACATAAAGTTAAAATTTTCAAAGATGGTATATGAATATTGACGCAAGATATCAGAGAATATATGCGGGAATTAAATATTATGCAATATAATTATTTACACGTAATTACCAAATCGTCGTAATTTTTAATTTATTAACAAATCGTCGTAACAATTCGTAAACGACGTATATTGTCTATAAAAGCAACCAATATATGACATTTGAGAAGGTACCTTCTATGCTTCCAAGGATTCTTCACGAAAAAAAAAATCAAAAACAGCAATCACACAAAATGGCTATCTATGATAGAGTTAAGGATCTTCTGACATGGACATCCGGGCAGAAGATTCAAGTGAAGGTCTTGAGGAAGTGGAGGACGGAGTCTGAGGAAGGTTCCACAATTCATCTAATCCTTTGTGATGTCTTCGTAAGTATCTATACATGATCTCCGTAAAATCATTTCTGTTTGAGAAAATATACAATTTATTTTTTCACTAATTGTTACATTTTTTGGATATAGGGTGAAAAAATTCAAACAACAATTACTCCGGATCGGTTCGAAATTTTCAACAATCAAATTGCTGAAAATGATTGGAAGATTTTTTTCTAATTTCTCTGTCTGTTACCATGAGAGACGTCTGAAGCACACTCAAAGTGATCATAAGATCATCTTCTCCAATGACACCATCGTGGAAAATTCAGAAGTTGTTTCTAACAATCACTTCTTTGATTTCCAAACTATTGACAGAGTTTTTGATGGATATCATTCTGTCACACAATGACCAGTAGGTAAGTTTCCATCATTTTATAGTCGTATTTGTACCTAAATATATTTTGATGGATCCGTAATAATAATCTAAGAACAATATTTCCGTTTTCTATCAGACATCATGGGCGAAGTGATCAATGTCGAACCAATGATCGATGCACATGATCCAAATGTGGAGGTTCCACTGAGATTGTGAGGATCTTACGGTTTTCAATCCGAGATTTGAGGTTCGTTAACATTTTCACTAAAATCTTATGTCAGTTATATATCAAGCAGTTTTTAACTTTTATATATACTGAAAGTATGTTTGATTGTTTCATAGTGGTATGGAGATACACTGTGTGGCCTATAATGAGACAGCCAGCTTTTTTACCAACAATTGGTTAGCAACAGGATGTTACCATGTTGTTGCAGTATTGCAGTTTTGGCATGCCAAATACCCAAGTTCCGGTAATTAAATTTTACTTTCTATAATTGTTATTTTAGACTGTTATGGAGAGTAATTTTAATTAGTACGATTTTGATCAGTCGAATGTTTAAACCACAACTTATATATATATATATATATTTTTTTTTTTGTCACCCAAACTGAATTAAAATTTAAACAAGGTTCTGTCCAAAGACAGAAAGACAGTGTTTTGCCAGAGAATCGGCTACAACATTAGCAGACCGAGGAATATAACGAAAAGAAAAGGATAAGAAGCTTGAAATTCCTACAAAGATATCAGAAATAACTCTGTGGATTTCCAGCAGAGCTGATCGGGCATTAATGGCTCTGACCAACTGTTGACAATCAGATTCAAGCAGGAAGTGAGACACTCCTGCACTGACCGCATCCAGAATAGCAGAAGGCCAAAGATTCCGCCATGAGAGGTGAAGAAACAAATTCACAAACCGCAGAATGAAGAGAAGTGGGTCCTTCTGCACTTGTTATCGTCCAACCTAGCCCCGCCGCCTTCAAATCACTTCTCCAAGCACCATCTGTTCTACAAACCAAACCCAACCTAGTCATTGGGACAGAAGAAGGAAAAACCCCTTGTCCCTGCGCTACAATTGAATTGGGCTTTTGCTTCTGCAACTAAGCGACGGACCACTCTTTTGCATCAAGGATAGCTTTTTGAAGTGTTTCTTCAGCACTACAGGTTCTAGCATTAAAGACCCGCTGGTTCCTGGCTTTCCATAAATGCCAGCCGATCCAGGGAGATAAAGGGCTCGATGCAAGCCCCGTGGGGGGGGGGGAGACATACCAAACGATTCACTAACCTCAGGCTAGAGTGAACCTCCTGCATCAGCGAGGCACTAAACCCCTCTACAAACGGGGCCTCCATCCACACTTTTGTAGCGAAAGGACAATGAAACAAAAGATGGAGGATGGTCTCCGGTTCTCCAAATCTCACACAAACTTCACTTACTAGAATATGTCTCAAAGCAAGCTGATGTCTTGTGGGTAATACTCCATGTAACGCCTTCTAGACAAACATTTTGACCTTGGGAGCCGTATGTAAAGCCCACACCTCCTCTCTCCAGTTCACTTCTTCTTCAGAGGAGACCGTAGAAGTAATACGGTTATCCTCGCAGACACTCAAATACCCAGACTTGGTAGAATACACCCCAGAGGGGCTACCCAGCCAAACTAACTTGTCCCCCATTCCAAGTCGACTTGGTTTGATCATCATGATTTCAGAGTAGAAGTTTGGGCATACCGCCATAACTTTATCCTTATCCCAGTCGACCGACCCTGGCAGAAACAGGTCCTTGACCACAAAGTCTTTACACCAGAATGGGGGAGGTCCCATAAGTCCTCTCACCTTGTTTGTACTGAGCCAAGCATCATGCCACACCTTAATGGTACTACCATTCCCCACTACCCAACCAAGCTTCTTCAACAATATATCTCTTCCCGCTAACACACTCCTCCACCCATGTGAGGCGGAACTTGGGCAGACGCTATCCAAGAACGAAGATGAGGTACAATACTTACCTACCAACACACGAGCTTGCAAACAAGTCGAGTTTGATAGAATTTTCCAAGCTAATTTTCCTAACAGCGCCGCATTGAAGTCTTGTAAATCTCTTAATCCCAAACCACCAGCCACTTTAGGTTGAGTAAGCTTATTCCAAGCTATCCAACACATGCCCTTCTTCTCCGCTTTTGAATCCCACCAAAATCTTGTCAACACAGACTGAATTCTCTTGCATAAAGAAACCAGTGAGAGAAAACAAGACATGGCATATGAAGGCATTGCCATCAATACACTCTTCAACAAAGTCAGTTTGCCTGCTCCAGAAAGAAAACGATTGGACCAAGACAGAGCCCTCTGGCGAATCTTATCCACAATAGATGAGAATAAATCCTTCTTCTTCCTGCCAAAATGTTCAGGCAAGCCTAAATATTTACCCACACCTCCTTCTCTCGAGATCCCCAAAAGTTGTTTCACTCTAAGCCGCCTGTCTTGTGGGGTTTTCCTAGAAAAGGAAATGGAAGACTTAATCACATTAATCTTCTGTCCCGACGCTCTTTCATACTTGTCCAGAACACTCTTGAGGGCCTTCCAAGCTTTGTCACTACTCTTGCTGAAGAACATAGTATCATCAGCAAACATAAGGTTATTAATCCGCGGACAACCTCGAGCCGCTCTGATTCCTGGTAGGGTTCCGGTATCCTGAGCCTTCTTACATAGACCTGACAGCACCTCACTATAAAGAATGAAGATGTATGGGGATAAAGGGTCCCCTTGTCTAATTCTCCTCACCGGTATAACTCTGCCTCTAGGTGTATCATTAACCAAAAATGAATACTTAACAGTGGTAATACACTGCATCACCCACTTCACCAAAGTTGGATGAAAACCTAGTCTCTTAAACACCGCCTCTACAAACTGCCACTCCACTCGATCATACGCTTTGCTCATGTCAGATTTGACTGCCATAGAGCAATGCTTCATCGCCTCTGAAGTCTTGAGAAAATGCAAGAGCTCGTGTGTGATCAACACGTTATCCGATATGGCACGACTAGGGATGAAGGCTGATTGGTTTACCGATACAATTCCATCCAAAACTGGTTGTAACCTGCGAGATAACAGCTTGGAGATAGTCTTGTAATAAACATTGCACAGCGCAATAGGTCTGAAATCTGCCACCTTCTTCGGACCTTGGCCTTTTGGGATCAACCTGATAAAAGTCTCATTAAGGTTATGCGGCATCACTCCAGAAGAAAAGAAACCCTGAATTTCTTTCACCAATGCGGGTCCCACTGCTTCCCAATTTGTTTGGAAAATACAGGCTGAGAAGCCATCTGGCCCCGAGCCTTGTCAGGATGCATATCAAACATGGCTTCTTTGATCTCCTGACCAGAGGGTTCCGCAATTAGTTTCTGATTGAGGTCAGTAGAGATACACGGAGACAAGGCTTCAGCAACCAACCCTTCCACATCATTCTCCACTCCTCTTGGTTCCGCAAAGAGCTTTTGAAAGTAGTCTGATATTACTGAGCCAATCTGGTGCTCTTCAAACAAAGCTTTCCCACTATCATCCTCCAAAACGGATAATTTACAGATAGCCTTCCTACCACGCGTGGCTGCATGAAAATATCCAGTGTTACGATCACCCAAACAAAGCCACAGTTGTCTGCTTCTCTGGCGCCAGAAGTTTTCTTCCTCTTTGTAACCTGCTTTGAGGGAAGCATTAAGTTGATTTATAAGAGATTCTTCGTTGATAGAGCTTGACATCGCCTGCTCCAATTCCTCCTGTAGCTTCTTGATCATCAACTGGCTATTCCTATGTTTATCCTTATTCCACTGCACCAAAGCCCTTCTGCAATTCGCAATACGGTTTTGGACAGAAGTAATGTCCTCCGCAAGCCAAGTATCTTCCACCAAATTCTTAACCTCTTCATTATCTCGCAACCGTCTGTCATACCGAAATTGCCCTCTTTTCTCCTTCCTGACCAGATTAAAATGAGTTAAGATGGGTCTATGATCCGACCCCTCATAGCGAAGATATCTGCTCCTACCACTGGGAAACATCTCAGCCCACAGACTATTGCTCATAGCTCTGTCCAGACGACAAGACACCACATGAGAATGTCGTACACCTCTCCAAGAAAAAGAGTTACCAGAGAAACCAAGATCATAAAGATCACACTCTGCCATAAAGGACAGAAACTCCACCAGCGACCACTCTGATCTCATCGGACCTCCTTTTTTCTCTGAATTATCAATAATGTCATTAAAATCACCACTCAAAAACCAAGCTTCATCCCGACTACTAGCCAAAGCTTTTAAAGCTTCCCACACCAGCTTCCTCTTTCCAGCATCAGGATCACCATAAACAAAGGTGGCAAAGAAGGTTTTGCCCTTGACTGTAATTGTAGAGTCAATGAAATTGTCTCCAGCAACCAGAATCTCCAGATCAATAAATAAAGCTAAGCCTCCACCACCATGTCCATGCGGGGGAACCAATCTGCTGTGTGAAAAATCTAAACCCTCAACCGCCTTCAAAGTCACTGACTCCACATTTTTAGTCTCCATTAGGAACAAAACATCAGGGAGAAAAAGCCGATGCATCTCCCTAATGCGGGGGAACACAACTTCTATAGTTATTGTACATAAGTATTTAGAGATTTATTTAATTGGAAACCGTATATATCTTTGGAATTAATAGGGCAAAGAATTGAACTCTACTCTACCCCGTTGGTATCAAGGATTCATTTTAATCCACCAGTTGCAGGAGTCCAAGATTTCAAGATGAGGTGAGTTGATCAATTTTAATTTTTATATATATTACAAAAAATAAAAGGATAAGTGACTAATATGATCCAACTGAAATTATGCAAGCTATAGTACAACCAAGCTGCTGAAGATGGTGGAAGTGATTGAGAGATATATTTTTTTTTTTGCTGTTTTAATAAGTAAACTACGTTTGTCCTTTATTTTATTTTTTTTTGTTAAGATTTGAATCTAAGTTATTAAAATCATAAATTATTAGTTGCATAACAAAATTATTTTCTTATTGTCAGTTTCATTTAGTTCAAACTTATTGTTTTCTGTTTTAATATTATAGATATACTTTTATAATATATATAATATATAACTAATAACTTATCGATATATAACTAATAACTTATATTAAACACCTTAAAACATCTATATATAAAGTAAACATATATAGAATTATAGTATAGATTTCATATGGAAGATTGTAAACCAATTATTTAATACAAACAAGTATATTTACTGTTACGTAATCTTACTCAGATAAAACATTGTTATGTATATATATATATTACAAAAATAACTGTAAAAAAGTGGATGATGATTTGATTTGTATCTTAATCAAATCTTCACAAAATCTATCTAATGGAATGTGCATATCTATACAAGATTTTAACATCTAATGGAAATAAATATAAAATAAAATAGTGGAAGCCAGTCTACGTTTCACATATGTACACGAAGGGACTCTTCCGATTCTCTTCTCTTCCAAAAACCCTATAACTATCCAAACACATTTCATGTAAAAAAAAAAACCTACTTCCAATCTCTCCAAACCCAAAACAAATTTTATATATTTTTAAAAATGGTTATCACAAGAATTGTTGATCTCAGTCATGGAAGGAACGATTGGACGATCATCGCTAAGGTATTGAGTACTTGGAAGACACATGATTTTTTCAAAAAAAGGGTCATGCTCTTGGTGGATAAAGAGGTAAATCTCAACTTGGTATATTCTTTATATCCATTTTATAGCCAAAGTGTCTGTTTGATTGCATGAAAAGTGACTCTAAGATAATTTTGATTTTGGACATGCAAGGGTCACACGATTGAAGTAACTTTAATCCACGATCTGCGATTAAAAAAATTTCCAAAATATATTTATGATGGTGAATGGTATTGGATTGATAAATTTAAAGTGATCCATCCAACTCTCAGAGAGAGAAACACAACACATCCTTACCAGATCAGACTTATCGAGGAAACTGAGATGATTATAAAAGCAGATGAGGGCGAGGGTGACTTCTATCGCTTCAAAGACTTTTTAGACATTAAAAATGGCAGATCGTTAGACGGTTCATCTTTTGGTAAGTCCATTCACTTTACCAAATTTCTAATTCGTTTTCCTGATCATATTTACATATATTAGTGTTAACATATATTTATTGATATTATTACAGTATAGATGTATGTGGATGTATAATTGATGTGAAGCATAAACCTAACGATGGTAGTGCCAACGGTTATAATATAGTACTCTTTACTCTCATCAATGGCAGGTACTATTTTTTGGTTTAAACTTTAGTCTATGTGTTGTTACATCTCCATATGTTCTTATTGATTTTTACTCCATCAATTAGAATTATCATATTTAGATACTAAGAAGATAATAACCTGTGTTATATTTTTGAAAAAAAAATAGGAATGATAAGCTCAAGTGTTGTGCAAAAGGATTGTATGCTTACTATTTCATGTATTGTTGGAGATTAAAAGGATGTCATCTCACATACAAAACCGACCCAGTGTTTTGTGTTTTACGTTTTTGGAATGTTGGTGTTATTGGAGGTATGTCTCGATTTTAGACTTTATTGTACTAAATTATATGATCAAATTTAATTGAACATTTTGACTATGATAGGGAAACAATGCATTGTCAATTGCAATGGCTCATCCAGGATCTTCATAAAACCAAACATTGCTGGCTTAGAAAATCACAAAACAAAGTAAGCTTTATTAATAAATATTTATAATCTCTTCTTAATATGTTCAGCTCTAAAGAAATTGTTCATATATTCATCTCTGAATTCGCGGCGTCGTATTACATAAGGAACCTGATGGGACATCATGATGAAGCCAATGGAACATTTGCATAAGGAGATCAAGGATAAAGTTGTTTCTTATAAGTGAAATCTATGCATCTACCTTTTTATGTATTAAACTCTAAGTGTTGTTGTACCATGTTCTTTTGTTTTGTTGTACTCTGGATTTTACCTCTGTTTAGATAATTATGTTTGGTATGTTTTTATAATCTATACAATCTCAATCCCGGAAACCTTTTACTGTATAAAGAAATGCATATATGCATTACACTTATTACTTTCCACAATTGATTATAAAATTTATCTAACTAATTAATCTACTAATTAACCTAATTATTGGCGAATTATATCAAAGAAACTAAATTAGGAATAAATATCTTTTTAATTACTATTGTAATTAAACGCCATCACAACAACTAACAAAATTATCTTTCTTCCTCTCCTTCTATGCAAACAGGTTTTTTTTATTTATTTTAGTTTACACAATTTTTCTAAAATATGAAACGGAGGAAAGATGAATATGAGAACAAAACTCATAAACCTCCACAATTTTCAAAATTAGAGAAGAAATTTCGGATAACTCCATCTTCTGAAAAGGAAAATCCATCACAGCCATTTCTTGGATCTAAAAATACAGTCCCTATTAAATCTGCACTTCGTCGAGTGTTGAAGGATATTACAAATATCACTGAAGGTAATAAAAGTGTTAGCAAATCTACACAGCAGGCAGAGAGGAGGTCAACATGTGAAAAAAATGGCAAAAAAAATTTGTTTAACACCATCCACTTCAAGAAAAGAACTCCATGGTATCTCTTGATAGTATAGATATATATTGTACATAATAATCTAAGAACATCAATTCAAAGCATTTTTTATTGTTGGTCAGGTCCTGTTGATGCATCTCCTAAAAATCTTGCATCTAATAATACAGTCCCTATCACTGCTGTATACGGTCGACTGTTAAAGGATTTAACAAAAATAAGTGACAGTAATACAAGTGTTATCAAATCTACAGAGCGGTCACAAAGGAGGTTAACATATGAAAATTCTATCGGAATCAATATACTAACATCATCGGCTTCAAGAAAAATCCTCCATGTTATGTACCTCTTAATTATAGATTATAGATAATTATTGAACTCCATTAATCCATAATATTTCTTATGTTGCTAAGGTTTTGAATATGCACCTCCTACCAATAATGATTTTGGAGATTTTGATACACCTAATGTATACAATTCTCCAATCCGGCGTATGTCGTCTCTTACAAATAAAACAAGGATCAGTCCATGTTCAAAAGCTTCTATTTACGTATATTCATATAATATTTTTTATATATTGCATACTTTATAATTTAGTTCTAATACACATATTTTTTGAAACATAATATAGATACAGGCAATAGATCAAATTTGTCATAAATCATTGACACTCATAGCAGAGATTCTGTAAATACTAATCAAGCAGGCAATATGAATAAAGGAGTTACCTTGAATGTCTTTACTCAAAATACAACTCATTCGTTGCTACCAAGTATCATAGATCCAAGTGACAACATCAGTAAAAAACAACAAACTAGATTTGGTAAACAATTTTATTTCCAATTATTTAGTCTATTTAGTAATTTATTCTATTCAAAATCTCGAAAAGTGTTTATTTTACTAACCCCCCTAATTTTTAAACCAGGCAAATTAAGTGTTTCTTCATCTTATCCTTCTGAGGATAACAATACTATCAGTAAATTCAGAGATTTGGATAACACATCTGATCAAGAAGACAACTCAGAACTTGAGGATTTTGTTAGTGGTATAGTTCTCATTGTCTCTACTAATTTACACTCAATACTTATTCAATTCATTATATATATCTAAATAATGTTGTTTGTCAGATGATTCAGATGATTGTAGTAGTCAAGAAGATGAACCTGATGACCCATCTGATGCTAATGATTCTGACTCTGATTCAGAGCCGATTTCAAAAACTATTGAAGATAAACAGAAAGAAGCTAAATGTCGTTATGAGTTCCTAAATCTTTTTGATGAGGCTTTTCAAAAGGTGTTTGGTAAACCTAAACCAACTGTCAAGGACAAATATAAATTGCACGGAGAAACAGAAGACGAAGAACCCAAAAGATGGTATAGTTAGCAAAATTTTGTTTTATTCTATATCGGATAGCGAGTTTCGAACATATTTAATAAACAGACTTTTTGATACTTTCAGCTTATGATGATGGCGGTGATCCTATCTACACATGTAAGGATTGTGGTGCTATTTTCTGGTATGGTGAAAGATTAATTAGGAGGAAGAATACAAAAACACCAATATACAGTGGATGCTGCATGCATGGACAAATTAAACTACCAACGTTGAAAGAATCTCCACCTTTGCTGTTGTGGTTATTAACATCTGATGATGACTTAGCCAAACATTTCCGAGACAATATCAGATCTTATAACATGATATTCTCATTTACCTCTATAGGAGGTAAAGTCGATCGTTCAGTAAAAAAAGGTCGAGGACCTTCTATGTTTGCTCTGCAAGGCAAAAATTATCATCTAATGGGTTCTTTGAAACCCAAACCTGGCGACTATCCAAAGTTTCAACAGTTATATATTGTTGATACTGAAAATGAAGTAGCAAACCGAATGAATATAATGAGGTAAATCTAAATCCAAAAATTTATTTTTCAAATAATTTTACATTTTTTTCCATTTACACGATTTGATCCTTTCTTATTCTAATTCTATTTTCAGTAAAGGTAAAGATGATGAGAATACATCCGAAAAGAGAAAGTTCAAAGAGGAAATTGTTGAAAAACTGCAGAAGATGTTGAATGAGATAAATTCTTACGTACAACATTTTCGTTATGCAAGAGATAGGTTTGCTTTGGAAAAAGAAAAAGCAAATTTCCATATGCGAATCGTGTCTACACGTGAGAAAGATGGCACCAAATATAACTTGCCTACTGCTTCTGAAGTTGCTGCATTGATACCTGGAGGTTTCCATAACGAAATGAATAAGCGTGATATAGTGGTTGAAATGCAATCTGGTAAGTTGAAAGAATTCATGAGTGTCATATATCTTATCTTTCTCTGCAATATCCTCTTTTATTCCCACTCGGTGAAGATGGATACACATTGGGTTTTAAAAAGCTGGTTAAAAAAGGATCAAAGAAGAAGAAGCGAAAGGATATAAGTATGAGGCAGTGGTACGCGTATAGGCTACACGAGAGGAAAGATGAGAAACATATATTATTCTGGTCTAAGCCTTTATTTCAACAGTTCTTGGTTGATACTTATACTATGATTGAGTCTAATCGTCTCCGGTACCTAAAAAAAAAACATAAGAAATTAAGGAGTTCAAACATAGAGGAGGTTCAGCAAGTAGCGGATGATGAAGAAAATGATCTCACAAATCGTAGTAACAGAGTTGTTATTCCACCTTCTTTCACCGGTGGACCAAGTTATATGAGGCAAAATTATTTGGATGCTATGGCTACATGTAAACATTTCGGGTTCCCAGACCTTTTTATAACCTTCACTTGCAACGCGAAGTGGCCAGAAATCACAAGATTCGTCAACTAGAGGAATTTGAAAGCTGATGATCGGCCTGACATCATTTGCAGGATTTTTAAGATGAAACTAGAGAAATTTATGGATGATTTAACTAAAAACATATATTGGGCAAAACAATTTCAGGTAAATCTCTTCGACTAATATCTTACATTTTAAACTTTTTTAATATGTTTCATTGAATAGATTATAAATATTTAAAAACATAATCTATTTTGCAGCTATTTATCAGATTGAGTTTCAGAAAAGAGGTCTTCCTCATGCTCATATTATTGTTTGGATGGATAAAAAACTCAAGTTCCCAACAGCCGATCATATCGGCAAGATAATTTCGCTGAAATTCCAGATAAAGATAAAGATCCAGAACTCTACGAAGTTGTCAAAGAATGTATGATTCATGGTCCCTGTGGAAGTGCGAATATGAACTCTCCGTGTATGGTTGCAGGAAAATGTTCAAAATTCTATCCTAAGGAGTTTGTTGATACAACAAACTTAGACATAGATGGATATCCAATTTATAGGAGGAGGGATGATGGTCGTTTTATAGACAAGAATGGTTTCAAGTGCGACAAGATATATGTCGTCCCATACAACATAAAACTTTCTCTAAAGTACCGAGCTCACATTAACGTCGAATGGTGTAACCACACTGGATCGGTCAAGTACTTATTTAAGTATGTGCACAAAGGTCAAGATCGTGTTACTGTATCTGTTGAGGCCGGTCAAGAAAAGGATGAAACAGAGTATACCTCCGACGGTGTCAATATTAACTCATCAAAAAAAAGGATGATGTTCAAGATTTCTTTGATTGCAGGTTTATCTATATTACATTCTAAAACATGTTTAAATAGTTTTATAAGATGATACCCCGTGAAATGAACTGAATGATATGAATTTTTACATTTTGCAGATATGTTTCCGCATGTGAAGCTTCCTGGAGGACGAATCAGTATCCTATACACTATAGAACAACACATGTTTTCAAACTTACATTCCATGAGGAAGGGAAGCAACCTGTTTTCTACAAAGATGGCGACAAGCCAACTACCATATCAAATCGCCCAACTCTTGATCACACGATGTTTACCGCTTGGTTTGAGTTGTGTCTAAGGGATGAGGAAGCAAGAAAGCTTACATATGAACATATTCCAAATAAATAAATCTATGATAAAAAGGAGAAAGAGTTTCGTCCGAGAGGTAGAATTGGTTTCTCTATTGGGCAAATCAATTATGTGCCACATAATTTAGAAGTTCCTACCATCTTCGAATTCTCATAAACAACAAAAAAGGTCCTACCAGTTTCAACGATATCAAAACTGTCAAAGGTGTTGTTTATAAAATCTATATAAAGGAGCATGCTTTGCTCTAGGTTTGCTAGACGATGACAAAGAGTATATTGAAGGCATAAAGGAAGCTAATTTTTGGTGTTCATCAAAGTTTTGTTGTAGACTTTTTGTGATAATGCTTACATCTGAAAGTTTAACTTCTCCTAAAACTGTACGGGAAGAAACATGGAAAATCCTTTCAGAAGATATTGAGAGAAAAGAAAAACAGAGGAGACAACGTTCAAGTATATTTTTACTTCTATAGCTTAATGTCATTTTACTATATATCATTAATTAAATATATGATAGCTTAATTTAATTTCTCTAACCATATGGGTAAATATTTTTTTGGCTAGACTTTTGTTTGTCAGACCTGGAAAAACAGAAATTGCTACTAAGAGAGTTACAGAAGCTATTGAAAAGAAATGGATGTTCATTGAAAAAATACAAGCTTATGCCACACATATCCCTTGAAGATGTAACATTGCCTAATCAGTTGATAATGGATGAACTCAACTACAACTGTGAGGATTTAGCAAAGAAACATGCTGGTTGGAAAAAGATGCTAACAGAAGAATAGAAGAAGATCTATGATGAGATAATGGAAGCTGTAATCAATGACAAAGGTGTTGTCTTTTTTTTATATGGATTTGGAGGAACAGGGAAAACATTTTTGTGGAAAGTATTGTCTACAGCAATAAGATCAAACGGTCATATTGTTCTCAATTCAGCATCTAGCGGTATTGCATCTCTACGGCTGGAAGGAGGAAGAACAGCTCACTCTAGGTTTGCGCTTCCTTTAAATCCAAATGAAACTTCTACTTGCAACATGTCACAGAGCTCAGAACTTGGTGTGTTGGTTAAAGAAGCAAAGTTAATTATATGGGATGAAGCTCCAATGATGAGTAAATACTGCTTTGAGACATTCGACAGAAGCTTGAAAGATATTATGAGGAGTAAAGAAGAAAAATTGTTTGGAGGAAAGTTGTCCTTTTTGGAGGTGATTTCAGACAAATTCTTCCGGTTATTGTTGGCGCAGGAAGGGAAGCGATTGTCAATGCATCATTAAACTCTTCATACTTATGGAATCAGTGCAAATTTTTAAGACTGACAAAGAATATGAGGTTGCTTCAAGACATTGGTAAACAAGAGGCCAGCGAGATCGAAGAGTTTTACTCCTATCTTCTTTATTGCAAGCTTTTTCTGCCTCAATCTTTCATCAATATCTTCTTCCATCTTTACTTCACTGCAAAGCTTTTCAATGCATCTATGTTTTTCTCTATCTTTGTGGAGCAAACACTCTGCTTCCTTTGTTCTATCATCACTCATAGTCTTCTTCTCTGCATTACTACCATTTACATCATCATATCTTTGCCTTGTCTTTTCTGTTGTTTTGCAGTTTCATCATCCTCTTCACTCCTTTGTTTTTGATCATATTAAATCAAACAGAGAAAAAAAAAACAGAAACTAAAGCATGTATCATCCAAAAGCCAGGATCAGCAGGAGCCATCTCAAAAGCCATCTTATAAGCACTGATGTGAAAAGTATCTGCAACTATCTCAGAACCAAAAGTTACTATAGTGGAGATAAGAAGCAAAAGGTTTGTTTTGATTTAAGTTATACAAGTGAAATAACAAGAAATATGGGCAGTGGCATCTACCTTGAGATAAATGAAGCGGTAGAGAAAACAACTTGGAACGTAGCTGTCAAGTAGCAACTGGCAAAGGAAATGAAATGGGCATAAGACATCAACAAGGAAACGAAATCCCTGAAAACAAATATCATCACAAAGAGTACCTGTTCCAAAGATTGACAAGTCGTCCGGTTATCCAGGTCCAAAAACTGGTACCAATTCTTTTCCACTCTCTTGTATACGGTTCCAATCAAAATTTGTATTTTGATCAAGTTCTCTTTTGGTAGTTGTCATTTTATTCTGTGAACATTAGTACCAAACATCCCAAGAAACTTAAAAATTATTCAGATGAAAGCTGTTCTATCAGTATAGGATATCTTTTAGCAAAGAAGATGATCAGGCAGTATAAACTGGAAAACAAAGACAGGTGAACTATAAAACCTAAGCTTTGAGAAATGAAAGCTCTTAACTTAAGATGAACATGCAGCGCAAGGAATAGTGAGAAGCAAAAAAAAAATTATCTTTGGTTAGATGAATTTCTCACTGATTGTGAAGTTGTGTCCACAACAACCATCACTTTCCTCCCACTCTCAACTTGAACTGCTCCTTCACCATTCTTATAAGCTTCCTCTGCTTTCAGATTCTTACTATGCTTTGAACCATTCTTTCTTGAACCAGAAGCACTTCCTTCATCTAATAATTTGCTCGACGATGATCCACCTTTGAATGATTATCAGTGCCATAACATGAGAATCAAAATTTAATAACTCTAAAGCCCTAAGCCCTAACAGAGATGAAGTTACAGATCATGCCTATAAACCTAGGAGCCTAGGACCTAGAAAGAAAGAAAAAAAAAGGTTAAAGAACATGAAAAAAACTCCCAAAATACGCAGATCCGATGAATAAGTAAGGTAAAAGAAGAACTTAAGGTTTACCTTGAGCTTCTAACCAAACAAGACAGTCGATTACACATAAGAATACATGAAAGACGATTCCTTCTCACTGGATGAGTAAAAGAAACAAAGAGAAGATAGTGAAATCCGATCGAGAAAACTACAAAACCAAATCCAGAGATTTTCAGTCAGAAACATGAGAAGTGAAGGAACAAAGGGAATCACGCTCTCAAATTCCAAATCAAACACTAGTAGAGAAAGAAAAGAGAGGGAGAGAAAGAAAAAAAGAAAAGAAATCCCTGACAAAAGTGTAGTATTGTGTTTCTTTGTATCTGAGAACCAAAATACGTTCAAATCCAAATTAACACAAAATCTAATGAATATTGAATAACGCTAGATTTTAATGGATTTTTAAAAATAAACTATTCAATAACACTGGATTTCTAATCTATCAGATTCTTTTAAAATCTACAATTCAATAACACCCCCTAAAAATCAAAAATTGTGTCAATTGATTACTATGTCGGAAGTTGAATTAAATTGGAGTTAAATAAGAGATGAATCAGTTATTGATTGTGCCATGATTTATCCCTAATCGGTGTGAGAAATTTTAGGAATATAGTTTTACAGTTTTTCTCTCATACACAGAAAGTTTCGCATCAGAGAAGAAAAAATTGTTTTCCTACTAATAGTTAATATTTAATAATAACATTTAAAAATTTGTTAATTATCAGATTTGTTTTTTTTTTTTGCACGATCTTAGCCTCTTAGGTTTTATTTAAAATTATTATGTGGTTTAAATTAGAAAATAAAAATCTCTGTGGCAGTATATGATTGGCCAAATGACTTGTGCTTTATAGGATAAAAGATACTAGGAGTTGATCCGTCCTACAGGGAAGTTTTATTATCTAATTATTTTTATTTTATTTGTTATTTGATTTTTGTTATTATTTATGCTTTTGTTTTTATGTTGTGATTCATTGGTTTGGTTGTTTTTTTTTAAAGTGGAGTATTTTTGTAACATTAATTATAATATAATTGAAAATTTTGAAATAGTTATTGCATTTGTATTCAACGTCATTGATGCTGCACATGATGGTTGATCGAACAACCGCCAAAGTAGGGTAATTGAGTTGTAGTTTTGTTACCCAGACTCCATGTAATAATTTTTTGTCTTTTTCTAGCATTGATCGGTCTTTGTTTTGCTTTGTTTCCAGCCCAACTTATCTAACCAGAGTTTTCCTTCCACAATATTGTTTCTGCATAACAATTACAATTTTGTAAAGGTAAATACTATTGTTGTTCGTAAATATTCCAATCCTGAATCTGTGTTTTTTTATGAAAATATTCTTGAATTCGTTGTATGTAGTGTGCCTCCACACTTTGACTTGCGAGGTATTTCTCCATGAGGTATTTGTCTCTATTTATTGTTGATAATGGATTCATATTTTGCGGCCTTAAGTTGATATTCTTGTATACTCGATTATCTCGGGCTGCCTTTGCAAGTTTTGGTGATGCTTCCAATATATGTCTTACATTTTTGGGGGAAACGCGAGCAACTCGTGCCATTATATATTTCCGAGGATGTCATTTGGGAGTTTTTCTAGAGTGTATGGTTTTACTTGGTACATTTTTTGTATGTTTCTTCTTAATTGTTTTGGTCATAATTTTTCATGTACTTTATAATGTTGATGTGCGTTGGAGTTATGGCTTAATTGTTGGTTTTTCTTTATTGTTGGTTAATTGTGTGTTTTATATTGAGGTTTTATGTAGTATTGCCGTTATCTCTCTTACTCATTATTTTATCATATCATTGTCTGAGTAATTGTGTTTAGTGGTGTTTTTGTTTATAATCCACTCTCTGAGTAATTTGTTGTGTGGCTTGATCTCAAAAAAATTTTAAATTTTGTTTTAAATATGTTATGAACTTGTTGGTCTATACTTTTAAAATTTAAGACATATACTGTATTGAAGTTGTTGATTGTCTCCGAATTAATCATTTGCTCTATTTTTTTGTCCTAAATACTATTAATTATTATAATGTATTAAAAAAGAAGTAGTTTTCAGAGAAAAATGTTTTTTAGGTAATTTTTTTTCTTTAGTGTTTTAATGAAACCACCTTTAATTTGTATATCAGATTACAATAACCTAAATGTTTTTGTTAATAAATTTTTTTTGTCTTTATTCATGGATCTAGAATATAGATGTTGTTGCTAATATTGTGGGCCTTTTTAATATATTGGTCTCAGAGTTGAAGATTATTTGTGTTTTTTCTTTTCAAAATTAGAAATTAGAAATAAGAAGTAAAACATTTGGGTTTAATATGGGCCTTTCAAGTGTTATGAACAAATAAATTAGAAACTGATTAGTGGGTTAGTGTTTAAGAATAGGCCAAAAAAAACTAAAGAATTAGTTGAATCGTATTCACACAATGTTTTTTTTTTAATATTAATAATAATGGCATGAACCCTGAATAACACAAAAACAAAAACAATCATGGTCTTTTTATCAGCTTTTATGTGATACTAGGATTTCACCCGCGGTACACCGCGGGACTAAATTATAAATTATTGTATTTTAATTAATAACTTTTAATTTATTTATTTTTCAAATACTCAATTAACTAATTTTTGTCTAATTAATTTAGAATTTTTTTTAGAATTTTTTCTTCTTCTTCTTACGTTTTATAAAGTTTATAACCTAATTACATTAAAAATTGTTATTAGATAGAATATAAAATTTTAGATTTGTTTTGTTCTCTAGAATTAAACAGAGGTATATGCCTCTATAATATGTTAGTGTATAATTTTATGTGTATTTTTTTTTTTGAAATATTAAGAATGTGTTATAGTATGTATAATATTTTGTAGTTCATATACTAAATAATTTAGAAGTTAATTTTTGTGATTACAAATCTATAGTATATATGAGATAAACTAATAGTGTTAGTGTTGGTTATATAGTCCAAACCGGCCATGCTAGGCGGATCAAGCAACATGTTCAAAGATTTTAATCCGCAAAAACTTATCATACGAAACCCGTGAAGTAAAAATTAGTTTTAAATATGTAATAAAAATAAAAATAAATATATGAGCAAGCAATATCTTTTATAATTTATTATTATTCCTTGAATAAGATATCAAATTAAATGGTAAATATGTTTGTTACCTTTTAAAATCATACAGTTAGTTTTTTGAATCATTTTTTAAATTCAGAATTTATGTAGAACAATTACACCGAAATTATTGGCATTTGCTCTTATAACAGTTAACCGAATGTATGTAAAACACTTAGTTTCTACAAACAATCTGAATTGTATGGAAAGTTTATTACCTATAACGAATTCTCTTTTAAAAATTACATTTTTTCTTTAATTAATATAATTTTTTTTGTTAAGTAGGACCATCTTGCTAGACTACCAATCAGGCATAAAAACCACTTGGTTATCGTGAGACTATCATAATTAAAGACAAAAATTCTGAATTCAGTATTATAGGAAGATATGGCATTAAAACAAAATTAAAAGAAACAATTTATTTTTCTTATAGAGTTTTTTAAAAATAATAAATTCTCTAAAATAATTATATTCATAACCACATTATCATTTTGCTTTAATTTCGGAATTTTAGCTATCACATTAACTATCTTTTGTTATAAATTGTCTAATTTGGAAACTAAGAAATTATAACCATAAGAGATTTTAAGTGTAATTACCGATTTCTTTAAATTAGATATGTTTTTTATTGTCAAAAACCTAAAATATATTTTTAATATAGATAAAGAATTATAGTTATTATCAAAACATAAAAAAATAATGAATATAATTTGCCTGAATTAAGAAAAAAAAAGTATAGAAGACGATAACTAAGACTTCTCTATTTTTGTTTTGATTCATCTTGTCATGTTTATGAACATATATTTTATACAAACCAAAATATTTGTGAAACTAAAAGCATTAAACATTTATGAAATAATATTGCAATTTTGTAAAACAAATCTAGGGAATATTTTTTTATAATATTGTTTTGTAAAATTGGAAATTTAATATTAATTAAATTAATTGTAAACTTAATACATAATATTAAAAGGAGTGGTTCCGATTGTTTTGGAAATATTTTTAGGATGGAAAATCTTGTTTTCAAAAATGGAAATTTAATATTAATTAATTAACTTTAAAAAAATTAATAATTAATGCCAATGGCATGTTTGTAAATAGGTATAAACTTCAAGATTTATTTCGTAAATGTCTCCAAAAATGTATATATAGATTTGAGTACTACAAAACTTTCTTAGACCATCTCCATTAGGCGTTTCTTAAGATATGAACTTGAGAGAAAAACTATAATTAGAAAATCGTATAAATTTCTTTAATAGAAGATAAACTTCCTTAAAAGTTTTTTCTTATTTTAGAAACTTTGGTGAGTGTTTTTACATTATTCAAAAAACAAACCAAATTAATATTTTTATGATTTTAATTGTAAGAAACTCATGTTAAGAAACTAAGAGCATCACCATCGCTAGTCTCTATATTTGGGTTTCTCAAATCAAGTCTAAACACAACTTTAAGCTAAAATATAAATTATAATAATATATATTTTAGAAGTAATTCAATTAGGCCTGGGCGTTTTACCCGTACCCGATTACCCGAACCGTATCCGATCCGAAAAACTCGGATACAGATATGTACCGAACCGAAGACAATAACCGAATGGTTATTGATTTATCAATCCGTCGGACATCGGACCGGATCGGATAAAACCCGAAATCCGAAGAACACCCGAACTCATCTGATTCCCTTTTCCTTTTCTCTCTCGATCCTCCGAGATACATCAATCTCCACTTCCCTTATCTCTCGCGATTCCTTCACCGGTTATCTCTCACGATTATCTACATATATAAAGGCAAAACCCTTTCCATGGAATCCCTAATACAATTCTCGTCGCCCCAGTTTTCTACATCGAAGGCATCAAGAAATCGATATATGTAAGTCTATGATTCATATTCTTTCTTAGTTATTCTATTATTCTTCTTTTTCCTTGAGAGGAATTCAAGTTGGTAGTGAAATATGTATTTTAGTTGTTTAATTTTGTGTTTTAATTTGCTTGATTCTAATGGTTTGCTTGATCCCGATTATGAGTATTATTGTTCTCTGTTCTTGTTAAAAGTGAGTATTATAGTTCTCTTCTCCAGTTAGAAACAAAGTTATGATCCGTATAAGTTTCTTTTTCAAGTTCAGATAGAAACAAAAGTTTGATCGAGTAAGTTGATTTTTCATGCTTCGTATAAGTTGATTTTTCATGCTTCGTATAGAAACAAAAATTATTATTGTTTAGATAGAGGAGTTAACTCAGTCCCGTATTGTTATCCGTATTGAGTAGTGATCCCGTATTGAGGAGTTAACTAAAATTTTGATTGAGTAGTGATCCGTATCCGTATAAGTTTGTTTTTCAACACTACTCAATCCCGATTCTTAGTAGTGATTAGTATTGTTCTCTTCTCCACTTAGAAACAAAATTCATATGCTTCGTATAAGTTGGTTTATTAACTTGCATTCTTTTTCTTTTTAGATGGATTCCTCACCAATTACAGACAACATTGACAAGGAGAAAGCTGACCCAAATTTGATACCTGAGAGTGGAAATAAAAGGAAAGATGGTCCAGCAGTTGAAACAAAAGGAGGCTCAACACAACCGGACCAACCAAAGAGAAAGCCGAGTACAAGATCTACTGTCTGGGGACATTTTACAAGATTTGATGACAATGTTAAGCGATGTAAGTGCAATTACTGCCACAAGTCTTACGGTTGTGATCCAAAGTCAGGGACTTCTCACTTGAAGGCTCATATGGAGAGCTGCAAGCATTTTCAAGCATGGAAGCAGAGACAATCACAGACTGTGATTAACAGTCAGGGACAACTTCAGAGTGGAAAAGTTACTGAAGAAGTGTTCAGGGAGGCTTCAAATGAGATGATTGTGCTGTCAGAGCTGCCACTTGCTTTCATTGAAAGCATCGGTTGGAAGCATTTCTGCAACAAAGTCAACCTCTACAAGCCACATTCGAGAAGAACAGCTACAAAAGACATTGTTAGAATGTATGTGGAGATGAAAGCAAGTCTGAGAACTTGGATTATTGCTAGTAAGCCAAGAGTCTCTTTGACAACTGACATTTGGATTGCTAAAGCTACAGGTGCTAGTTACATGGTGATTACAGCTCACTTTATTGATGTTTCTTGGCGATTGAGGAAGCTGATTATTGGGTTTAAGTACATTACCGATCACAAAGGAGCAACAATATCACGAGTTCTTCTTGACTGTTTGGCTGAGTGGGGCATAGAGAAGATTTTAACTGTGACAGTCGACAGAAATATCAGGAGGCATTCAGCTTAAGGAACATTGAAGCATTTGTTTTAAATGGAGAGAGTATGCATATGAGGTGTTGTGCTCACATAATCAATTTGATTGTTAGGGACGGTTTGCATGAGTTGAGTGAAAATGTAACGGCCATACGCAATGCAGTTCAGTATGTGAGGTCTTCTACTTCAAGATGTGATTCCTTTGAGCAGAAAGTTGTCACAGGGAAAATGACTAGAGGGAGCTTACCATTGGACATCAAAACAAGGTGGAATTCAACATACTTAATGTTGTCAAGAGCTATTGATTTTAGATTGGCATTTGATAGAATGGAGGCGGAGGACAAGATGTACAATGACTACTTCAATGAGGTCGAGAATGGGAAGAAAAAGATTGGGCCGCCTACAAGAACTGGTTGGAGTGATGTAGAAAGGTTAGTGAGATTTCTAATCATATTCTACAATTCTACTTTGGTTGTGTCTGCTTCAACCTCAGTTGCTTCTTATAAGTGCTATGGAGAAATAGTGACTATAGAGAGGAATTTGATGTCACTTAGCAATAGTATTGATACTGATTTGAAATCAAAAGCTGATGCTATGTTGTTGAAATTCGATAAGTACTGGGATGGAATGAGAAACATCAATGTTTTTCTGATTGTTGCAAGTGTGTTTGGTCCACGCAAGAAAATGCAATTTGCTAAGATGTGCTTTGACAAGCTTTATGGGAAAGATACAACTGATTCTAAGGAGATGAGTGATAGAATCACCACTTTTCTGACATCTCTATTTAAGGAGTATAGGAGTCGCCTTCAGAAAGTACCAAGTGGTCAATCATCACAGTCCACTCAGACATCAACTTCTGTTAGCCAAGGTGAGTCCACTGATTTAATGTCTGATAGTATGGGGTATGAGAGGATGGACTTTGCTTATAAGGAGTTGGTTGATGAGATTGGGGTTGACGATGGTAGGGATGAGTTGGATGTGTATTTGAATGAAAAAGTGGAAAATCCTAGAACTATTGTTGGATCCGAGTGGGATGTGTTGTCTTGGTGGAGGCTCAACTGTGGTAGGTATCCAGTTTTATCAGAAATAGCTAGGGATGTTCTTGCAATGCAAGTTTCATCAGTTGCATCTGAAAGTGCATTTAGTACTAGTGGGAGGGTCATAGAGCCACACAGAAGTTGCTTAACACATTATATGGTGGAAGTTTTGATATGCTTGCAGCAGTGGATGAAGAATGAGAATCATCTTGGTGAGAAAGCAATTGTTACGAATGCACAATTGCTTGCAGACATTGAACTGCTTGATAAACTTGAAAAAGGTATGCCCAAACCTACTTACTTCATCCTTAGTAGTTATTTGTTTTTAAAACCGACACTTATCAATTACTATTTTTCTTTCTTTTCAGACTTTGAAGGTGAAGACTTAAACTAGAAGACTTGCATAAACACATCACTCGGATGTAAGGTAAATGTTTAAAATTTGATGTTTGATTTATGTTAAAGAAGTTAAATGAAAAGTTGATGCTTAAACTGATTTTAACTAAGAATTTGTTTCTTTGATGTATTAGGGACATGAAGAAGTTGTATTATGGGACTAAGAAGAAGCTTGAGGAGGTCGTTGTTGGTGGCTTGCATTGGAGGTCGTTAATGCAATATCATCTTTTATCTTTCTACTTATCTTTGTTCTACTTTGGTTTTGAAATTTTAGGATGGTGATTTACTTTGGTTTTACTTTTCTACTTATCATTGTTCTTTTGGAATTTGGATGGTGATTTACCTTCTTAGGATGCTATTGCCTTATTGGCAAGGTTTTCAAAAAATTTAAGATGTTATCGACATGGTTTTATTTTTCTACTTATTTTTCTCTCTAAGTCTCGGATTGTTCGGATATGCAAAGATTAATCGGGTTTGAAATATCCGAAATCAGTATCCGATACATGAAAACCTGATCCGAAATCCGATCCGAAATATTTACATTTATCCGTATGGATATTAGAATCAATATCCATTTTATCTGAAACCCGAATAACCCGATCCGAAACCGACCCGACATCCGAACAATTATGTCTAATAAACCGTATGGATATTAGAATCAATATCCATTTTATCCGAAACCCGAATAACCCGACCCGAAACTGACCCGATGTCCGAACAGCTAAATTCAATAGACCAATCATAAGAGAACAGCTCTGAGGATGGTTCCTCATGTTTTGGTTGACAGAAGTGTTTTCAGACACGGACCGGATAGGCCGGTCGAACAGGTTAACCCGTGACCCGCTCAGTCTGCCGGTCTGGGTAAAACCGTGGTGTTACGAAACCGGGAAAACCTGGATAAACTCGGTAAAAATCAGCGACCCGTCTTAATTAACCGACCCGCTGGGTTTTGGGTTTCATTTATCAAACGCATTTGAACATGTAATTTGAACAGATCTATTAGTTTTTCACTTTTTTCTGCAAAAAAATTGATGAAGAACAGTATTCTGGTTTTAGTTGAAGTGAGGAAGAAGAAGAAAGGGAAGAGACGCGTGAGAGACAGAGAGAGTTTGATTTTATTTACTTTTCTGTCGTTAGGGTAGGCAATTAATAAGAGAGATAACAATCCATTTTAATTAATTTTACAGCATACTATAATAAATATATATTTTTATTTGGTTAGACCCCACTAAAATTAAATCCTAGATATATATGTATGATATATAATATATGCAAATAATATGCTGTCTAATATATAAACAAATATTAAAAGTTAGAAATAGAAATTTGTTGCATATATTAAAAACTGGAATACAGTAATATGATATTTATAAACTGTACTATATATATATATATATAAATATCTAAATGTTATTGATCCGTGGTCGACCCGGATTGAACCAGTGAACCGGTGATTCGATGGCTTTTCCGGTTCAGTATCCGGTTCGGATTTCAAAACATTGGTTGACAGTCTCTTAAACTCTTAAACGGGAGACGTCTCTTTCTCTCTCTTCCTTTGTCTCTTTTTATATATATTTAAATGGTAAAGAGATGTGTGAAAGACCACTGTTGGAGATAACCTAAGGATTGAAGTTGTTGTTAGAACAAGTCCATATATACTTGCAATTGTCTCCTACACAGCTTTTTTCTTGTAGTGATACACCATTTAGACCATCTCTATTGGTGGTACATAGATGATTTTACAAGAGTTGCTTAATAATAAAAGTGATTAAAGGTAATCAAAACAGCTTACAATCGATCCTAGTATTAGGGTCGTTAACCAATTTCTTAGGATATAAAGCAAAAATTAAAAATCAAAAATGTTAATTAAGTGTAGAATCAATCCTTAGCTAAGGAATTTTTATTTTGATCCTTACTAGCACGTGTCAACGTCTAATTGAGCAATGAAAACTAAAAAGGAAAAAAAGTTGCACGTTTTTTTTTCTTTCTTTCTTCTTTTTCGCTCTCGATATCTCCTCTCGTTATCTTCGATGGCGAAAACGAAAAACACCATAGTGGCCACCATGTTACTCTAGTTCTTCCTCTTCCTACTCCGATTGAAGCTCCATAGTTTTATGTCTGGAGTTAAAGTAAACAAAAAGTTCGGGTAAGATAAATCAAATCAATAAAGTTTACTGGGATAAGATATTCAATTTCTTGTTTTTATTAAATTGATTTTCAATTGATGTATGTCGTACATAAATTTTAGGGTTTTCTCTGAAAATTTTATAGGAATCTTTGATTCAATTTTGTTGTGGTGTGATGCCAGGCCCAGCGTAAGACAAGTGCAACATGTTCATTTGTACTGGGACCACAATTTTTTAGCAAAATTTTGTTATATTTTAAGACATTTTTTCATAGAAAAATTCATATTTTAGATTCTTTTTCAAAAATATTGTCATATATTAGAGTTATTGCAAAGACCATTTTAAAAAATGCACATCGCCCATAAAATTGATGAGCCGGGCCTGAGTGATGCATAAATCTGGTTTATTTGTTCGATTCTTGTAGTATTATTTTTGTTTTGACTTTTTGGATTATTAATTAAAATTTGATCTTAAAGGTGAGAAGATGAGTACCGCACGAGAGCTGAGCTTGCACTACAAGAAAACAAGCGTTTAGCGACTCCAACAATCGTCGCTAAACCGTCGCAAAACCCTACGTTGCGACTACTATGCGACTACTTCAGATAGTCGCTAAAAAATGGTCGCAAAATTTTGGTGTCTAAAAATGGTCGCAATTTTACGACGGAATTATGACTGCTCTTATATAGTCGCTAATAAGCGACTCTTTACAGACTCTTTATATTAGGAAGCTTCGGTCGTAAAGGTAGTTACAAGTCAGTCGCAAGTTAGTGATTAAATTGTGTGACCATTTTCAGACTCCTTTCTGTCGTCGCAAAATAGTCCTCGTTTATTAGTAACCATTTTGCCACTAGTCTGATAATTTCATAGAAATAAATTTGGTCGCAATTTGGTGACATTTTAGCATATAATAAACCTGTTTTATTTATCAAATTTGGAATGAATCAAAATAAATTAAAATTGAAAACCAAATTACCACAAAAGATATCATAATCATTCATTAAACATAAAGTAAAAAGTCTCAAACAAGCAATTCATGTTTTTTAAGAAAAGATAAAGTTTAGAACTTGGAGTAAGTGGAGAAAGGGGATGTGGTGGCTGGTGTTGTGGCTAACTCGGTGGCTGGTGAGTACCTGACACGGTGGCTGGTGGTATGTTGTCTTCAGGTGTGGAGTCTTCTGGTGTGGTTGCTGGTGTTGTTGCTGGCAATGAAGTAATAATAGTATCATATGCTGGATCTTTCTCTTTCACGTAGATGAGAAGCTCTTGATGCTCCTTCTCACGTTGGGCATTCTCAGCATCAAGATGAGCTATCTTCTTGTGAAGTTGTTCATGAAGCTCGAGAAGTGATGGTGGAGAAGATTCTGCATAGCTTTCCTTCCTTTTCCCTTTCCTTAGTGTCTCAACAAGAGATCCAAGACCAAAAAGGTTTCCCTTCTCATCTGTTTGAGTACACTAAAACAAATAAAAACATCAAGGTTAGAAACAAGTCTTAAGAAATCAAAAAGCTCAGCAAATAAAGAAACCATGCGGATTAAGAAAACTAAAATATGGATTAAGAAAGGAAAATACTCATTCTTTTCATCAAAATAAAGAAAGTTACCATTAAGAATAATCATACACACTCATCAAAATAAAGAAACTAAGGAGTTACCTTAAGAAAGATTTCATTCTTTTCATCAATGCTGAGAGTACGATGAGTTGAACGTTCAGAAGAATTCCCTGAATTTTCTAGACCATCATCGTCCACTTCACACAGTCTCTCCTCTAATGTTTTCTCATAAGTCTCAGCTACTTGTTTAGCTTTTTGATCACTCATCAAAATAAAGAAACTAAGGAGTTACCTTAAGAAAGATTTCATTCTTTTCATCAATGTTGAGAGTACGATGAGTTGAACGTTCAGAAGAATTCCCTGAATTTTCTGGACCATCATCGTCCACTTCACACAGTCTCTCCTCTAATGTTTTCTCATAAGTCTCAGCTACTTGTTTAGCTTTTTGATCAACAAACGATCCGTCAGCTCGAGTATGTGTCTTCATGAACACTTCGGCAAATGATACCGGACGGCCCAATTCTTCTTCCTACAAAGAAATTGTGAAATGTTAAAATCATGGAAACAAAGTGTTTATTGTGTTATAATCATGGAAGCAAGGTGTTTAAGGTGTTAAAATCATGGAAGCAATGTTAAATTACCATTTCTTGATGAACTTGCACATATGACTTCTGACCGGCAAGGTGTTTGTGGACTCCAAGACCACCACGATCGGAGTTTCTGCACTGCGAGGCATTTGAGCTCCTCTCCATTACATCAGGTTCGTTCCAATGATCACACATCTCAGCCCACAGTTCTGCACTGGTGATCCAAACAGGTTGTTTACCACTGCTTTTAGCTTGACTAACAATGCCTTTCATTCGCTTCTTGGCTATCTTTAAGAACCCCTCTCTAACAAGCTCAGTAATCCCAGTATCCCAATAGAACTTCCGCTACATATTACAATTGAGTTAAGTTAGTGATGATACTAAGTCAGTTATGAGAGATAATAAAACTTTGAAAGCTATAAGACATTACCGTAAATGTCCTGAAATATCTCTCTTGAATGGGTCTAGGAGTAACCTTCCAGCTGTAGTAAGGACCATCGAATTTCCTTCTAAATATTCCAGAGATCACCTTCAAGAAATTTTTCCTTTGTGTCTGTTAAACCTGTCACAAAACAAACACAATCTGTCTTAACCAATACAAAGTAACACAATCAGTCTTATCGAAACAATCAAACACAACCTCTAACTTAATCAACAAAACAAACAATCTCAATCTCAAAACATACAGTCAATCTCAACCTACCAAACAATAAAACACAACCTCTAACTTAATCAAACAAAGCAGTCTTAACCAATACAAAGTAACATAATCAGTCTTATCGAAACAATCAAACACAACCTCTAACTTAATCAACAAAACAAACAATCTCAATCTCAAAACAAACAGTCAATCTCAACCTACCAAACAATAAAACACAACCTCTAACTTAATCAAACAAAGCAGTCTTTCACTAAACTTAATCAAACAAAAACAGACTCTCAACCTAACTCTAAGAGCAAAAAGAAATTACCATAGAGTCTCAACGCCGGGGATGGGATCGACAGACAGAACTGGGAGATGTTGTCGGCCTGGAAGAGCTAGCATAAGATCTAACAAAGCTTGGTAGTCTTGTTCGGCTGGATTAGGAATAGGGTTTTCTTCTTCGGCAGGATTGGGATTAGGGTTTTCTTCTTCATAATCCTCTTCCATGTTTAGGTCTGGTTGTTCTTGTATGAGTGGAGGAACAGGAGGCGGTGGTTGAGGAGCAAGAACCGGTGCTTGAGAAACAACCCGCGGTGGTTGAGAACCAACCCGCGGTGGGGGAGAAGCAACCCACGGTGGTGGAGAAGCAATCCGCAGTGGTTGCGAAGCAGGAGGCGATTGTTGTGTCGTCGGCGGAAACTGGGACGGCATAGTTATATTTGAATTAGTCACGGACTGAGAGCCTGATGGATTCGAGGAATGAGACGACGTTCCGACACCACTTCGACCTCCGCTTGAAGTCGCACCATTGGAGGCCTGATTAACTGCGGCAGAACTGGGCTCCCTCGCACCATTGTAAACCCTAACACCTCCAGCGGATCTGCCTCCGCGACCCCTAACACCTCCAGCGGATTTGCCTCCGCGACCCCTACCAGCCATTAGAGAGAGTTGAGAAAGAGGAGAGATTTGAGAGAAGAAGAGGAGAGATTTGATCGATTGAAAGGACAAGAGGAGAGATTCGAGAGGAGAAAGATGAGAGAGAGTTGAAAGGTTTTCGACACTTAGTCAAAATAGAAAGAGAGAAAGAAGAGAAATTGTTGTGTTCTTCGCCTAGTAATTAACGAAGAGAAGTCGCAAAGTGGTCGCAAAAGCGACACATACTAAAAAAAGGGGGAATATTACGCGCCTAAACCTTGGCAAAAAATAATAAAATGGTCAAATAGAGTAACACAATGGTCACATAAGGGTAGCAAAATCGTGGCAAATTTAGTAGCAAGATAGTCGCAAAAAACAAAAGTCGCAAACTTAGTAACAAGTTAGTCGCAACTTGTTACTCTATTGTGACTCTCGGACTTTAGTCACAATACAAATTTTTGGAATCTATCATTTTTTACCAGTTTTATTGATATCAAACAACAATATGGACTCATGATTGTATTATAGAGTATATGGAATAGTTTATGACCTTTAAATATTGTTTTCATATCTTTGTTTTGCAATTTTCATAAAATTACAAACCTTCTTATGAAATAACATGTACTCTTTACAATGATTTACATATTATGAAATTTTTGTGTCTAAATAGTAAATTGGAAAGCTTTCACAAAGTTTATATGACTGGTATTGATCAATTCAAAGTGAAAATGTGTATAGAAACATGTTAACATTTCTCTAATGTGAAATTTCAAATTCAACAAATCGAGAGTTGCTAAAGAGTCGCAAACCAGTATCTAATTCAGGTGTTAGACGCTAAACAGTCGCAAAAGAGTATCTAGCACAGGTGTTAGACGCTAAACAGTCGCAAAAGTAGTTGCACATTAGTCGCAAAGTTAATAGCAAAATAGTCGCAAAAATCAAAAGTCGCAAAGTTAGTAACAAGTTAGTCGCAACTTGTTACTCTATTGTGACTCTCCGACTGTAGTCACAATACAAATTTTTGGAATCTATCATTTTTACACAATTCTATTGATGTCAATCAATATGGACTCATGATTGTCTTATAGAGCATATGGAATAGTTTATGACCTTTAAATATTGTTTTCATATCTTTGTTTTGCAATTTTCATAAAATTACAAACCTTCTTATGAAATAACATGTACTCTTTACAATGATTTACATATTATGAAATTTTTGTGTCTAAATAGTAAAATGGAAAGCTTTCACAAAGTTTATATGACTGATATTGATCAATTCAAAGTGAAAATGTGTATAGAAACATGTTAACATTTCTCTAATGTGAAATTTCAAATTCAACAAATCGAGAGTTGCTAAAGAGTCGCAAACCAGTATCTAATTCAGGTGTTAGACGCTAAATAGTCGCAAAAGTAGTTGCAAATAAGTCGCACATGTCGTAGCACCTTCGTCGCAAAAAATAGGAGTTAGCAAGATATCGATAAATAAACTTGTGACCGGAGTATTCGTTGCAAAATTGATGCTAATTTGTGACTCTTTGTTTTTTATAAATTACTGTCACTAAACAGTCTCAAAATGCGATTGTTTTGTGACTATAATGTTTCCATCGTAAATGTGCGACTGTTTTGCTTCTTCTGTAAATTTAGTCAGGAAACAGTCGTAAATGAATCGCTAAGTGGTCGCTATTTATTGCGACTGAATAAAGAGTCACAATTGGTAGTCGCTAAACGCAGGTTTTCTTGTAGTGTTGGTGTGGTTGTTCTGTATTTGAACAAAGTCAGGCGAGAGACAAGATTTGCTCCGATCACGGTATATTCCAATTTCTTCACATTCCCGATTATATATTCTTCGAATGTTTGTGTCTTTCTTTAAAAAGAGGGATATATCCCTTTGGCTCACATCCTTGAGTTAGCAGCTGAGCTGCTGAGGTATCTCAAAACTTTATTGTCCAATGATTTATTCACTTTCAGAGAATCTTAATACGCCCTGAAATCATTGTTGTAAAGCGTAATGGCTACTATCGGGAGTGCTATTGGATATGGTTCTCCCTTCCTTGACCCTTACAGATACTTCAAACAAGATAAAATATGGTACCAAAGGAGATGTCACTGCACTTAAGCCCACTATAATGACAGCTGTTCCAGCCATTCTTGATCGTGTCCGAGAGATGGTGTCCGCAAAAAGGTTCGTGCATGTTAGATACACATCCAAATTCTTTGGCTGGTTATCCTCTACGTAGCTTTTGCTCTAGGAGTTATTTAGAAGATACCAGCCATCTCCTAGCAACCAAGATGCACGAAATTGTCTCCATCCTCTTGTGAGTATAACCTTATAGTTAAACAACCACCGACTATTTATGATTATCAGGTTGCCGCAAAGGGTGGATTGTCGAAACAATTGTTTGACTTTGCATATGCTCGGCGATTATTTGCAATCAATGGAAGTTGGTTTGGAGCCTGGGGACTAGAAAAGCTTCTATGGGATCTGCTTTTGTTTGGTAAAACAGAGCTTTTTTGGCCCATTATGCTTCACATTCCCGATTATATTCTTTGAAATGTAATGCTAAGACGTACCTTATATATGTAACTACAGGAACTATGTCATGGTAGTAATTAGTAGGTGACAAGAGATGAATGAAGTGTTTGGTATATTTTCCAAGAGATGAATGAAGTGTTTGGTGAGGAAATTATGGTTGGAGTCTTGAGAATATAATAATCTTCATGACAATTTTTTAAATTAAAATTGACCAAAAAAAAGAGAAAGAATCCCCTATATAATAAAACGGAAGTACACAACATTGTTTTGTAGACTATAATTTTAATAGGTTGGTAATAGGTTATAGATTAACTGGTTACAAGTTAAATAGTAGGTGCAACCTTAATTTATTTTTTGAAAATTTTATTACTAGAGCCTGTTGTTTCCAAAAATCTTAAAGAGAATATTTTAAAAAATCATTTGATATCATCTAACTTATCATATTAATTTCTTTTATTAAATTATTCATCAAATAAAATCCTTTGATATCTAACTTAACATATTAATTTGTTAATTATCATTATACTTCACCTCTCATTTTTATATATGAGTCTATTTTGTGAAACAAATAAATTATCATATTATTTATTATAATTAAAAAATAGTTTTATTTTCGGATATACCATAAGTTAATTTTTAAAAACAAATATAAATGGTTCAATCTATAAAAATAATATCTATTGAATAAAAAATAATATAAAATTTGAACATTTAAATTCAATTTCATACTTTTTTTTGTTGATTTTTATAATTTTATATAATATAATAAACTTTAAATAATTTATTTTGAAATATTTTTAAAATATTAAAACTTGATATCAAAGTTAGAAACTATAAACACTCTAAATTGATTTGTTATAGCAATGTTAATAATAGGTTACTATAATATGAAAGAATTTCAAGAAACCAAATATATTAAAACAAAAAGTATAGCAATATATTAAATTACTCATAATATAATAACTCATTATTAAAAAACCAAATTTACAAAATTATGGCTTATAATGACAATCAAGTCATGATGTAGAATATACATTGTTGAATAACTTCATATTCATAAACCAAATATAGTAAAATAGAAAATATACAAAATTTTGTATAAATAAAAATTTAACCAGTGTTATATAGCACGGGTACTTATCAAAAATCATTAAGCATATGATTTTATTGCATAATGTTTTATCCAAAAAAACTTTTAAAAACAATCACATAAATAATATTTTGTCTAAAAATTACAATAGAAATAAAATAAATTTCAACCCGTGCTCTACAATTATCATTTTCTGTACATTCTAATCCTACATATATACCGGGCTTTCATTTTATCTTATATATTCATCATACAGGGTCCCTGCACCTATGTAACAGTGAGTCGAGTTACGTAACGGGCCGGATCAATTGATCGTTTTAATTATGTATGTCCCTTGTTTCTCTCTTTCAGTATGGAGTGTTTAAATCTAGATACGTAAATTGTAGATTTTAGACATTTTGTGTCTCGAAGCTATTCAATGAAATAGGAATAATGACTAGAATGAAACCAACTTTGATTAATGTTAATCTCCTATACATTGGAGACGGACGTATGGACTAGTCTAAATTGTATGATTCATTGTCTTATGAATGAGTTTGATTATGTGATCCTATTATCTTGAGTTGAATAGTAGTCTATCATTATTAATACTAGATGAGTACCCGCGCACTGCGCGGATTATCTTTTGGCGATAAGAATAGTTTCATTTTTACTATCAATATCATATTGTGTATTGAGTAGTCAAAACGAAAGCACAAACCATGGTGATCAATATCATATCATGTGACTGAAAATTTTTAATAGCCACCACACATGATTTAATCTTTTTTTTTTTGGCATTGTAGTAGGAAGGAAAAAATATAGTAAATTTGGCCAATTGTCAAGTCTCATAATCTATTCTACCTCTTAAGAATCAAACACAAAATGACTATTTTCTTCTTATTCTATAGTAAGATTATATTTAACAACACACATACCGGCGCTAGATACATAAAATAAAAATTTAGAAACAACACCACTCAAAGACAAAATCCTTAAAGTTCACCATAGTGAGAATGAACTTCCAATCCTGTGTATAGTTGAGCAGATAGAATCATACAAAAAAGGTTTGCAGAGAAGGAAATCAACACAACAATGTAAACTTAAGAGAGAATTTTGATTTTTCTTGTTTGTTATCGAATGAAAATGTATATAATCACTTACAAACTATAATTAGAAGAACTAACTAAACATCTTTCTCTATATATTCACACTCCTGCCATATAAGGATTTTTTTTTTTCAAACCTGCTACACCGTACAAAAGCAAACAATATGGAATTAATTAAAGAAAACAGTAAGCAAAACATAGCATGCAATTCCCATAATGAAGAAACTAACTTATAATCTATTTTTGAGCAAAAGAAATAATCCATTTCTAATGCATTAACATAGTATAGGTAAGCTACAAAATTAGTTACAACCAATATAAATTCGTTCATGCGTGGATATAGACTATTGAGAAGCCTAAAAAGACACAAGCTGTACCAATCAGCTATTTGGAACAATAAGCATACTAATCAGTTCTAATTAGACAATTTCTATATGATGTTAAGATTGTCTTAACATCAGTATAAGACAATTTTCTTTTTTTAGGAAGTTCAGCCCTCTGTTATCTTCAGCATACTAAGATATATTATTAAGCCAAGTTTCGTTGGTGATTTATTCAAAAGAGTATTCTATGAATATGCTTGATCTTCAAGTTTGCATTTTTCTGTAGTTGACCTTCATCTTTCACATCTTCGTTCAATACAAAAAAAAAAAACAGCAGAATGCGAGAGATATTATAAAAGAGCAGTTACTACAAAACTCAAAGTAAGAGAAGGCGAAAAGGGTCGAAGTAGCAGTTACTACGAAAACAATCAAAGGAAAACAAAGAGGATCAATCAAGCAACATAAAAAAGAATGGACATGTGACGCTCTCTCCATTGCTGATGTGGCAGAAGGATGGAAAGCGTTGGCCAACTTTAAGGTTAAAACTCTCTCCATTGTTTCATTTTTCTAGGTTAACACTCGCGCTACACCGTGGAGAAATTTCTTAAATTGTATTTGAATTTCAATTCATAATAACAAACAAATACTTAAAAAACTAATTTATATAGTTTAAAAGTCATGTTTCATCACACATGCTTTCCTTTTAAAAAAGCAAGAGGAGGATTAGTAATACTCTTTTTTTTCATGCCTTCATTGAGATCATGGGATGGAAGTCAAAACCAAAACAACCTTACAAAGAAGTAGAGAATCATTAAATCAGTTTATGATATTGCGACAACCCGTCCCGTGGACCCTGCTAGCCTCACTGCTAGCCGCCCAAACGGACCCCAAGCTGGCCCTGCAGGCATCGATCCTAACCCATCAATGTGGATTGGGATATCCACAGTGATGGGTTAGGATCAATGCCCTGCAGGGCCAGCCTATGGGGCAACTAGCAGTGACGCTAGTGGAGTCCACGGGACGGGTTGTCACAGATATGTTAAGGTAAATCTAAATATTCGATAAAATAATTATCCTAATTATTTATTTAATTTCTTGTTTTGTTCAACTATTTATTTAAATTCATAATTTGTATACATTGTAAGCCATATTTTTAAATGTTTACTTGTGTAAAGCTAAGCACATAATAGCTTAATAATATTAATTTTATCTCAAATATCACTAACTAACTTCTTTTTTAATAAATATATGTCAGTCTTTAAGAAAACATGTACTATAGTATATTTGAAATACATTTTGCTAGAAATACTCATAATTATTTTATTTACAAAGTAACAACTTCACAATTAATTTTCTCTACTATCTATATATCCAAACACAATTAAAAGATTTTAAATTTCTATATAATGTTTCACAACTAATAATATAGATATTTAGAAGATTTTGTCAAGATTCAAATTTAAGATTTTTGTATCATTTTATTTGAAAATTAAAACTGCCAACACTTTAAAAAGGATTTTTTTTTTTCAATAATATCTCTTAAAATTATTTCAAAGAATTTAAATTTCCAAAACTTTTTAAATTATTATAAATTATTTTAAACTTAAAAAATAGATATTATAAATAGTTATACTTTATAATAATTTTAAAAATTAGAAATATTTTAATTTTTCGAAAAAGTTAAACTTTATAAAACATTTATAATAATAATATATTTAAACTTTTACGAAGTTTCATATATTAGAAATATTTAAACGTGACAAAAATTACAAATGTGATAAATATTTAAATTTTATAAATTTGTAAATTTTGTAAAAAGCAAAAATCTTATAAATATTTTTTAAAATGTTTACAATCTTAATAAATATCATATTAACTCATCTAATCCTTATAAAATAAAACAATAAATATTTAAAAGTAAGTTGTACATCGAGTTAAAATATCACGGGACATGGTTATATGATGGGACGGATTTGAAATGATATTGATAGAAATTTAAAATATCATTAATTCAAATCTACCCAAGCAAAAATATTATATTCATTATTTTGTCAACACTATCAATATTGGGTAATATACATATTTACTAAGTTGAAATTAATTTTATGTAAAAAACCAAATTGTTTCACGGTATACCGTGGGTTCAATCTTATAATTACAATCAAAATACAAATATACAATCTTACACACAAAACTAAGCTAACAAAATTAACAAGTAAATAGAACTTAAAATTAAAAAAAAATAGTAATAAATAATTAGCTTCGCGGTGTAGGGCAGATTAAAATCTTTCAGAGCTCCTCTTCCACAATTCTATACCAAAACATCACAATAACAAAAATCAAGGCAACCTGTTTTACCTTTTAATACATGAAAGAGTTTTTATTTTCTATCCCTTGTTACCTTGAATATATCTGAACCGGTATGAGCATCCACTGCGCTAAAAACATTGTCGAGCAAGTATACAATGCATTCCTGATAGACTGCACGTGTGAGCTGTATACGCTGCTTCTGCCCTCCGCTGAGGTTGATACCGCGTTTCCCAATCTCATTCTGATCGCCAAACTCAATAATTTGTAGGTCTTTGTCAAGGCAACATACATTGAGAACTTCTCCGTACTTTGTATCTAACCATTGGAAGACCAAACAAGATGTTGTCTTCAACAGTCCCGTTTTCGATCCATGATACATAACCTGTGCTCCCAAAAACCCTCACTTAAAAATAAACGAATCAATCAAATGTTCCGAGTGTTAGTTCTCTAATTCCCCAAACTATTAAACAAAAAAAGTCAGCACCTGCCCCAAGTCCTAATAACCCAGAAAGAACAAAGGTCTCTCCATAATCAAATTTAGGGGTCTCCACCAATTCCACACATCAGATTCACGATACAAAAAGTGCAAAACAAATTTTAAAACTCCTTAATCTCAATTTCACACAAATGAAATAGCCACCGAGAATCGAATAGTAGAATTAAGGGATACGTTTTGCTTCAAGCCATGTTTCTTAATCTTCTATTTTGTGTATGATAATCTTCTTCTCCATCTTCTCTCTCAACATCCATCTCTCTCTGGTTTTTCTTAGTCTTCTACTTCATCTTCGATTAATCTTTCAATCTCAAGCTCGATCCGTCTTAAGTTTTTTGTTTTTGTTTTCGAATTAGCATCGTTTTTTTTTTTTATGAATTTGTTTCATATGATGACAAATTATTGTGATATGTCAAGAAGTAAAGGAGAAAAATGCTTAGGTGTAAAAAAATGAAACTGAGCTGTATTAATAAAATAATTTTATTGATAGAAAAATAATCTGATGTGTCAGCTCCAGGTTACCCAAAAATGCTTAGGTATCAACAAAGGAACGAAATGCATTCTGTTTTTGTTGTATTGATTATTGCCCACGTTCAATGCTTTATGTCTTAGTTAATCGTTTCTAATTCTTTTATCATCGGTTATGATTATTTTGGTTTGTATAGCTTCCCTCAAAAAGTTACGTATTGGTTTTGTTTGATTTACAGAAAAAAAAAAAAAAAAAAAAACGAAAGAGGTCCGAAGGAGATTTTAAATTTTACACAGTGGAATTTGACCTTGGTCATCTGTTAATTTAGGTGAACCCATGAACTTTCCAACAATCAAAGAAAGTGATCGTTGGTCAGACTCTCGTGACCAGAATTTTTTTAGTATGAATCAGTTTGTTTGGATCCGGCAAAGTAAGATTTAGGGTGATACCAAAGTGACATACTGACATGCGTTAAATACCACCCATTTGTGGGTTTGTTTTTGAAACTCAGACGTTGTGAGATTCATGGTCGGTCGGGTGATTTCAGATGCTCTACGCCAGTTTTTTTAAATAAAATATACTCCATTTTTCATACAAAATAACAAAAAACAGTAGATAACATAAAAAATCATTTTCAAAACGTAGTTCTAAATCCATAAACCAAAATATGTTTGATTTGTTTTCTCATTTTTTTGTCTTTTTATGTTTGTCTGAGTTTTCATACGAAAATAAAAAATTGTATTACCTGTCACTTATTATGGTTTTAAAACTCTTTGATTATAATTTTTTTATTTATATTTTAGACTACATTTTCCTTTAAAACTCATTAACAACAAGCTTAATTAACACTAATCTAACGCTCATTCACCAACAGTTCAAAAGATGAAATAACTTTTTAAAATAAAACCTAATAGAACTCCATTTGTAAACGGGATATATCTATACTGTTTTCTTACATAAAAATTTAATTTATTAGAAAAAATGGAACTCATAAAAAAATAGGACCTGATAACACTAAACTTATAAAAAAATAAATTTTTTATATTAAAAACTTTAAATTTTCAAGCTTAAAATATGTTCTAAAAATTTTGATCCTTAGTTTTTTATTTTATTTATTTGGTCCATGGGTCGGGTCTGCATGGAAAGAAAATCTAAAATTTCTTGAAGGATTCTCATTCTAGAACTTTTGCCGTCTTTACTTTTATTTAAAAATATAAAAAATAAGATATTATGTCTAAAGCTTTTAAAGGAATTTCTCTTTTAAAAATATAATGTGAATTAGAATTTATTTTAATAAAAGGTATAAAATATATACCCTATAAATATATAAAAATCCTCATAACTCGAAGGCCAAAAATACTTTTAGATCCTTAGTCTTAGGTCAAACATAACTGTCAACTACTTAATCTGATTATGTTTTGTTTCATGACCTTCCAGAATCAGACAACAACAAGAAAATAGTTCGTTGTGCTGTTTTTTTTTTCCGAAAAACCTTCAAAATAAAAAACATATACAAAACTTAATTAACTGAAACCACGTGTGTATCGTAGATTTAGATACAAGCTATAATTATCACACACCGTTTCACCTATTTATCTCCTCCGACCAATATATACTTAACGGTTACTACAACTCATCCCATCATCAATCATCATGGCGTCTTCTTACCTTAGTATCTCTCTTTCCATTGTCTTCTGGGCATTGCTACTCTCACCGGCTGTGTCACAGTCATCATCTTCTTGTTCGTCACAGACATTTTCCGGCGTCAAATCTTACCCTCACTGTCTCGACCTCCCTGATCTCAAAGCCTTTCTCCATTACTCCTATGACGCATCTAACACAACCCTCTCCGTTGTTTTCTCTGCTCCACCTTCAAAGCCCGGTGGATGGATCGCTTGGGCTATTAACCCTAAATCCACCGGCATGGCTGGATCTCAAGCCCTCGTTGCCTCTAAGGACCCTAAAACCGGCGTTGCCTCCGTTACCACCCTCAACATCATCTCCTATAGCTCTCTTGTTCCCTCGAAGCTGTCGTTTGAAGTGTGGGACGTTAAGGCCGAGGAGGCGGCAAAAGACGGTGGAGCTTTGCGGATCTTTGCGAAGGTGAAGGTTCCGGCGGATTTGGCGGCGAAAGGGAAGGTTAACCAGGTCTGGCAGGTCGGGCCTGGAGTGTCCAATGGAAGGATAGCCGCTCATGATTTCAGCGGTCCAAATCTCAACGCGATGGGAGCGCTCGATCTGACTGGAGCCACCCCATCAGTCCCTGTTTCCGGAGGCGGTGATGGGAACTCGAAGGTTCATAAGAGAAACGTGAGTTTTTATTATTATTTGATTTTGTTTTTAAAACCGTTCTCTCCAAAACTATGGATCTTTTGGCTTAACGATTTGAATCTGAATCGGCAGATCCATGGGATATTGAACGCGGTGAGTTGGGGAATTCTGTTTCCGATTGGAGCCATGATTGCTAGATATATGAGGATATTTGAATCAGCAGATCCTGCTTGGTTTTACCTCCACGTGTCATGCCAGTTCTCGGCGTACGTCATCGGTGTAGCCGGATGGGCCACCGGACTTAAGCTAGGTTCCGAATCCAAAGGTATCCAGTACAACAGTCACCGAAACATAGGCATTGCTCTCTTCTCTATTGCCACTCTTCAGGTAATAATCAAACCAATGCTAATTAATCCTCATTACGACCATGCATTAGAGTGTTATTATATTTGTTGTACTAGTGGATATTGCATGTTGGCCAATAGAAAAAGATATGTTTTGTTCTGTTGTTGAACTATGCTTTTGTGTCTTTTTGCGCGTGTTTAAAGATGTTTGCGATGCTGTTGCGGCCAAGGAAGGACCACAAGTTTCGATTCGTTTGGAATATTTACCACCACGGAGTTGGATACTCTATCCTCATCCTTGGAATCATTAATGTTTTTAAAGGTCTTAGCATCTTAAACCCAAAGCATACTTACAAGACGGCTTACATTGCTGTGATTGCGACCTTAGGAGGCATTACTTTACTCTTGGAAGCTGTAACTTGGGTCATTGTCCTCAAGAGAAAATCTGCTAATTCTACTAAGCATCCTAAGCCTTAACCCGTGTTGGCACTTGGTATAGTTCAAAGGGTTTGTATTGTTTTATTTTCATCTAAGTTAGAAACTACATTATATCTTTCTCCACAAATTATGATTCATCCCTAGACATTGCTTGTTTTGATGATGATGACTACTGCTTTTGAGGTTTATGTATAGTAGGAGAAAAGAAACACATATATGTATTAGTGTTTGTGTTTTTTTATCGTTTGTTATTGTGATTCAAAGTACTTGTAGGGAATTTTAAAAAAACTTGTATCTTTCCAATCCTTTTTAAATGTCTGAGATTATGACGAAACGAAATATGATCAAAAGTCTTTTTTTTTTTTTGGTCATCCGAATTTATACTATAATTAAACAGAATACATTTGTTGAATACAAAGAAAGGTAAAAAAATAGAAATCACCTAAGACTTAGCCCAAACAAGGGAAACATAAGCTGGCAAGTTACACACTTCCAAAGACATAAACTGGCAAGTTACACATTTCCGGAAGCAAAGATACAAAGTCTAAACAGCCTAAAGAAACATGTTACTAAGGAATAAATAGAAACCAAAGTACTAAAACTTCCCAACTGAACCAGAAAGAAGCTCACAAGCTTTCCCATAAAAACTGTAAACGCCCGAGAGTACCAATTAGACCGGAAGTGCTATAAACCATGATAGCACACCTCGGCAAACTATCATCAGCACCGGCAAGAACGAAAGCAAGCTCGAACGACATCAGAGAAACAGATCCACAACCATCCAGTCGCACAAAACCGGTCGAAAGAAGGCGAGCCACACTAGGGACAAAGAAGAAACCTTGAAATTCGACCTGAGACAAGCCAAAGAGGACTAACAGCTCTTACACGCGGACCCTCGTCGACCCAGCTTTAATCATCTACATAATAAAAACTGGTGACCTCCTCGCAAGAGAACATCTGAAAGACGATTCCACTACAAAGCCTAAAACCCAAAACGACAACTCAAAAGAGCCGCCGAAGAGAGCTAGTAGATGGCTAGCAACAAAATACCATCCGATTGACAAGCACAAAGAACAAAACCTAGCATATAGCGCAAACACTGACTAGCCAGGAGACCTAATAGAGCAGAAGAACTAAGGATTGAGTTCCAACCAACAGAAAAGGCAAGTTTGAGAGAGGACACAAACCAACAAAATTCTCTTTGCAACTTGAAACCAACGGCTGAAGCCATACCAACAGTCTAACACTAACAAACAGCCTAATTGCAAAACCTACAGTCCAAAGAAGAGAGGATCGAAAGAAAAAACCATACCAAACCAAGAAACGAGCAATCGTCTCCTTCAAACCACCAGCCGCAAGACAACCACCAGAACCAAGCCACAACCAAGACTAACCCGCTAACAAACGGATCCGTCTCTACCACAACTAGATCTCGCCGCCGATGGTTTCACCTTCTCCACTCGATATTTGCTTCAAAGGGAATTTTGACAACATCTACAACACCGAAAAAACTGAACTAAACCAAAGAGAACAAAGACTAGGAAGCAAGTCGAAGAACTACACCCTCCCACAGCTCCGGCATGGAGCCTAGAAGCCGGGAAGGGCAAAACGAAGAAATCTACTTTTTATCGGCGGCGGCTGAACTTGGGAGAGAAAAAAGGGAGAACCGATATGTTTCTAGTGAGTTTAATTTTGAAATATGAACAAAAGTCCACGTAGGGTAAAAAACACTTGTTATATGATTCTTATTTTTGGGTAACGTTTAAAACTTTAATGCGTCCACCTACTACCGAATCAGCTTTAATTACATCCTAAATGTATAAAAAAATTTACAGATCACACTTATTTGAGATTTTCTTTCATTTTTTATCAAAGTCAAATCTTCTTTTTATACAATAGCCACATCTAATATTTTGACTAAAGTACCCCTAACCTAACTCTTGTTTCTGGTTCTCTTGTAACCGTGATATATATTATCAGTTTGGTTTGGCTATAATAGGTAATTTTAATTAAAATAATAATAATAAATAATTAATAAATAAATAACTTTTTTAAGGCATAGAATATAAGAAATGAAGAATCCAGAAAGTTACGTGTTCTTCTCACTTTCATTTAATATTTCAAGCCACCGTGTGTGATATTTCCGGCGTAGACCTATATTGATTTTGTTGTTCGTGTTCCATTCCTGAAGAAAATTATCTATTTTTTTAGTCTACTGTTTTAACTGATTTCTTATTGAAACAACCCGACCCGTTTTTTTAATAAGTAAATAATAAATATAATATAATAAAAAATCTACAACTAGTGGTCTCATACCCACTAGTCACCTAACCACAATCACAATCAACTGTGGAATAACAATACCAATATCCAATAAAAATAAATAACCAATATTCATAAAAATCGATTTTTATGTGACAACCCGTCCCGGGGACCCAACTAGCCTCACTGCTAGCCCGCTAGCCTCACTGCTAGCCGCCCAAACGGACCCCAAGCTGGCCCTGCAGGGCATTGATCCTAACCCATCACTATGAATATCCCAATCCACCAGTAGGTTATTGGTGCGCCAGGCGTTCAACCTTCCCACACAGTAGTCACCAATTGATCTGCAGCTCAATTGGTGACAGCTTGTCCTGTGGGAAGGTTGTTAAAGGGTGAGGACCAGGGTTCGAGGAACGCCTGGCGCACCAATAACCTACTGGTGGATTGGGATATTCATAGTGATGGGTTAGGATCAATGCCCTGCAGGGCCAGTTTGGGGTCCGTTTGGGCGGCTAGCAGTGAGGCTAGTGGGATCCACGGGACGGGTTGTCACAAGAGTTTTCTTCTTCCCTTTGCCCAAAACGCAGAGAACTGAACCAGCATCGACCGATGCAACTCCCATATCGGGATTTCAGTTCACGGATGTTACACTTATCACTTTAATTTTACTCGATTTTGAAAAAAACCATCTATTTTTCAGTTGAATGTTTCCACTCTTTTCTTATCATTTTTACTCGATTTTGAAACCATAGTATATGAGATATACGTGGTTGTGGGGCACGTGCCCTATACTAAATTATAAAAATTATCTAATGGACATTGATGTAATGTGTTTTCCTAGCTCGTTTGGCATAAGTCTGCCACATGCACCATCTTGTAACTGAGTTTGATGCTCTCTTTAGATTTTTTTTGGTTGTATTCTTCTTTTTTTTTTTTCCCTGGCCACATTCTCTTATTATTCTCTACCATATTTTCAATTATTCTTTTATGATTAGTCTTTCAGTCTTATTTCTTTTCTTTCTTACTTGTAATTAATTTTTAACAAAATTTGAATCTTCTTTTTCTACTATTAACTATATTTACATTTAATTTTAAAAATATTTGCAAACTTAGTATACAATATTATAGTTCCTTAAGTTTATCTAAAATATTTATAGTTTATATTTGTGTGAAATATAATTATTATTTTAAATATATCTAATATGCAATTATATATACATTTAAAAATTAAAAAAAAATTACTATAAATGGAAGTCATAAGTAATATTTTTTTTATTTGAACATAATATCAGAGTGTTGACAAAATTTAGTAATAAATAATTTGTGCCCCAGACAAATAATTGTTTTAGAACAGCCACTGTCCACATTCGATTTTAGATGACGTCTGATTTCGTCTGCTTATGTTCAAACTTAAATAAGATTATTTTTAGAAACCCTTAGGAATATAAATTGGTCATATGCGTTGAATGTTTTTCCAGTTCTAACGTACACGAGTTACAACTATGATGCTTTTACTCATAATCCTAACATCTTCCAATCTGATGTACGTTTTCTTTTATTTTGTATATATATATGAAAACATGTGCACGTAGTTGTTTTAAATTTTGTTTGTGTGTAGATGTATGCAATTCAGACGAACATAAATTTCTTGTTTGTTATAAGAACATTAATTGTTTTTTTTCAATGTAAGTATGTGATATGTGTACCTTTTTTCTTTGAATTTGTTTTCACCATAATATTGATTTTGTATACGTGTATGTATGTTAGTACTATTATGAATTTGGTGTACCCAATATTTATAGCATCTAGATATTCTAAACATTTTGTTGATTTAATTAAGTTTTTATAGTAAAGGAAATAAGGTTTTCATAACATTACAAAACCATTATCTAACGATATTACAGCGATATAGAAAGCGCTATGTCTGCTCCGTTATAATAGGTCTGACACTTTACATAATATTACACATAAAATTGATTTTTTTGGTGTACATACTTTTTAACTATATATGTACACGATTAAATTTACTTAAATGTACGCAACTTCTTAATATTAAACCATCGTACACAATCATATCCCCTATATATATTAATAGAGAAGCACATTTAAGAAAAAGCTGATGTGTCGCCGCCAGAGAGCTCATGACACCTTTTAGCAAAATACCCTTAAAATTGCTAACTAATTACAGCTCTATGCCATTGTATTTATTTTAAAAATAATTAACTGAATAATAATAGATATGTCATCATTTCTCACACAAATTTAATAGTAAAGCAAAAGTCACTAAAATTTACTTACAAATATACAAGTCAAAATTATATTGATTTTTTAAAATTAATATAACTATTGATTTCTTAAAATCAATATAAGTAAAATATTCTAAAAGGGCTATAAAAACATATCAATTAATATAAAGTTAATAAAAATAAAGAACATATAAGTTATTAAACATATAAATTATTAACGTAATCATATAAAAACAAAATGTTATATGTTAATATTATTACCATAATAATTTAAATAACAAGCTTTTAATAGTTATTAAAATGGATTATAAAAAGAAGTATATTATCCTTAAAATATCTCTAACTCACTAAAAGAAACTTAATTTCCAATAAATATAGATTTATATATTTTCATAAATAAATATAAAAAATGACAATAAATTAGGGGATATCATGATGTGTGATTATTTATATATATCTAAGTATGTAAACTAATTAATCTCAACATTTAGTGTGATTATTTATTAAAAAAATGGAAATATTGATAACCGAATAGGAATATATGTTCTAATTGTATATTCATTTATGTGCTATTAAAAATGAATGAGACAATAATCCTTATCATTATAAATAAATTTAGTACCCAAAAGAAACATAATATTTAAAATGAGTGATTATTAGATTATGCAAAATTGTTATAGTTACTCGACAAACCATAAATATAAATTTAATTTTTAAAACACACAAAAATATATATTGCCATAAATTGTAATATTTTATAAATATTTTCTTACCACGTTCACATGTTTCACAGGTGAAATGTATTCTTACACGTAAATGTTGATTTTGTAATCTCATTAATTTTTTCATAATGGCTTTTTTAGATAATAATCCGTCATTTATAGAAAATATTAACAAATTGACTAACTCAAAAGATTTAAATAAAATCAAAATATTAAATTAATAAATTAGATTATCTTTAGAAAATTTAGTGTAGAATCCGATTGTTACTAACATATAATAAAATTGAATCATTAAACTACCAAGTAATTTAGTATATGTTGTTATAGTTACATAAGAAACAAAATTGTTATGATTACAAAATAAAACATAAGAAGATATGAATTTGATTTTTAAACCACACAAAAGACATGTTGCAATAAATAGTAACATTTTATCAATATTTCTCTACCAGAGAACCTCTTACATATTCAAAGATTTTACAGGTGAAACATATTTTTTATACGAAAAACACCACTTTGAATAAATAATTAAAAAAATAAAGTTACATATTATGTTTGACACAAACAAATATTGGTTTTATGATAATAATTGTTTTTAAATCGATTTATTCTGCACATAGTGCGGCTTGTTATCTATTTGAGATTAACATTCACAACCCCTATATTGTATATGTACACCATCAAATTTACTTAAATTTACACAACTCCTTAATATTAAACCATATATGTACACTATCATATTGACATTAAGTACATAACCTCTAAACTTTATCGTACACGATCAAATTTACTTAAATGTACGCATGTCCTTAATATTAAACCATATACATACACGATATTTACTTAAACATACACAATCCAACTAAAATATTGGATGCCCATGCGTAGGTAAACTAGGATAAATAATATTTTTCTTTCTAAATGGTTCTTAAATAATTTGGATGGTTGGTTTGTATGTTTATAAAGATAAATGGCTACAAAATATATTTTAAAACGTAAATATTTACGTACACAGGGGCCAGGGCCGTGCCTCAATGGCAATAAAAGAAACTTTGGCCTATGGCCTCACAATTTTGGGAAAAAATGAAGGCTATTATACAGTAAAGTTTAGGTGAACATTCTTTCTTCATAGCTTTGTTAAATTGCTCACACAAAGGAGAATAATCGTTTCTTGTTCTCTCAGTTTTATTTTTATTGTTGTTACTAACCATTTAATTCTTACTCATTCGTTGATCATTACTTAAATTTCATACTTGATTAAACTTGTAAGTTTTTAATTTATAAAATAAACATGTCATAACAAAGATTAAGCAATTTAGCTGTCTTATATATAGAAACACAATTTGGTTAGAAAAGTTAATTTTGAATGTTTGATTAATGATTTTAAAAGTTTTTTTTCTTTAAAGTTTGTTGTTTGATTTTTTTTTTTTTTTTTTTTTGACAATGTCGTTATATGACTTTTTTTTTTGGACAAACAGTTGTTATATGACTAAGATTTTATTATTTTGACATTTCATCTGAATGGATTTGAGCATTATTATATTTTTACTTCTATGACACTCCAGTTTTAGAGAATTGCAGAGAGTTTTAAAAGAATTGATTTGGCCACTTATATCACCAAAGTGCACTTATCTTTTCGGTCAAGGATCCTGAGAGAACTCTACAATTAAGCGTGCTTGAGCTGAAGTAGTTTCAGGATGGATGACCTTTCAGGAAGTAACTGTTGAAACTGTGCGAGTGAGGACAAAACACAGAGAAATATTATGTGGTGATTTGTAGGAATGGTAACAAGTGAGAAGACGTGAGACCCATTAAAAAAGGTGGGCTCATGACTAGAATTGGACATAGAACACACTAAAAGGTGGCGGTCGGGGCTTTACAACTTCCTCTGGCCATAGTTTATGTTTGCACGGCTCTGTACGTACACATAACACAAACATTATTACTATGTACGTACACATAAGTACATGATAAATAGTAATCTCGAATCGTATTAATAAGAGTCAAGTTAAAAAATAAATTATAATTTAATATAAATAAAAAAATAGAAAATGTACTTTAAAAGATAGAAAAAAATGTATTATAATGATAAGCACAAAAATAAAAAAATAGTTATCAAAATTAAAAGAGAGAAAAAAGGTAAAAACAAAGAGTGGGGATAATAATAATAAATTAAAATTATCTGATTTTTTCCTCAGCTTTTACATTATAACCGATCAATCTAGTTTGTTGTAGGGACATGTCGGTCTAAAAAAAACATGTGGCTATTATGTGGAATCTCAGTTTAATTTTGTCAAATGGTGGTTAAAAAACATTAACCCTGGCACTCCAAGTCAACAATTTCTTTCATGGGAAGACAAACTCAAAAAAGCTTTCTACCTTTTAGTCACTTTGTAAAAATAAGACAACTATACCCTATAACTGATCAATTAGACTTTAGTTTCGTTACTCAACTGATGTACTTTTATTCAGTTTGATTAAAATTAATTATATGGGGACAAACCAACCGTTGCACTGTTTCAGTTTTTATTATATAAAAATTTTACTACATCAGTTGCAATTAATTATACATAAACAAATTAAAAAAAAAAAATTGACGAGAGAAAACAAAAAATTGAGATAATTTGTGGTGAAAAACCAATTTTTCTATATCCTAGATAGAAGTGGAAACCAGAAATTGTTCATGGGCGAGTAGAGTTCTAGTCTCAGTGTTAAAGTTCATTCATATTTAAACCTATGTAACTGATTTAAACATCCTAATAATTAACAAAAAAACTTAGAATTATAAGCTTATTAAACTTAAAATATGCTAAATTTACATGATTTTTATGTAAAAAACATTTTAAGGTAAAGAAAACAGAGGATTATGAAAAACTGAAAATGACGGCAAAAATTAGGATTGCAGAAAAGAGAACTTAGGTCGAAGATGACCAGAAAATTACAATTATACCTTTCATTCATTATAGACTTATGGACGTACACAAAAAACATTATGTACGTATATGACTACATTAACTTAAACATACATTGAACAACTAAAAGCGAACTATACATCATATATGGACATGATTATATTGATTTAAACGTATACATTCATACCAAGTCTTGCAAAATAAAAGCGTTAAATATCTTGTCGTTTTATATTACCTATATATATATATATTGTAATATTTTGTATGATTCAACCAGATTTTATAGGAATGTTAAATGCACAACGAACCTACCAATGTCATCTTCCTAGATGTTACGCATGTGAACAAGTTTCTGGTTGAGGGTGTTGATCGACACCATAGGGATGTATTGTTGTAGCAATTATCAATGGAAAACCAAGTTTCCACCAAAAGTTTAAGAACTTGATGATTTCTGTAAGACATCTATGGCTGGAAAAAAGATTAAAATTAACCCTAAGTGATTAAAATACATCTTTGTCTTTTGGTTTATTATGTGGTGATAAATTGGAAATTTAGTACACCAATTATTTTGTGTCATTGTATTTGTTGTTGTGTACGTATGTTAGAATTTCTACGATGCTATGTATATACAACAAAAACTTAAGTGATAGATCGGATTCGGGTTTGGATTTTCGAATCTAGAGATTTTGAATCCGTTTGAGATTTTAAAATTATAGATTCAGGTTCGGATAGGATCATGGGGTTTGGATATTTCACCCATGCCTACTCTTACGAAAGAATATGATTTGTTAACATGAAATTGGTGATGATGATACAGAAAGTGGAATTGCTCATATTCATAGATATCTTCTTTTTTCGTTGTTTATTTAATTGTTGACAAAATTTTTATTGTTAACTCAATTTCGAACTATCAAGTGAACCCAAAAAAATTATATAAAATATAAGTATTACTTTGACTTAGCAATTTAATATATTTATATTGTTCTAACGTACATAACCTTCACTTATAGCCACTACTCAATAGTGTAAATATATATTTGTGTATGATTGTTTGACTAACCTCTCTAATTGGCCGCGCACAAGATTTAATGAATCGTTTTTCCTATCATGATTGTTATCTCGTCTCTCACGTCCATATTAACTCATGTATGTACATTTTTAAAATGTTTTTTTCTTGTATGTTACATCAAAAATCGATTAAAATGAAGAAAACTATTTGAATGTGTATGTACACAAAACATACAAATTATTATTATGTATGTACATGGTTATGTTAATATTTGAAATCGTATCTATAGACACAATTCATAATAAGAATAATTACGTACAGAACGCCTACATGAAGTACACAACGCCTACATAAAACCCTAGACTAAATACGTACACAGTCGTAGCTTTTTGACAAAAAAAATACGTACACAATATTTGTATTAACTTATATGTACAACAACCCTTAAACATTAAACACTAAACCGTATACGTACACGATATTGACTTAAACATACACAATGTTTATATAAAAATAAAAAATAAACTCTAAAACATGTACGTACATGATCGTATTGACTTAAAGGTAAATGATCATATTGACTTAAACATAGATGTTCTGATTAAGTATTGTCACAAGTTTTATCAAATTTTAGGGCTTATATCATTTTTTTTGCATAAGAAGAAATTAACAACATTTCATATAGTTCAAGTAACAAATCTAAATTTTAACATGATTTAGGTTGTTATTTGCAGGGTATTGAAGTCTGGGTGTACAATAGCCTATATTTTAAACATTTCTACAACTATGTCAATGGTGGGTTTACTTGGAAGATTAACTAAACTAAATATTGCATCTGCCAACAAGTACTCAAACAAATATTGGTGTAATGTACATAACTCCTAAACAACATCATTTCTAATATTTCTAAGTTAGTTCTTAATTTGATGTTATAAACCTGATATTAAATTGTACTAAGTTTCTAGTAGTTATTTAAAATAGTGAAAATGATGCTTCTAATTTTTTAATTTTTGTTACATGAGGTTTTTTTAAAGAAGATATATATTAATGTAATTGAAATAATTTCTTTTAACATCAGTTTCTATTGATGTAAATTTTGTATCATTTTTAAAAGTGATCTTACCAAGAAATTAATAGATACATCAATAATCAAAATGATGTAAATTTATTTTTAAATCAATTTTCTAAAGTGATACAAATTAGGGGCATTCTCAAAAATGCCCCTTTTTCCATACCCCTTTTTAATAATACCCCTTCATGTTGACCATTTTTAAAACTACCCCTCTTTATATACAAAATGACCAAATTACCCTTTTTGAGTGACAACATGTGACAACCCGTCCCGTGGACCCCGCTAGCCTCACCGCTAGACGTCCAAACGGACCCCAAGCTGGCCCTGCAGGGCATCGATCATAACCCATCACTGTGGATATCCCAATCCACCAGTAGGTTATTGGTGCGCCAGGCGTTCCTCGAACCCTGGTCCCCACCCTTTAACAACTTTCCCACAGGACAAGCTGTAACCAATTGATCTGCAGGTCAATTGGTGACAGCTTGTCCTGTGGGAAGGTTATTAAAGGGTGGGGACCAGGGTTCGAGGAACGCTTGGTACACCAATAACCTACTGTGGATTTGGATGAGTTCCATTTGCCCAGTGAGGGGTTAGGATCGATGCCCTGCAGGACCAGCTTGGGGTCCGTTTGGGCGGCTAGCAGTGAGGCTAGCAGGGTCCACGGGACGGGTTGTCACACAACAAGTGTACAGTATTCAAAATCGAAAATATTTTCCCGTAAAAAAAATTCCCGCCAAATTTTTTTTTCTCCGCCAAAATCGAAAAATTTTCCCGTCCAAAATTATTTTTTTCCCGCCAAAAAAATATTTTCCCGCCAAAATCAGATATTTTTCCCGTCAAAAATATTGAAATTTATACCTTATAAAAACATTGTAAATGCTTTTAAAAGGTTTTTAAAAGCGTTTACAAGGTTTTTAAAAGGTCTTTAAACACATTGTAAAAGCTTCGAAAAACCTTGTAAATGCTTTTAAAAAGCTTTTAAAAGCGTTTACAAGGTGTTTAAAAACCTTTTAAAACCCTTTTTAAAAACTTATAAAAACTTTTACAAAGTTTTTTAAAACATTGTAAAAGCGTTTACAAGGTGTTTAAAAACATTTTAAAATTTTTTTGAAAAACCATTTGAAAACCTTTTAAAAACCTTTTAAAAACTATGAAAAAACCTTGTAAAAGCGTCTACAAGGTGTTAAAAAAAACCTTTTAAAACTCTTTAAAAAATCTTGTTAAATCCTTTACAAGGTGTTTATAAGGCTTTTATAAGGTAGAAACCTAATAAAACCTTTTAAAAATCTTGTAAATTTTTTTTGACGGAAAAATGTTTTCGTCGAAATTTTTTATTAAATTTCTTTTGACAAAAAAATTTTTGGCGGGAAAATATTTTGGAAATTTTTTTGGCGGGAAAATTTTGTTTTCTTTCTATTGATTAAAATATTTTTTATTTAAGGATAAAATAGTCACTAAAAATTAAAGGAGGGTAAAAATAAAAATGACCAAAAAAGGAGGTACTTTTGAAAAAGAGTATATCAAAAAGGGTATTTTTAACACATTCTCTACAAATTATTAGGACTTGAATCAATTTTTTTAACTGATCTCCAACTAGTCAATTATAACATCAGTTAATATAATTGATGCTTAGTTGGTTCATTTATAAATAACTAACTTAAAATAATATCACTTAGTTTTGTAATATCATTTAAGTGATACAATACACTTATTTTTTTTTTGTAATGAACACTTTTTCTCCTTTTTCTGTAACTCTAAGGCTTAACCCCTAAACAAACCCTAATTAAACCGTAAACATACTTGATATTGACTTAAATGTATACAACCCCTAAATAAACCCTAAAATAAATTCTTCATGTACACAGTTAGTAGTGCATATTCTTTTCACGATCGCTGGATTAGCGGTCAGCGACTAAAAATACAAGTAACTTGAGATCCAAGTTAGCGGGAGTACAACGGCAACATAGTAAAAGCAGTTGCAGCGACACTTTTTAATCTTTCCAACAGTCGCTGAAAAAACGAGTGACAACAAATGAAATGAACAAAGAAAAATAGAGAAGCAAAGAATGAGAAAGAAACCAGCGAATGGAAAAGAGAAATTCAGTATAATTTGTTGGTAGCCAGAGGTGTGACAGCGATCGTGAAAAGAACAGGGCCCATATATAACTTAGTGATAGGCGTACATTAGGTATATTAAATACAATGATGATTTAATTTATAAACGTATTATTGAAATGTTTTGATGGTATATTTGTAAAATACATGTTGCAAATAAGGTTTTATATGCATAGATATTATTTCAAATGTGTACGTACACATAAAAATACAGTGTATTACCATTTACATAGTAACTAGGATATATCCCGTGCTTAAAGCACGGTCAACATTTAAAAAAAAAAGTATAATATAATATTATTATATATCCTTAACAATATTATTTTACTTGAGATAATATTCATTTTTAATTATTCTATAAATCTGTATATGTCTTTTTAGTTCTAATTATTTTAGAATATTGTAGTATTTTATTTTTTGATGTATATTACTGTTTTATATTGTTTGTTTGTTGTATTTGCATCAATATTTTGTGAAATATGAAATAGTAATTTTAATATTATAATTGTGAGCAAATAAAATTTATTAATTTATCAACTATAAAAATTTAGTTTTACCAATCCGCCAATGTGAATTAAAACAAATATTTTTTCTATTAATTGAGTAATATATCTTTTACATTAAAAAAAATAATAATATATTTTCGTTTTAAAAAATTCAAATCACAACATATGCAGAAATGTTTTTGTATATTTATTAATCATAGGTCTTATATGAAAATTCCAAACAATTTGTAAATAAAATAAAAGAAAGATGATAGGAGAATCATAATTTGAAATCTTAATAAAATCTTCAAAATCTAGTTATTAAAAATAATTTTAATGTCTACTTGTATAAAATCTTAGTTTTTGAAATTCTGATTGGTTTATATTTTTAAAAAAAAAATTAGTAATTTTCGTCCATAATTATATTAGAGAGAGAAAATATATATTTTTAACTAATAATTATCTGTTTTTTAAAAAAAATTTAGCTGTTAATTTTTTTTTCAAGTACAAATTAGTTTTGATGTGAATGGATTTCTTTTTTACTTTTCTAGATTTTTTTTTTATTTTTGATCTGTCAGTGTTTTTTATTTTTAATTAATTTTAACTAAATTTTTCTAATGGTAATTAAATGTAATTTCTTACACATTTTAAGGTTAGTTACATATTTGTACTTCCCAATTAATATAGTAAGATACTAATATGAAATTGTCTTCTTCAATAACATAATAAGATTCAAAGTTAAAGTAAAAATAGAATAATAAATCAAAATTAAAAAAAATTAATATAGTAAAATGGATCTTAAAAGATAGAAAATAAAGAATTAGAATTCAAAGTGAAAAACTAAAAAATAATTAGGAAAGTGAAAAGAGAGAATATATGAAAACAAAAAAAAAAGAAACTAAAATAATATAATTGTTTTTAATACTTTTTTTTTTTGTTTTGTATGAGTCATGTAAAGCTGTAGCAACTAGAATTGTCCAGTTACTTTGCGTGACATCAATTGCAGGGCATAAATGTCCAAATTGTAGGAAGTGGCTAAAAGATGAAAAGAAACATGAGATATGATTTAAAGTAATTAAAAAACATGTCATATGGTTATAACATCTAATTTAAAAATATACCACATTACGAGTCTACTTTTTTTTTCAAATTTTAGTGAAAAACGTTTATATATTTTTTTTACAGATGAAATTCAAATTCTAGTGGAATTCTCTTTAGAAACCTTTTCAACGTTGTTTCTACTTTTCTTTCCTAAGAAAGTGGTTTGCACTGTCTACCCGGGATTAACTCAAATATTACACCAACATAGATCACGGTCAAACAAGTTAGAAGCAATTTTTAAAAATAATTTAAAATATTATTCGTTTTGAAATATACAATATTTAAAAAAGGTATTTGCTAACCAAATATATAATGCATGTCCACATGCACCTACAAACACAAATAAAATGTTACACTATAGTAGGAATGGTTACAAATATTCTTTTTGTAATATTATTTCTCAAAAAATGTATACTCTTTAAAATATTTTAAGAAATGTTTTTAAAAATTCTGAGATCTATCCAAATATGTGTGAAATATTATGAAAAATACAAAATTACTTTTATATACGTGTAAAATTTTATACTTATATATATTTTATAAAACTTATAAAGATTTGATGAAACATATAATTACTTGGATCAAGTCTCTGCTGAAGTATCTTATAAATCTTATCAACTTTTTAGAATTCAGTGAGGAGCATTTTTAAAATGAAAACGAAAAGGGAGACATTTTTCGTCAATTGATTTACCTAATTTATAAGTCTAAACAAAAAATTTAAAGAATTAAAAAATATTACTAGACGTTATGAATTAATTAGAACAGAATTAAATATTGAATAATATTATTAATAAATATATTTTTAAAAGGTATTATTTATTTGGACTAAGTTAATAATTTTAAATTTAATAAACATGTCGGAGTCAACGACCATTTCTCATGATGGTAAAACTTAAAACTATTAAATTTATAGTTTCATATTATGATCGGATACCATGTAAAAATTTATAATACAGTTCAAATAAGCTTATATTAAAATGTTTTATTGATTTTAGTTGTGATTTCTGATAATTGCACTTTTAACTTTGCTTGATACTAGTTGTGCCATAGCTTTTATCAACAACGAGTCTATTGCACCCCATCAAATCAAGTAAAAAAAAACGTTCAACGAGCTTCTCAAAACTTCTTTTTGTTGTTTTTAGGAAAGCAAATGTAGATGAATAATACTATCTTTGACATGTTTATTTCATCAACTATGAGAATTAATTCTAGATTCCCCCATCCCCAATAAAATTACTCGTAAACCAATACTTGCTTGATTAATCTAATACTACACACTTGAAGTCATATTGAAACAATTATGTACTTTTGAGAAAATCCTCAATGTACTTGTTTTTTGTATTTGTGGATATCTCGAACATAAGGTTAAGATTTAGAGAATCTTTTAACCCAATGTCTGGCTAGAACAACTCAAATTGCACAATCTATCACAATACCTCCACTTCACCATGGTAATTAGTTACAAAAGAAAAAAAATGCTTCATATGAAAGGTCCTCTATTTTAAAATAATAACTCATAAGATTCTCTACTTTCGGAGTAAATTCCAACCATGTACCTTATTAAATACTAGCTGCCCATGATTACATTCAAAACAATCCCAGAGATATCCAACACAAAATAGGTGCAAATAGGTGGTGGGTGTGATCGTTCTGTGGATGGATGGTACTAGCTTGCGGTTCTACAATATGGGTGAAAACAAGTTAATTTTCTTTGTCTTTGTCAAAAGTTTCCGTCATAGTTGTATAAGGCCACTTGACGAAATACAAACTATGTGAGGCGGAATTAAGAGCTTTTAAAAACATCTTGTTTTTCCCTCTGGTTCCATCACAAAAAGATGAGTTCATTCAAACAAATGTTAGTACGGTGGGATTTCAGTCTCCCTCCGGAACTAACAAATGAGGACAATAGCTTGGAATTGTCAAGGGACGGGAGCCAAGTTGACTCGCCGTCGACTGCGTGAGATGTGTCGGATATACTCGCCAGGTTTTTTATTTCTGTCAGAAACCAAAAACGACAAGTTTTATCTGCAAAACGTGCAAGCGGATTTAGGTTTTGATAATCTTCAAACCGTCGAGCCTGAGGGCTCTAGTGGCGGTTTAGCTTTATTGTATTCAAATGATTTTCCGGTAAAATTTCTGTTATTAGATGACCGGTTAATCGACATCGAAACTATCATTAATGAAAATCGGGTCTATATGTCATTCATTTATGGTGACCCTGTCCCTGCAAATCGCGATTATGTGTGGGAAAGACTAATGCGTATTGGAGTTTCGAGATCCGAGCCTTGGTTTATTATTGGGGATTTCAACGAAATAAAAGGGAATCATGAAAAAAGAGGGGGAAAAAAAAGATCGGAAGCCTCCTTTCTGCCTTTCCGTGCTATGATTAATTCATGTGGTCTCATTGATTACCCTTACCAAGGAAACCAATTTTCATGGATTGGTCAGCGGTCAAATGGTAAGATTCGGTGCCGCTTGGATAGAGCCATGGGAAATGAAGAGTGGCAGAATTTATTTTCCCATACTAATGTGGAGTATATGAAGATGTGGGGTTCGGACCATCGTCCCTTCCTTGCATCTATTCTTTCACATCCAAAAAAGTTTTTGAGAAGGTTTATGTTTGATAAGCGTTGGATAGACAAGCCATGCCTCAAAGAGGCGGTGGTAGATGGATGGGGAGGGGACGACGATTCTGTCGAACGATCCATCTTGAAAAAAATTCAAAATTGTAAAAGAGCAATCTCCATTTGGAAGAAAAATAATCAAACAAACTCAGAAAAGCTGATTAAGGAACTTCAAGAAAAGATTGATGAGACATATGGAGATGATCAAGCATCGTCGGAAACTCTCCTCAACCTAAAATGGCGGCTCTGCGAAGCTTATAGGGAAGAAGAAGCATATTGGCACCAAAAAAGCAGAGAACTTTGGCTTGCAGAAGGAGATAAAAATACAAAATTCTTCCACGCTTCTACAAAAAAAAGGAGGGCAAGGAACAAGATCACTGGCATCCTTAATCAACTTGGAGTTTGGGTTGATACTGAAGAAGGAATAGAAAAAGTAGCGGTGGAGTATTTTGACAATCTCTTTTCCTCCTCGAATGCGAGCGACCCTACATTGGCCATTAAGGATGTACCTACACTGGTAACACCTGCTATGAACGAGCATCTCACGAAAGAAATCTTAGAAGAGGAGGTCAAACGAGCGTTGTTCTCCCTGAACCCGGGAAAGGCTCCAGGACCGGATGGGATGACTGCTTTGTTCTTCCAAAAATTTTCGGAAACTGTAAAAGGCGATCTCACTAAGATGGTGAAGAACTTCTTTAGCTCTGGTATTTTTGATGGCAAGTTAAATGAAACAAATATATGTTTAATCCCGAAAGGAGAACGCCCTCATGAAATGTCAAAATTTCGCCCCATTAGCCTCTGTAATATGAGCTATAAGGTGATCTCGAAAATATTGAGTTTACGACTCAAGAGGTTTTTGCCGGAACTTATATCCGAGACCCAATCTGCCTTTGTCGAAGGAAGATTAATCACAGATAATATCCTCATTGCTCAAGAAAATTTTCATGCCCTCCGTTCCAACCAGGCCAACCGAAAAAAATTTATGGCGATTAAGACGGACATGAGTAAAGCTTACGATAGGGTGGAATGGAATTTCTTAAGAGCTTTGATGGAAAAAATGGGGTTTGATCAAAAATGGGTGGGTTGGATAATGCAATGCATTACTTCCGTCTCCTATCGTATTTTGATCAATGGGGATCCCAAAGGACGGATTAGGCCAACACGAGGGATTCGTCAAGGGGACCCAATTTCTCCATACCTATTCATACTTTGTACAGAGGCGCTAATCGCTCAGATTAAGAATGCCGAAAAAGAGGGAAAGATCCAGGGATTACGTATTTCGAACGCAAGCCCACGAGTTTCCCACTTACTTTTTGCAGATGACAGTTTATTCTTCTGTAGAGCCGATCCTCATCAATGCAAGGAAATTATCGATATAATCCGCTTTTATGGCGAGGCGTCTGGACAAGAAATTAACTTTTCCAAATCTTCCATCATGTTTGGAACCGAGGTCCCGTCCTATGTACGTCAAGAGATCAAATCTATTGTTGGGATATCACAAGAAGGAGGGATGGGTACATACTTGGGTCTTCCCGAGAAGATTCATGGATCAAAGGCACAAGTCTTTGCATTCGTGAGGGATAAACTCCATAAGAGGGTAACTTATGGACCTCAAAATCCCTATCCAAAGGAGGCAAGGAAGTCCTGATAAAATCAGTGGCGCAAGCAATTCCGACATATGTAATGTCGTGTTTTCTCTTACCAAAAGCTATATGCTCAAAATTAAGCAGTGCCATTGCCGATTTCTGGTGGAGCAATAAAGCTGATAGTAAAGGATTACATTGGATCTCATGGGAGCAAATGTGTACTCAACTCTCGGAAGGCGGGCTAGGTTTCCGAACACTTGAAGAATTTAATCTTGCCCCTTTGGCAAAGCAACTATGGAGATTGCTGAGATATCCAGACTCCCTTCTTAGCCGAGTTCTAAAAGGGAGATACTTTTGATATTGTAGTCCGTTAGAGATACAAGTATCAAATCGACCTTCATATGGATGGAGGAGCATGTTGGCAGCAAAGCATGTTCTTTCGTACGGAATTCGTAAGACCATAAGTTCGGGTTTTAATACGTGCATCTGGACTGAACCATGGATCCCAGATACGCCAGCACGGCCACCCCAAAGTTTAACTAATGAGAGAAATCCCTTGATTTGTGTTAACACCTTGATAGATTTTAACACAAAAAAGTGGAAAATTGAACGTCTTCGGGAATTCTTCCCCCCGAAAGAAATTACCCTTATTTTGGGGATTAAACCGAGCTTGAATGCCTCGAGGGACGGCTATTCTTGGACTCTGACAAAGTCTGGAAATTACACCGTTAAATCTGGATACGAAGCCGCGAGAGCTATCTCTCGCCCTTCTTGCGACCTCCCTTCTCAGGGACCTAGTGTTACGATACTTAAGGCGCAATCATGGAAGTTAAAAACATCACGAAAGCTTAAGCATTTCGTGTGGCAATGTGTGACTGGGTGCTTGGCAACATGTCAACGCCTGCATTATCGCCATATTGGTAGAGATAAAGATTGTCCTAGATGTGGAGCGGAGGAGGAAACTATAAACCATATGCTATTTGAATGCCCCCCCCCAGCACGTCAAGTATGGACTTTATCGACAATCCCTTCCCATCCTATGGTGTTCCCTTCATCTTCCCTATATAGCAACCTCGATTTTCTATATGGGCGTGGTAGAGATTCTGGTGCAACTGATCAAAACTTGAGAACGTTTCCGTGGATGATGTGGTACATTTGGAAGACAAGAAATAAGAAAGTGTTTTGAAAATATCTCTGAATCTCCGCAAGATACACTGGAGAAAGCTATCCAAGAAGAAGAAGTTTGGAGAAGAGCAAATAACAGAGACTTAATACCAGCGGTAGTAGAAGCATGCATACCTTCGATTCCAATTCCTCAAGAATCTCTTGTATGAAAAATACAAAATTACTTTTATATACGTGTAAAATTTTTATACTTATATATATTTTATAAAACTTATAAAGATTTGATGAAACATATAATTACTTGGATCAAGTCTCTGTAAATATCATGCTGAAGTATCTTATAAATCTTATCAACTTTTTAGGATTCAGTGAGGAGCATTTTTAAAATGAAAACGAAAAGGGAGACATTTTTCGTCGATTGATTTACCTAATTTATAAGTCTAAATAAAAAATTTAAAGAATTGAAAAATATTACTAAACGTTATGAATTAATTAGAACAACATTAAATATTGAATAATATTAATAAATATATTTTTAAAAAGTATTATTTATTTGGACTAAGTTAATAATTTTAAATTTAATAAACATGTCGGAGTCAACGACCATTTCTCATTATGGTAAAACTTAAACCTATTAAATTTATAGTTTCAAATTATGATCCGATACCATGTAAAAATTTATAATACAGTTCAAATAAGCTTATATTAAAATGTTTTATTGATTTTAGTTGTGATTTCTGATAATTGCACTTTTAACTTTGCTTGATACTAGTTGTGCCATAGCTTTTATCAACAACGAGTCTATTGCACCCCATCAAATCAAGTAAAAAAAAACGTTCAACGAGCTTCTCAAAACTTCTTTTTGTTGTTTTTAGGAAAGCAAATGTAGATGAATAATACTATCTTTGACATGTTTATATCATCAACTATGAGATTAATTCTAGATTTCCCCATCCCCAATAAAATTACTCGTAAACCAATACTTGCTTGATTAATCTAATACTACACACTTGAAGTCATATTGAAACGATTATGTACTTTTGAGAAAATCCTCAATGTACTTATTTTTTGTATTTGTGGATATCTCGAACATAAGGTTAAGATTTAGAGAATCTTTTAACCCAATGTCTGGCTAGAACAACTCAAATTGCACAATCTATCACAATACCTCCACTTCACCATGGTAATTAGTTACAAAAGAAAAAAAATGCTTCATATGAAAGGTCCTCCATTTTAAAATAATAACTCATAAGATTCTCTACTTTCGGAGTAAATTCCAACCATGTACCTTATTAAATACTAGCTGCCCATGATTACATTCAAAACAATCCGAGAGATATCCAACACAAAATAGGTGCAAATAGGTGGTGGGTGTGATCGTTCTGTGGATGGATGGTACTAGCTTGCGGTTATGCAATATGGGTGAAAACAAGTTAATTTTCTTTGTCTTTGTCAAAAGTTTCCGTCATAGTTGTATAAGGCCACTTGACATAAGTTCTGCTTATTATTATATTTTTTTCCTTCCAACAACAGGTACAAACCAATACAAAATTTCAGAAACAATTTATTACATAAGCAGAAATATGTGTCATATACTAAAGATAAAACTTACGGAGAAGTGAATTTGATGATGCTTTTTTCTGGTAGAGGCCTTACTCGCTATCATGTTATTGAACATGATATGTTCTTTCTTCTTAAGCCATCTTTCTCGAATGTGATATGTATGCTTATTGACATGCTTTGTTTAAAACTCCACATCACATAAAAAAACTCGTTGATTCTGGAAAAAGTTTTAGAATCCCGACAATCCGATACCAATTAGTCCGTATCGGTGTCCTTTTGCGTATTAGAAAATTTGACTTGCCACTTATGTAGTCCCATCCCAGAAAAACACCATGAACGCACCATAACATCATGGCACAGACAATTACGCATAGTAAGGTTTCTTCTCCATCGTTAATGGAGTTAGTGAAATTCCGCCATAATCAATCTCTTAGAATCAGATATTCCTCAAAAACTCTTTTCCTGGATCCCAGATCCATAATTGAAAACCCTTCTGCAATTTGGAGAAGACTAATTCACAAATACTTTCGAGAAGAAATCAAAACCGTTTCAGTTATGAAACGACGGAAGCCGATTGGAAAAACACCATCAGAATGAAACCAACACAATTGCTCCTGCGTCCTTGCCGGATTCTGGTCGAAAGAATACTCTTACGGAGAGAGAGAAGAAGAATGAGACTATGAAATTGAAACTTCGTAATCATCTGCTCTTGTTTTATTCAAAAATAAAAATCTAATTACAAATACAAAGGAAAGTAAAAGTACGGCCTACGTGGGAGCCGACGTCGGCCGGTGGATATGCCAATGAAAAGAGACGGTTTCCTGTTTCGTCTTTTGCGTCGCTTTGAGAACGGAGACAGACTTTTATAAGTTCTGCTTATCTTAATAAACATCTGTTTTTCTGTTTTTTCTTGACATAAGTGCTCAACCAAATTGAGATAAGTTAGTCTATTCCATACTAAATTTTGAAATCAGTTTACTAGAGGATCTTTCTCTCTTAATCCGACTTTGACTCCTTTAGAGACGAAGGTACTAACACTTAGAATACTGGTTCAACAATCTTAGATATGGGGGTTTACCACATTAACATTCTAAAATCTTAGTTGGGTTACTATAGATAACGCAGATAGCTCCTTTAACATCTTCGTGGAATTCTAAAGATTGGTGACATCCTATTGTCACTCCACATATCAATGAATTTTTACAAGTTTCTTTAAGTTCATCAATATCCAAAAGGGAGCAAATCATGTAGAGTGTATTATTCAGACACTTAAGCTAAAGAAGCTCTAGAAAGTACTCCAGGAAATAGTTTGTACACGTGTTAAGTTATCATATGAAATTTATTTGCCGACAAAAAGTAAATAATAATTTCTAATTATTAGATGTAAGACAGGAGATGAGATATGGAGACAAGAGTGTAGGAAAGAAAATACTAGAAGAGTTAGATATATGTTGACCGAAGAAAAAAAGAGAGATTAATATGTTTTGCTATTAAAAAGAAAGAGATGAGTTAAATGTTTTTTTAATCTCTCTTTTACAATCTTGTGGGTTAAAAGTGAAAACTCATCCTCTGCAATTTAAAACTCTTATCTCTACGTGTGCACAAACCTCACCATTAGATGATTAGTAGAAGACAAAACTTACAGCCAAATTGACAAACTTATCTCTCTCCAAAACATTTGGTCCATACGATAAAGCAAGAAGAAGAATTAATAAAAACAAGAAGAGGAAGAAGACGAAGTGGTAGAGGATGAAGCATGAAATGGTGAACATCAAGCGACGATGCATATCCATCTTCTTTCTTCTCTTTGCTTTGCTTCTTGGAAATTATGTAGTTCAAGGTCTCTTTCTTGACCTATCCCCTTCCTAATCCATCTTATAAATTTCAATATGTTTAGTTCTAAGTGATTTTAATACAACTAAGTGATTTTTTTATTTTGCTTGGAACTCTCTCGTTTGTGTGTGTTCTTGTTTTTTTGAACCAGCCTCAAGACCTCGTTCTATCGAAAATACGGTCTCACTTCTCTCACAAGTACATCTCCTGGTAAATTCCCATTCACAAGTAACTACTACAAGGAAACCATCAATTTATAATTGAATTAGCGATCTATAATAATATAGTAGTGTATATATATATATATGTTTAATTTGAAAATATTTCACAGCAGAATTCGAGGAGGAGGAATATGATAGGGTCGACGGCACCAACTTGTACGTACAACGAGTGCAGAGGATGCAGATACAAATGCAGAGCTGAGCAAGTCCCAGTCGAAGGCAATGACCCTATCAATAGTGCTTATCATTATAGATGTGTTTGTCACAGATAATAATGATAAATCTCTTATTTATTGCCTTTTCATTGCAATTTTTGTATGACTTGATTACATTTTTGTTTTTTTGAATGAGATGATGTTTTGGTCAGCTAGCATTATTGATTATTATTTTTTTTCGTTTCTTTTTAACCTGTTATAATTGTTTTTAAGTATTAGTTCATTAGCCAAGAGTGTCATCAAGCTTCATAACCTTGTGTGCATGGGATAATATGGTAAGCTCTCGTTGGTATTGGTATTGGTGTTGATGATGATGACGATGAGGATCGTGGAGATGATGATAACATTTGGGTGTTTATAAACCGCAGGGAAAATTCACATGGTCCTGTGGTCCAAATTTGAGGCATAAGTCAATAAAAGATCACATGAGGGAACTAGAGTTGTTATGTTTGTAATTGTAGCCCTCCATCTTTTGTTCTGTTACGTACATATTATGACAATATGCATTAAAGACATTTGTTCTATTAGGTTATATGTATATGTTCCTCCCTTTCAATTGTTTTTTATACACCTCATGAGTATCCATTTTATTTTCTTCTTTTTAGTAACCAAAAAATTCTTAATCTTAATCTTGTTGTGATAATATGATAATATTTAAAAACGTTTAATCCATGTTTAATCTTAATCTATGTGTGTATGGTGTTTAATCACGTTGTCTAGACTGCTATTTACACCACTAGTAATTTACACTCAAAATTCATATAGCACACTTTTTTTTAATAACTTTATCTATTTTAGTCATTTTGATATTACATGTATTCGAATGAATATGTATATTCATAAATAAATAAGAAAAGAAAAACAAACACAACTGCATTTAGATTGAGCATCTAAATTTAAATACATCAAACATCATTCAAATACAATAAATGGACAACATCACCTCTGCTACCTTAAACCGGAACATTTGACTCTGATCAGATTGCGTCTATTCTTAAACCGGTTTGACGGTCAGTTAACTTGGGCCTTACATCAGTATCCGGGCTCAAAGCAAAAGGCTTCAGTTGGTAACCAAAATAAATATAGAAAATGAATAAGGAGGAACGTGATATTCCAATTGGAAAAAAAACTTGAAAATATCTCATTTATTTTTTATTTAGACGTTTAATATCTTACTTTTTTTGTTGGAAAAAAATACTCCAATTATAATATAAATGGGTGATTTAATACGCAAAAAAAATAAATATTGTTATATTCATACTTGTGATTTTGTGACAAAAACAAAATTCTATTTTTACTGTCTCAATTTAAAAATAATTTTAAAGGACATAAATATTAATTTATAATTTTATTCATTTTCTTTTGATTACAGTTTTGTTTTTAAAAATATTACGAAAAATAAAAATAAAGAAAAGCTGCAGTAAACGACTGTGTATTCGTCATTGAAAGTGACAGTCTGCTTTTCTTTAAGTATTTTCTAACTAAGACCTGCTGGAATGTTGATGTTGATGTCGTTCCCCGGTTCATCAATCATCGTAGTCACCGACGAATCTGCTTTCTCTGCCGTAGATCTCGCCAAAGATGGAGCTATTAGTTAATCAGAGTGTCGTAATTTCCCGATGTAAACCGGTGGATCGGCCAATAAATTTACCAGTTTATATGTGAGAAGGGTTGTTAGATTCAGTCACCGCCTAAGCTCATAAATCATAAGTAGAGAGGTGATCAAAATTCTTATTCTGGGTTTCTTGGTGAGAGTTAGAGAGAGGTTATAGGGAATGATTTTCAAGTTTCTTCTTCTTCGTCCTTTAAGAGAGAGAGTTGTAAACGAGAGTTGATGAGAGGGATCTCCACAGAAGAGCATTATTGTAGATCTCTTGAAACAATTTAGTCTATTTACAACGCAACAAAAACAGAAGAGAAGTGAAAATTTCAAGAGAAGAAGGAAACAATTGAGATTCATAGCTAAAACCTTCATATCAGGCGATTGATCCAGAATTTAAGCAAAATTATTTTTTTTGTCAAACAAAATTATAATAAAGAGAAATATCAAAAAAAAAAAAATTAATTGCTGTAAAAAAAATATAAATAAATTTTAATTGAAATTAAATTAGTGTCATGTCATTTAAAATTATTTTAAAATTGAGATAGTAAGGGTAAAAATGGAATTTTATTTTTGTCACAAAATTAGAAGTATGAATATAACAATATTTATTTTTTGCGTATTAAATTATCCATTTAAATTAATCGGAGTATTTTTCTTCCAACCAAAAAAGATGAGGTATTAAACGCTCCAAATAAAAAATAAATGAGGTATTTTAAAGCTTTTTTCCCTATTCCTCTTTATTCAACAATTTTTAACCATTTGATAGTAATAATTTTTCTTCTATATTCCTCTATATTCTTCAAAAAATAAGGAATAATAGAACAAAAATGTTCCTCCCCAAAATTGATGAAGAACAAATAAAATAGAAAAAGACCAAATATTAAAATTCGTTTTTATATTTTAAAATAAATAAAAAATTATGTTTATTAATAATATTTCAATTTTCTAATATAATAATTCTCATATTTTCATAATGTATTGACAAAAAAAATATTTTTGATATAAATTTCATGCTATACTAATCTTAAGGCTCTATTTGAAAACTATATGAATAGTAAAATAAATTTGAGAGATTCATGTTTATATCGTAAATAAAAACAAAAAAATATTTTAAATTAATTTTAAAATTGTATTGTATTTTAATATTATATATTAATATGATTTATGACATATCTAAAATTTAAATGACAAATTTTATTTTAAAAGCAAATGTAAAATTCATTATATATACATTATAAGTAGTATTAATATTATCATTGAATTTGATTTATTTAATATTTAATATATTTTAATAAACATTTTTATTGTTTGGTTACCATTTACTATTTTGTTCCTTTTGTTTCTTCTCTGCAGATTTTTTTTTTCATTCCTAAAAAACTGTTTATTTCGTTCTATATTTTTTAGAATTTTTTTAAAATACTCTTTTTGATATACCCTTTTTCAAAAATACCCCCTTTTTTGGCCATTTTTATTTTTGCCCTCCTTTAATTTTTAGTGATCATTTTACCTTTAGATGAAAAATATTTTAATCAATAAAAAGAAAAAACAAATTTTCCCGCCAAAAAAATTTTCGACATATTTCCCGCTAAAAATTTTCGAAAAAAATTTCCCACCAAAAAAATTTTTGTCAAAAAATATGTGATAAAAATTTTCGACAAAAAAAAAATCCCGCCAAAAAAATTTTACAAGGTTTTTATAAGGTTTCTACTTTATAAAAACCTTATAAACACCTTGTAAAGGCTTTTACTAGATTTTTAAAGAGTTTTAAAAGGTTTTTTAACCACATTGTAAATACTTGTAAAAGGTTTTTACAAGTTTTTAAAAGATTTTCAAATGGTTTTTAAAAAGATTTTTTAAAGGTTTTTAAACACCTTGTAAACGCTTTTACAATGTTTTTAGAAACCTTGTAAAAGTTTTTATAAGGTTTTAAAAAATGTTTTAAAAGGTTTTTAAACACCTCGTAAACGCTTTTAAAAACTTTTTAAAAGCATTTACAAAGTTTTTAAAAGCGTTTACAATATGTTTAAAAACCTTTTAAAAACATTGTAAACGCTTTTAAAAGGTTTTTAAAAATGTTTTTAAAAGTGTTTACAATGTTTTTATAAGGTATAAATTTCAATATTTTTGGCGGGAAAAATTTTTCGATTTTGGCAAGGAAAAAAATTTTGGCAGGAAATTTTTTTGGCGGGAAAATATTTTCGATTTTGATGACTGTACATTCCTTATGTCACTCAAAAAAGGGTAATTTGGTCATTTTGTATATATAGAGGGTAGTTTTAAATTGGTCAACATGAAGGGGTATTTTTAAAAAGGGGTATGGAAAAAATGGCATTTTTGAGAATGTCCCTATATTTTTCATAATTTAATAATTTTCATATTTTCGTAATGTATTGACAGATAAAATATTTTTGATATGAATTTCATGTTATACTAATCTTAAACCAACTCCAACCCATCTCTATTTTCATCTCCAAAATAGAGTTTGGAGTCAATTTTGCTCCAACCGATCTCTATTTCTATCTCTAAAATAGAGATCTCTATTTTTTTCTCTATATTTGGAGACTTACATTTCTATTTTACACTAAAATTTGGAGATCTCTATTTTTAACTCCAAAATGGAGTAGAGTTGGAGAAAAACCCATCTCCAAAATAGAGTTGCTCTATTTTTAAGGAAAAAATGGAAAAATGGGTTGGAGATGCCCTTAAAGACTCTATTTGAAAACCATATGAATAGTAAAATAAATTTAAAAGATTCATGTTTATATCGTAAAGAAAAACAAAAAAATATTTTAAATTACTTTTAAAATTGTATTGTATTTTAATATTAAATATTATTATGATCTATGACATATCTAAAATTTAATTAACAAATTTTATTTTAAAAGCAAATGTAAAATTCATTATATATACATTATAAGTAGTATTAGTATTATCATTGAATTTGATTTATTTAATATTTAATATAATTTAAAAAACATTTTTATTGTTTGTTTACCATTTACTATTTTGTTCTTTTTGTTCATTCTCTGCAGATTTTCTTTTGTTCCTCAAAAACTATTTATTCTGTTCTGCATTGTTCTTTTTATTATTCTTTTACAATGAGTCTCCGGTGAACCCTAGCCAAGCCTCGCCGTGAGATTACGGAGGTGTGCATCTGTTTGTTGATTTCCGGCGATTGTGAGACATCTTAGTGTGGTCATCGTGGAGGTAAATCTCCATGTTTCTGAACTCTCACATCGTGTATGTAAATCTGCAAGTTTCAGTATTGAAAAACAAATCGTAGATGCCATTATAAGCCAAAACGTTTGTTCTTCATGTGTCTCTCTATTCATTATAATGGTTTGAGATGTTTTACATTTTGATGTTGCTGTAGCTGAGATATATATACATTGCCATTTTTGTTCTCTGTTGAGTTCGTTGTCAAATTCTCAAATTTGTGGGTTTTTGTTGTTGTTTAACCCTCTTTGTTTAACATTGTGAGCATCATCTTTATAAAGGTTGGTGTCTTGAGGATGGTTACATTGAGTATTTGTTCTCATATGCTTGTTAATCCGATGTCATGTTTCATCGTAAAATGCTACGGACAACAGCGTGCGTGCGACGATTAGTTAGTCTACAGACTTGTTTCTGCTCCAAAACTGTTCTGTTGCTATTGTAATTGGAACTTGTATGTGTGTAGCTAGCTGCAGGCGAAGGTTTGTAATGTATGGTTATATGTAGAGGCTATTGACACATTTGTGTGGTATTTAGAGGAAAAGGAACAAGAAAAAGGCTTACTCAGTTGGTCTACTGAAGAAGCATCATACAAAAACAGAGTCCAAATTCTTAGTATGTCTCCAAACTTGTCACCAGGGGTAAGCATTTGTGTGATATGTTGTAATATACATTTTAAGCTTCTTTGTGTACCTCAGAATTAGATGCCCATAGGCATTTCCAGATAAAACCAATCCTCATATCTTGGTGATTTTGGATACTTGTATGATTTCACTGACTAACAGTATTACAGATCGAAGTTGCAACCGCAGGCTTCAACAGGTACTGTTGTTCACAATCAACTTGTGGAAATTCAGAGATCATGGCATGGCATGTAAGTATTAAAAGTTTTGCATCTATTTAGAAATCATAACATCCCTCTAATTCAAGAGTCAAACAACATATCACTAGGCCTTCTATTAACAACCCTACAATTTAACCTAATCTGTCCAGGTCTTCCAGATTGCAAATCACCCATCTTCACCATCCCTTGTTCAAAAGCTCTGAAAAAGTCACCTTGGTCCTCACTAAACATCTTCACATACCCTCTCGTCTCTCTACTCGTATACAAAGTCTGGTCAGAGTTAAGAAACCCTCTCCCTGAAACCAAATCTTTGAAGTACTGGTTATCAAAGACCTGAGGCGTTGCATCCAAATCTCCGGTCACATTCTCATCTCCACCCAAAGGACAAAGCTTGTTAAGCTTCTTCCGGTATCTTGGTTCGAGAGCTGGATCAGGTTTACCAGACCCGGATTGGTTATACAGTCTAAACATGATGGAGAAACATCGACCTTTACCAATTGAGTGAGACCCTGATAAAGCCACCATGTCTTTTACAGAGAGATTGAATCTTTCGAAAAGATCAATCAAGAAAGTTGCATTGGCTCTCGGACTCGGCATGATATCATCTGAATCTTTCTGACTCGCTGTTAAACTGTCTTTCCTCCCTAGCTTCACCTCCCAGTCAGGTCCTCCTGTCTGGTTGTTCAAGACCAAAATTACAAAACCGAAGTCGCTAAACCGAGAAAATTTCGAAGAAACTACTTACTAGAGCGACGGCATCACGAGAGGCCATGATAACAATATCAGCACAAGAGACAGTAGCTGGACAAGCATCCTCTAAAGCTTCTTTAATGTCATCAACGACTTCGAAAGATCTCAGTGAATTGATGTTGGAAAGTGATAGTTTCTCACCAAGCATGTGTGGTGTGTCATCAAGCAACACAGAAGCGTCACATCCCTGATTCAATCATCAGAGAGAAACAAAGTTAGAAATCAAGAAGAGAGAAAGAGAAAGATTCTATGGTTTCGTTTGTGTTTACATTGACGAAACAGTCGTGAAATTGAAGACGCATGACTGAAGCAACGCTTCTTGCTTCTTTAATCATAGCTTTCTTCATTTCTCTTCTTACTATGGATTCAGCTTCAGGGCATGTTTCACTGTAGAATCTTGGTCGGAGGATTTCACCATTAACCACCGTCAAGATGAGAAGATAGAGGATGAGATGGGGACGAAGAAGAAGAAGAGACATACTTTTTTCCTTTTAATATTTTTTTTTTATTCTTTTGGGTTTTTTCAGTGATGGAAGACGAAGTCACTTTGTTGGTTATAAAGATCTTTCTTGAAGAAGGAACCAGATTCGTAAAATGAGGAAAGAAATTGTTATTTCTTTGTGATTTTTCTTTAAGAGTAAAATAATTAATTACTTTGATTAAGTAATTATTTTAACCTAATAGTACTACTTTTTATTCTAAATATTAGGCCTGGACCTTTTACCCGTATCCGATTACCCAAATCGTATCCGATTCGAAAAAGTCGGATACGGATATGCCCCGAACCGAAGACAATAACCGAACGGTTATTGATTTATCAATCCGTCGGACATTAGACCGGATCAGATAAAAACCAAAACCCGAAGAACACCAGAACTCATCCGATCCCCGATTCCTTTCCTCTCTTGATCCTCCGAGATACATAGATTAGCTAATGGTTTGCTCGATCCCGATTTTGAGCATTATAGTTCTCTGCTCCAATTAGAAACAAAGTTATGATCCATATAAGTTTATTTTTCAAGTTATGATCCAATAGAAACAAAATTTTGAGTAGTGTGAATGATAAGTATGATCCGTATAAGTCATAAGTGAGTATTATTGTTTTCTTCTCCAGTTAGAAACAAAGTTCATGCTTCGTTTAAGTTGGTTTTCAAGTTATGATCCGATAGAAATAATTTTTTTTTTGAGTAGTGTGAATGATAAGTATGATCCGTATAAGTCTTGTACTCAATCCCGATTCTTAGTAGTGACTAGTGAGTATTATTGTTTTCTTCTCAAGTTAGAAACAAAGTTCATGCTTCGTTTGAGTTGGTTTTCAAGTTTAGATAGAAACAAAACTCACATGCTTCGTATAAGTTGGTGTATTAACTTGCATTCTTTTTATTTTTAGATGGATTCCTCACCATTTCCAGACAACATTGACAAGGAGAAAGATGACCCAAATTTGATATCTGAGAGTGGAAACAAAAGGAAAGCCGATGGTCTAGCAGATGGTGGAGGCGCAACACAACCGGACTAACCAAAGAGAAAGCCGAGTACAAGATCTACTGTCTGGGGACATTTCACAAGATTTGATGACAATGTTAATCGATGTAAGTGCAATTACTGCCACAAGTCTTATGGTTGTGATTCAAAGTCAGGGACTTCTCACTTGAAGGCTCATATGGAGAGCTGCAAGCATTTTCAAGCATGGAAGCAGAAACAATCACAGACTGTGATTAACAGTCAGGGACAGCTTCAGAGTGGAAAAGTTACTGAAGAAGTGTTCAGGGAGGCTTCGAATGAGATGATTGTGCTGTCAGAGCTGCCACTTACTTTCATTGAAAGCATCGGTTGGAAACATTTCTTCAACAAAGTCAACCTGTACAAACCACATTCCAAAAGAACAGCTTCAAAGGACATTGTTAGAATGTATGTGGAGATGAAAGCATCTTTGAAAACTTGGATCGTTGCTAGTAAGCCAAGAGTCTCCTTGACAACTGACATATGGGTTGCTAAAGCAACAGGTGCTAGTTACATGGTAATAACTGCACACTTCATTGATGTTTCTTGGCGACTGAGGAAGCTAATTATTGGGTTCAAGTACATTACAGATCACAAAGGAGCAACAATATCACGGGTTCTTCTTGATTGTTTGGCTGAGTGGGGCATAGAGAAGATTTTAACTGTGACAGTTGACAATGCAACTGCAAATACTTCTACTTTGAAAAAATTCCAGGAGGCATTCAGCTTAAGGAACAATGAAGCATTTGTTTTAAATGGAGAGTGTATGCATATGAGGTGTTGTGCGCACATATTCAATTTGATTGTTAGGGATGGGTTGCATGAATTGAGTGAGAATGTGACAGCCATACGCAATGCAGTTCAATATGTGAGGTCTTCTACTAGTAGATGTGATTCGTTTGAACAAAAAGTTGTTTCAAGGAAGATGACTAGAGGGAGTTTACCGTTGGACATCAAAACAAGGTGGAATTCGACCTACTTAATGTTGTCAAGAGCTATTGACTTTAGAGTGGCATTTGATAGAGTGGAGGCAGAAGACAAGATGTACAATGCCTACTTTAATGAGGTTGAGAATGGGAAAAAAAGATTGGGCCGCCTACAGAGCTGATTGTTCACATTTTCAAAGAACAATCGGGTATGAAATATCCAAAACATGTATCCGATTTATGAATATCCGATCCGACATTTATTAAATTATCTGTATGGATATTAGAATCCAAATCCATTTTACCCGATATCCGAATTGTCCGATCCAAACCCGCTCCAACATCCGAACGACAATTCCTAATAATCCGTATGGATATTAGAATCCATATCCATTTTATCCGATATCCGAATCATCCGACCCAAAACCCGCTCCGATATCCGAACGCCCATGCCTACTAAAGATTATATCCGAATACACTATTAGAGCATGCGCATTGGTGTCCCCTTGTTTTTGGTCTCCCAAATTTAATATTATTATTTTGAAAGGTTCTTATTTTTAACATGAGCATTGGTGTCTATTTGTATTTGGTCTCCCGAATAAAATAATAATATTTTGAAAGCTTAAACATTAATTATTTAAATTAAAAAGTAAAGTCACAGTAAAGATTTAATAAAAATAAAACATATAACATTAACATTGAAAACATTTAAAAATTACAAAGTTACAAAAAGTTGAAAACAAAAACATACAATTAAGACATTAAAAACAGAAAACATAAAACATAAAAACATCAAAAGTAAAAACAAACATTTTATTCAACTCATAGAAATTTTAAAATTAACCTTCATTATCCGGAAGATGTCCAAAGTTAGCCCAAATATGCTCAATCAAATCATGTTTTAGTTGGTCATGGGCTTGTTTATCCCGAAGTCTTGTTTGACGAGTAATCGTATACATTACACAGAGACTAATTGACCATACACACAGACACAGAAACCATATACACAGAGACAAACCTTATTTCGATAACCCTATACACACAGAGAGTAATCGATAACCCTGAAGCAAATCAGCGAAATCTCAAATTGGAGGAAGAAGACAAACATTATTTCGCATGATTGAACCGCCAGACAAGCTTCGGGAGACATAGCAGATCTTTTTTCGGCTTGAAATCGGCGGAAAAGAGGAAGAACGACACGACATGAATGGGTCGCCGTCGAGATAGAAGAGAGAATTCGAGAACTTTCTCTCGACAAAGTGTTTTGTGTTAACCCTACACAAAATCTTCTCCCAATCACCAGCTTCCACATGTCTAAGTAGACGGATAAAAACGTCCCGTTTAAAGATACGTTTCTTCATTATTGGGCCTTTTTTGATTTATTTTTAAAAGACAAATGACGGGGGACGGCCCAAATAGACGCCATTGCACATGGTCTTAGCATTACTTAATTAATAATGAACGTATATAATGGTAAAAAAATGCTATGAAAAAAAATTACTACAAAATAGTTACAGTTTCTGAATTGTGACAACATATTAAAAGTAGAGACAATTTGCATATATACATTATAGGAAAGAAAGGAATTCATTCATAGTGAGTTCGGGTTGACCAAATCAAACACATCACAATCATGAATCACACTTATCTGAATCTTTATTTTTCTGTAGCAGCAACATGTCTCCGTCACTAATTGAGTGCACCACATAGTTCAGTTTGTGTTTGTGGTTATAATTTAAAGCTGTATTCATCTTATTTTGAACTTCAGGCGTCAGCAAGTCTTTCGACATGTGGTAAGTGAAGTCTTATTTGCAACTGTATTGATCAATTTTGATCTAAGCTTAACTTTGACTATAAATGTTGATATATAGGGCCTTGGAGCTGTTGTTGGAGCTGTATCTTGTAACCTTCATGAGCTACAAAATAATCAAGGAAGATGGGAGATATCACTTCATGTCTCTGTTGTTGAATTTGGTTACCACATTTCTCTATATGGTATTAACAAAAAACAACCGTAATTGTTAAGAAAAAACAGTTTGTGATTTGATACCAACCCCTATATGATACCAACCCCTATACATATGAAAAATATATTTCTAACAGTTATGATACCTAAGGTATCTCTGTATATATTGCTTAGGATTTTGGTATTTTGACTTTTGTTTTGGTGTTTTCATGGTCAGGGAAGCAAGGGAGTCTAAACAGAAGAAGAGAGGGAGATCCGCAGTCCAGCTCGACCCCCCCACTCGGACATGCACTCGACCGAGTCACGGTCGATCGCCATCGTCGAGCTGCCCCAATCTCCATCTCCAAGTCACCAACAAGACCCCAACTACACCTTTGATAGCATGCAAGAGGATGTGGACAACTTCTTCTCCAATCCTTAAGGTACCAATATCACCTTCACTTGTAAATATCATTGCATTTCATATTTGTATTTTGTTTTTAGTCTTGAATCCTCTTTCAAATTTCTTTCACACAGGGGACTGTGTGATTTAAGTTTGGTGGAGGGTTTGAGATAGCATTTGACATTGTGTTTTGTGATCTTATTTCAAATTTTTAGCATCCTAATATTAATATTTGCATAAGCATCTAAGGCATAGAAAAACCATAAAAATTTGAAAATTTTTGAAAAAAATCTTTATAAAAAAAAAGAGTGTTCATGTAGTTTGCATTGCATATTAGAATCTTGTTTAGCATGTTTCATGTAGGATTGTATAATATTTGCATTAGGGATCTATGATGAGTATTTCCTTGATTAGCTTGCTCATTCACTAGACTAGGATCAATGCCCAAGTTAATAGTACTTTGATGCTAGTTGAGTGGTTAGAAGCATAAGATTGAACCAAGCCTTGAATTCCTCCATTGTATTTGGTCTATATTGAAGCATGTTGTGATTTGACACCATTTCCTATCTATAAGAACTTAATATTGACTTTCAATTATCAATGTGTGCATTGCTTTAAACTCATGGATACCATATACATATTTGGATCATCTTTCTCCTTTTTACCACTCTTGTTGATCCAAGTAGCTGATTTCCTCATTAAGAATCAGTTTCCCCTACCCTTAACCAACCCTTCTTTCAAGCCATGTTTATTCTTGAGTGTGTGAGGCCTATTTTTGGGATTGAGCTTGGTAGAAAGTGTTAGGTTTGAACTGACAAGAGTAAAGCCTTGTGTAGTTCTAGTTTGCACTTTTCAAACTAGATAGGACTAGGTGGTTCACTTGTTGGGTTTGGGACTTGGCTGTTATGAAAAGAAAAGAAAAAAAAGAAAAAAAAAAAGGGAAAAGAAAGAAAAAGGGTAGAGTCTTTAAGAGGAGATTGTGTTTAAGCAAGGTCTAGTGAAAGGATGGGAAGCAAAAATTGTTGAAGATGGTTCTAGTTAAAGAAAAGAAAAGAAAGAAAAGAAAAGTCTAGCAAAAAGCTTGTATGTCTTAAGAATAAGAAGAAAAGAGAACCATAGCAAATAAGTAAGAATCCCCCATCCCACTAGAAAGATCAAATAAGAAACCTCTCCTAAGACTTGAAAACCAAAAGAGAAAAGGGTGAAAGAGAAAAGAAGAAGTTAGAGGGTAGCACTAGGATCATTTGGGTTTAGATTGCTAGGATAAACACTTTGGGTGCCTTTGGGTAGACAAGGTTTTATTCTTGTATGTGTCTAGGTGTTCTTACCTTTAGCATTCTTCTAAAGCTCAATCCATTTTTTATGAGAGAACCTTGATATTGATAAGCCCCACTCTAAAAAGAGACCATCATTGTCTCAAAGCCTTTACCTCCAAGCCAAATGAGTTTAAGCATTGCATAGAATTGATTCATGTTCTTGATTAATGAATGTTAAAGGAAATGGTTGATTTGAATGCATGTGGATATCTAAGGCTCAAATCAGTAAAGGTTGTGATATGCTTGTCTAAAGTCTTTAAGTACAGCTCATTCAACTTGCATCATAGTACTAGTAACTTGGACATTGATTCTAGATGGTCTATTTGCAAGCTTTAAGAGCTGAGATCCCACTTTCAAACTTCACCTACCTTCTTATGTCTTGCTTATTTGCTTGAGGGCAAGGAAAGACTAAGTTTGGGGGGGTGTTGATGTTCATATATTTTACCCTGTTTTCCCTTAGTATATTCACATCTTTTGCATCTTTTGCTATCCATTTTCACCATTATTGCATAGCTTTAGGACTAATCATGCATTCGAGTTTAGTTGCATTGCATTTGCATCTTTTCATGCATAAACATGTTATTTTAGAGCTTAAGGAGCATGGAAGCAATGCTGAGGAAGAAGTGAAGCAATCATGAAGGGAAAGTAAGAGAGTTAAGGCTGAAATAACAAGGTCCGGAGTCCAACTCGACCGCACACTCGACCAGACACTCGACCGTGTGCTGAGGAGGACTCGACCGAGTGGAGAACGCACGAGAGAAGCCAGCTCGACCTGCCACTCGACCGAGCACAGGTCGAGTTGACCGAGCCGTTGACTATTTTGTCTTTTAGTATTTTTAGGGCTTCCACTCCCCTCTTATATAAAGCCTTGTACCTGCAGCCACAAAAGTTGGTAGCTTTTTAGATATTCTCTAAACCTAGTATTTTACCCTTTTGGGATTTATTCTTTTTGCCTTTTTTTTATTTCCTAGATCTTGTACTTGAAAAAGACTAAATTTTTCAATATTGTTGGTTTCATAACTTTCTTAATATTGAGAATTCAAGTTTCATTTCTTTTTCAATATTGAAGATCTCTGTTTTATCTTTCTAGTGATGCAAGTTTCATTATTTTCTGGGTTTTTTAACTTTGTTCACCATGTGTTCTTGTGAGTAGTTTGCTTAAGATCTTGAGGATGGGTTAGGCTGGGCTGATCTTGTGGTTTGTTTGATTTGGTCAAGCTTGATTGTTGTAGATCTCTTCTAGGCTAGATGATCTTAATGCTAATCCTATATATGAGAAGGTAGGGTTTGATTTCAAGCATCTTAGCATTACACCAATGTCTAAGGAGCATAGATAAGGCTAGATCTAGAGCTTACCATTAGGCTTGCTAAGAGATTAGAGGTCTTGTTTGGTTTGAGATGTATTGCTTAATGCCTGCTTGTGTAGATTCTTTACTATGTGAGAGCAAGTCTAGAAATGTATAGGTTTGATTGTTTATTGCCATGAGAGTGGATTAAACTTGTCTTAGAATAGTATATCTAGAGATGAACTCAAAGTTTGTTTGAGGTTTGTTGACCAAGTTAAATAACCACAATGATTAGTTCAGCCCATGAATCCCTCCTCAGGACCTTCTTTGTTTATTGATATCTTAGTCTTAATTCTGTTGCTTGATTGTTGTTTGATTCGTTTTTGCATTGCTCTGTTTTTATTGTGTTGCTCTGTTTTCATGTTTAGTCTAGCTCGACCCTGTACTCGACCTACACTCGGTCGAGTGCTTTCTCGAGTTCTTCCCTAGAGCTTGTGTTTATGATTTGTGATTGTCCTGTTTCACTCCTGTTTCATTTCTGCTGCATTCATTTAGCTTTCTGTTCATTGCTTGTCTTGCATAGGTTTATTTCTTGCATTATAGTAGTTTATGTTTCTGTTTAGCTTCATTACTGTTACAATCATTATGTTCATTTACATTCAGCATCTAGTTCTTGTAGTTTTATTTTCTGCACTTTGCATTTTAATCATAGGATTGTTAGTGACAAACATCCTTTTCATCTGGCTTAAATTAGATCTTTATGCACATCTTGACTGTTCACAAACACTCAGATTGGATTGACACCTCTTATACTGCAACTACATAAGGGGAATTGAAACACCTTACCATCCATCCATTCATTGCATACATTCATCATCATACATTCACCAACCATCACCAAAAAATACTTGTTTCACCTTCAAACTTGCAAAACCCTCCTCACACTCCTCTGACCAGACAAACAGAACATCCTTCCATGTCAACTTAGTCATCGGACGTGCTCTGCACGCAAAGCCCTGCACAAATCTTCTGTGATAACCTGCCAACCACAGAAAACTTCTGATCTCTGTGGCATTCTGCGGTCTAGGCCAATCTCTGATAGCCTGAATCTTCTCCGGATCTGCACAAACCCCATCTGCAGAAACAATATGACCCAGAAATCTCATCTCCCACTGCCAGAAACTACACTTGCTTAGCTTAGCAAACAACTTATGCTCCCACAGCTTCTCCAAAACTGCCCCCAAATGCACTGCTTTCTCTTCTGGGCTCTTAGAATAAACCAGGATATTGTCGATGAAAATGATGACAGACACGTCCAGAAACTCCTGAAACACGCTGTTCATCAATCTCATAAACGCTGCTGGCGCAAAAGGCATCACCACAAACACATAATGGCCATACCTCTTCGTGAAAGTAGTCTTCCTCACATCTGCCTCATCTATCAGAATCTGATGATAACCCGACGCTAGATCTATCTTGGAGAACCAAGTAGCAACTCTCAACTGATCCAAGAACTCATCGATCATGGGAAGAGAGTACTTGTTCTTCATAGTGACCCGGTTCAAACCTTGATAATCAATACACAAGCGGAAATTCCCATCCTTTTTCTTAACGAACAACACCGGCGTTCCCCACGGTGACACACTAGGACGGATGAATTCCTTGTTAAACAGATCCTCCAATTGATTCTTCAACTTTGTCATATCTGCTGGAGCAATTCTGTAAGGAGCCTTAGATAACGGCGTCATCCCTAGTTCCAGTTCAATCGTGAAAGGATCAGACCGAGATGGTGGTAGTCCCTGCAACGACTGAAACACGTTCTCAAACTCCTCAATAACCCGAATACCACTAACCATAGACTGCCCCACTAACTCTAGCCTCGATATAGTAACAAAATAAGTCTCACGGCCCTTCGCGATTATCTTCCCAGCCTGAATGGCTGAGATCACGAGACTCTTCGAAGTCGGTCTAACTCCCTCAAAAACCAACTTCCCTCTTTGACGCTCAAACTCTACTCTACCCCGATAGCAATCCAGATGAACCTTATGCCGATGCAAGCAATCCATCCCGATAATAACATCATACAGCTCCACTAAACTGATAAGCAATGTCGCTGGCCATGACTCTATTGCGATTTGATATCAACTTCCTTCACTCGGCCAATAACTCTCAGAAACTTGCCTCCCGCAACTCTGACAACTCTCGCATGCTCCCCGGGATCTCCTCTGATATCAGCACTCTCGGCACACTCCAGGGTAATGAAGCTATGGGTAGCTCTAGAATCAAACATAACTTGGGACTTAAACACGCCCACCAACAAGGTCCCTACACAAAACTCATGTGTTGAAAACCTAACACTTTATCACAGGCAAAACACAAAATCTGAACCTACTGAAATTCATAAAGTTTAAGTACCAGAAATTATACTTGTGATCGCCCCGGTACAAATTCCACCAGTTCGGTGCAGATTCCACCAGTCTCTGTAGTCGTGTACACCCGTGGCGCCTGCTCAATCCGTGCTACCGGCTGAACCACATGCTGCACCACTGCCACTGCCATTTGCTGCAACTTGGGGCACTTGGGGTTGATGTGCCCAGGCTCCCTGCAATGATAGAATACACGAACCACTGCCGTCGAAGGACTCCTCTCATGACAGCTAGCTACCTTGTGAACCATGCTCCCACACCCGAATCACCCTGCACCACTCGGTCTCTACGTAGCCTCCCACTTCCTCTTGGTTCCCTGCGCAGGCTTGCCGCCCTTGCTAGAACCTCCATGATGCTGAGCCTTCCTCAGCTGAACTACTGGACTAACCATCACTGCCTGTACCCGGATATCCTCCTCAATCTCTAGTGCAGCCTCAACCAGCCCTGCATACGAAGCATAACTCCGGATTCTACAGTAAACCCTCAAATCACCCCGAAGGGCCCTCATGAACCTCCTGATCTTAGCCTCCTCAGACTACATCGCCTGACCCCTATGAGACAGAAGTTGGTTGTACTCCAAATCCAGCTCCCACACTGATCGAGTCCCCTGAGACAACTGCAGAAAATGCACCTCCAACCGGTCCAATGCCTCTCTCGGAAAATACTTGCGGTTGAACTCTTCCACAAAGTCAGCCTAAGTCATCTCCCTATGCACCCTCCTAGCAGCCACTGATCTCCACCACACCTTAGCATCACCAATCAAACTGTGGACCCCTATGTCCACCCAAAACTCCTCAGGACATCTCAGAATCTGGAAGTTACCTTCCACACTCGTTCTCCATGCATCTGCAGCAGTAGGATCCGTACCACCCGAAAACCGTGCAGTATCAATGTTACGCATCTCCCTAAGCATAGACACATAACAAGAATGAGCTCCCTCATCCGTAGCCACTGGCTGCTGCTCCTCGTCATCACTGGTGGCACTACCGGCAACCACTCTAACACCCGTCCCAACAAACCAGCAAAGTCAACACCTCATCCAGGGACTCCACCCGCTAGGACTTGATAACATCATTATTTTACTCATTTTAGCTATAGTTTTAGTATGCATTTAGGATGAGTTTGATATGATTTCAATGATTTAATATCTATTATCAAGTCTTTTAGGTTTCAAGAAGGTTTTACAGGTTTTATAGCAAAAAGGACCAAAAGGCAAGGAAAATACGTTTTAGAAAAGATTCAGAGCTTTACAGTACGGACAACGTTTGTAGAACTTCCAAAACCCACATTTGAACGTACTTGGTGTCTATTGAAAGCGGAGAGAGTCATATTTCTCCTCGAAGTGGAATCAATTCAATCCGATCATTCATCAGGAAGTTATGCCCGATTTACCGAAGACGTATCTTAGACCGACGTAAGGAGAACCATCAAGCTAATGGTCTTTTATTGAAGACCTGACCTGCGACCACCACGGTGGCCCAGTCCAAGTCTTCACCATGTTCTAGAAGCTTCCTACGCCGCCCCTTGCTATGCACTTAACAAGAGAAGACATTTCTACCCTTAGAAAACCCTAAACCTAAACAAAACCCTATAAATACTCTTCTACGCCCTAGGTTTTAGGGTGTGCCTTCAAAGTGCCTCAAAGCAGCCCCTAAGAGCCGACAACCAGAGAAACAGCCACGACCAGATCTCTCTCTTGTCCATCTCTTGAAGATTTGAAGTTCACCAAACTCTTTTCTATTCTATTTGCTTGTACTTTGTTTCTAAGGGAGAAGATCCTTACAACTTTTATTGACAACCATTGAAGTAATATCTAAACCCTTTTTCTCTATTTATTCTTTTATGTTTATGAGTTTATTAAACCTTGCTTTGATGATTCCCTTAAACATGCTAGAGTAGTTTTCTAGTTGGGTTTAAAGAGATAATCAAAGGGGGGAGATGATCTTAGTTTAGGTGACAATTTTTATGGTTTGTTAGATTTAAATTATGTTTATTCTATGCTTTAATTCTAAGTCTTTGCTTAATGCTTTAAGTTAGCCTCATGAACTAAGTATGATCTAAAGTGTGTGTGCTTTGCCAAAAGCTTGCATGTGTGCTTGACCTAGCTTAGATGTGTGGGGAGACATAGGAAGCACATACCCCTTACCTATGTAATTCCATGGATTAGAATCGAACATGTTTTAAATGCTTTGATCTATGCGTCGTTGCCTGCGACAGTTGAGTAACAGAGTGTAGAGATCTTAGACGGTTATCTTGAGAACTTTATGTTAACGGTTCATTAGTGTTTTGTAGTCCAAGTTTTAGATAAACAAACTTAACATAAACTTTGCTAGATAGATAGATCATTGAACCCCTGCGATTCCTCTTGATGCCCAACGCTTGTTTTGTTGTTTTTACTTGCATTTTTATTTACGTTTATTTGCTTGCTACAACCGTGACAACAAACCCCCATTTTTATTGAGTCCTAGCCTTACATCTCTTCCGACGGATTCCCTAAACATCAACTCTCTCTCTGTGCGATCGATCTTTAAATACTACTACTGATTAGCTGTGCACTTTCAGCAGTTGTGTGGTCTTTTAAGGTAAAAGATTTGAAGTGAAAAACCACACATATCAAAGCTTTTTGGCGCCGTTGCCGGGGAGAGATTGCTGTTTACAAGAGTCTAGGAACTAGAGTAACGTCTAGGACACCTTGCTTTTTAATTTTTTTTTTTGTTTTTCATTGTTTCAGGAGACCTTGAGGATGAACCTCAACGCTCTCTCAGGAGATTTTGAGAATCTTACTATTGGTGAGCTCATGTCACACTACCGAGCCACAGACGGAGACCCATCCGGTCCGCAAGCCCACTCGCTGCACGGTTCAAGCATTTGTCATTCTCGACCAACCATTGTACCATCACTTAGGCGACCTTGTCGCAGTTCTTTTACTCGACCATCTGGAGGCCGAGCACCATCTGGAGGCCGAGCACCATTAGTCATTACTGCCGAGCTGACCACTCATACACGCCGTACCATGCGGACGTGCCATGCTTTGCGATGGACCAGTACTTTGATCCGCAAGAAGTCATGAATGTCGATGTCAATGAAAACTTTTTCTATGACAATCGAAAGCCAATTACTTCAAGGAGATCTTACAATGAAGACAAGCTCATGAAGATGATGGATGAACTTATATCAAGTCAAGAGGAGGCTGATAAAGTTCTTAATGCTAAGTTGGACAAGATGAGCATTGAGTTTGGAGCTAAATTGGAGACTATCACCAAGGATGTTACACGCTTGGAGGAACAAATCAATGCTGTCAACAATCAAGTCTTAATTGAGTATTCACAAGATCATAGTACAAAGCTTATCAACTTAGGCTACACCATTGACACCATCGAGAGCCGCCTAGAGTGGAAAGTACAAACCCTGCTTAACAAATCCGGTGAGTGCAATAATTGGAGTGATGATCAACTATATCAACCTGCTGATGCTGAAGAAGAACGTGGAGCCTCACATGAGTACCCAACCGATTCTAACAAGTCCAAGGAGTAGACTAGAGAAAAAGATTACCCAACCGATGAGGAAGAAGATTATTTCAAGGAGAGAGCTATAGAATATGAAGATTTGCCAATAGAGAACGATGAGTCTTATGATCTATCATCTACTAAAGAAGATGGAGAAGAAGAACTCAAGGACTTCTACTGTTGCATGACATATCAGTTCCCTAATGAAGGAGTTGCCAAAAACCATAGTTCTCGACAATTTCAACACCAAGAAGAAGCTATCTACCGAGGTAACCCTAGAACCCGACCACCTCTAGCACCATATGATGTTTACGAAGATTGGGAATCTATCCCAAGTAGCCGGCCAAGTCGTTTTCAAAGGCCTTATTCAAGGAGGCCCGATACCAATTTAAACCGCTCCTACCGAGATCCTTTCCGAATTCCACACCAAGTCTACCAAGACAACGATTATGAGTATACACAACAAAAAGCTGAAGAAGAGATGATGTTGAGCATCATAAGTTGGATGACAGACTCTCTAGATGAGACTGTGAAGATGCTACATGGAAATCTCGACAAAATCCAATCTGATCTTTCGGGAAAAATGGATGCTATTTCTGTTAGAGTTAGGAGCATAGAGGAGGAAAGATCTAAAGATGCTACAACAAAGCTCCATTGCCCTGAAGAAGAGAAAGTTTGATAAACAAGAGAGATAAGAGAAAACGCTAAGGATTTTAGCGATTGCAGCATGAAGATTAACACCTTGTAGAGCCGTTGCTGCAACAATTCCGAAGCCATTCTTAACAAGACCCTCAACCTGTGCAGCCATATGGAGAGGTATGAAGAAAGAGCTAAGAAAACCGAAACCAAAGTGGAAGAGATTGGTAAACGATTTGATACCTTGGGAGATACTCTAACCGAAGAGTTCACTAATCTTCTTGTTCCACTACTTGAGTCTAACATTGGATCTAAGCAAGTTGCCATTGAAAAGAGAATCAAGTCTCTTGAGGAGAATCTAGAGAGCTCAATTTCGTGTGTTGCTGGACACAACTAAGAAAAAAATCAAATCGATGGGGAAGAATAAGGAAGAAAAAAGGAAATTCTTGATGAAAAAGGAAAACATTCATGTTTCCTATTAGGAAAAGGAACTCTTGGCCCTAGAAAAACAAGACATAACCCTACTCCTCCTCCACAACATCTCGACGTGAAAGAAGCTGCTCTAGAACCTGAAGAACCTAAAAAAGTTTTTTTGAGAGATAAGCTACAAGTTTCGATGGAAATCAAGAGTTCTACACTCGATTCACAAGGGATCTTTAGAGAAGAAGAAGTTTCGATCCTTACCAAGGATTGTTTTGCTGTAACAACTCTTGAAGCCTCACCTCCGCGAGACCTAGAAGGTCTAGGAGAAGAAGAAGTCGCTGAAGAAGAGGAGTATGAGACCGATTATGATGATGAGTCCATAGGAGATGATGGATCCGATTTTGCTAGCCCTCGACAAGGGGAACCAGAAGCTGAGCCGATTGTAGAAGAAGGAGAGGAGCACCAAACTGCCGAGTTTGGAGAGTTACAAACAGTCTATAGATGGGATGAACGCCCAAGAGACAAGTTTAAGACTTTGATGAAAGCTATTTCACCTCACATTTCATTCGAAGAAGCATGGAGCAAGTTCCCATTGAAGCGTTTCTTCATGGAGAGCTATATCACTGAAGAACATGTGGAGGATCACTTTAGAGAGGCAAGACTATCTCTCTATCCAAACGCACCATCTGAGATACAAAGACTATGGCGTAGGATACGCATTAACGAGGAAAACTTGGAGAAGTTCAACAAAGTTGTTAGAGCTTTACCCCTTGGTACGTCATTCATGAATGCTTGGTGCCAACATGATATCTCTCGTTTATTTTTGGAAAGCAGAGAATAAGTAGAAGAGATTAGAGATCTATTCCTAAAAGCTTTGGAACCTGAAGATTTGCGAACACTGCACAAAGTGGAGAGCCCTGGCCAAATCTTTATTACTTGTTCCGTCAATGGTGTTAAATTTGAAGATGCATTATGTGATTCCGGTTCATGTATCAACATCATGTCAACCGATGCTGCAAGGAAGATTTGCGTGAGGCACCTACAACCCTCGGACATACGCATAGGACTCGCCAACTCCTCATTCACAATACCTGAACGGATGGCACGAGACATTCATGTGAGGGTTGGAATCTGCAATGTTCCAACCGATTTTCAAGTTATCAATGCCGAGAAAGGAAGGTTTACACCACTTATTCTTGGAGGAGCATTTCTAGCCACCGCTGGAGCCGTCATAGACTGGCCTAACCAAAGAATGACTCTCACCAACATCAATGTAGACATTTTCTATGAGGCAAAACGATTCAACCCACCTACTCGAAGGTGTAGAGAAGATGATTATGCAAGAGAGCCACCTGATGCCTTTGATGGAGAAAGATCCAAGAGAGTTTGTCTAAGCACAACCCACTCTCCTTACCCTGCTTGAGAAAGCAACCAACGTCGAGCCAACGACGTTAAACAAGTGCGCTTCTTGGGAGGCAACCCATGTCTATTAAGTTTTTATTTTTAAGATTTATTTTTTTTACTTTTAATATTTTTGCATTTTAGTTTCAGGTTTATAAAAAACACAAAAAAAAATAGAAAATAGAAAAGCCATAAAGAAGGAAGAAGAAGTCCATGGATTGGCAATGCACACTATGTCTAGTGGCAAGCACCACCTACTGACCAGCCATGTTCAATGTGACCGAAGCGAGCCGAAGGCGATGGATCGATCACAATCCTCATGTGATCGATGCCGAGAGTCCCCACTAGTCATACCAGCCGTAGCCGATGCCATGTCCTATGCCGTGTACCGCGTACCACCACCGTACATGCTGCTTATGTCCGCGACCATTCATCCGTGTACCGCGAGACAAATCTTAATCACCACCATCCTTACCACCTACCATCACCATTCTGTTATTTAGGTATGTTTTTCTTATTTTTATTTTTCTCATTATTATTGATGGTTTTAGGTTTTTGTTTCAAGGAGGATGCATTTAGAGATATATCAAACATAATTCGAATGAACTTAGCCTAGTTCAAACTCGATGTCAAGCAACCAAAGGAAGTACAAACGGTTAGTCACCACATTTTCATTCCACAGCCGAACTCTAGACAATTTTTGGGCAACCTGAAAACGCCTAAGAATCGACACAACATCATTCCATCAAGGTGACATTGTTCTTAAACCCTACACTTTTCCTTATAATTTTTAATCCTCATCTCTTTCTTTTTTCCCACCGAGGACGGTTTGATTTAAGTCAGGGGGAAGGATGTTCCATCCTATATTAATGCTACTGATGTTCATATATTTTACCCTGTTTTCCCTTAGTTTATTCACATCATTTGCATCTTTTGCTATCCATTTTGACCATTACTGCATAGCTTAGGACTAATCATGCATTAGAGTTTAGTTGCATTGCATTTGCATATTTTCATGCATAAACAGGTGATTTTGGAGCCCAAGGAGCATGGAATCAATGCTGAGGAGAAAGCAAGAGAGTTAAGGCTGAATAACCAAGGTCCGGAGTCCCACTCGACTGCCCACTCGACCAGACACTCGACCGTGTGCGGAGAGGGACTCGACCGAGTGGAAGGAGCAGAAGAAAAGCCAACTCGACCGGTCACTCGACCGAGCACCAGGTCGAGGTGGCCGAGCCGCCTGGCTATTTTGTCTTTTAGCATTTTTAGGGCTTCCACTACTTTTCATATAAAAGGACCTTGTACCCTTCAGCCACCAGGGTCCAGCTTTTTAGATAGTCAAAAACCTAGTTTTTACCCTTTTGGGAATTATTCCTTTTGCACTTTTATTTTCTTAGATCTTGTACCTTCTTTTGAAGGAGAAAACAAAGAATTCTTGGATTTTGTTGGTTCCATAACTTTCAAGATAATAAGAATTCGTGTTTGATTCCTTCTTCAATATTGTAGATCTTTGCTTTATCTTTCATTTGATGCAAGTTTCAGTATTTTTTGGGTTTATGACTTTGATGTTCATCATGTGTTCTTGTGAGTAGTTGCTTAGGATCTTGAGGATGGGTTAGGCTGGCTTGTGTTTGAGGTTTGTTTGATTTGGTCAAGCTTGATTGTTTAGAATCTCTTCTAGGCTAGATGTTCTTAATGCTGAACCTATAACTGAGAGGGTAGGATTTGATTTCAAGCATCTTAGCATCACACCAATGTATAAGGAGCATAGATAAGGCTAGATCTAGAGTTTACCATTAGGCTTGCTAAGAGATTAGAGGTCTTGTTTGGTATTTGACATATTACTTAATGCCTACTTGTGTAGATTCTTTACTTTGTGAGAACAAGTCTAGAGATGCATGAGTTTGATTGTTTCTTGCCATGAGAGTGGTTTAAACATGTCTTAGAAAATATTGTCTAGAGATTAGCTCAAGTTGTTTGAGATTTGTTGACCAAGTTAGATGACCTCAATCATTAGCCCAGCCCATGCATCCCTCCTCAAGGCCTTCTTTGTTTATTGATTTCTTAGTCTTAATCCTGCTGCTTGCTTGTTATTTGATTTGCTTTCATATTGCTCTGTTTTTCTTGTGTTGCTCTGTTTTTCGCGTTTGTCCAGCTCGACCCTGCACTCGATCTACACTCGATCTACACTCGATCGAGTGCCTGCTCGAGTTCATCCCCAGAACTTTTGTTTATGCTTTGTAGTTGTCCTGTCTTACTTCCTGTTTCATTCTAGTAGCATTTCTGTTGCATTCACTTAGTGTCTTGTCCTTTACTTACCTTGCATTAGTTCAATACTTGCATTACTATAGTTTCTATTTCTGTTCTAGCTTCATAATTGTCATAATCATTCTGTTCCAATTACATTTAACATCTAGTTCTAGTAGCTGTTACATTCTGCACTTTACATTTCATCATAGGATTGTTAGTGACAAACATCCTTTATTCTTGGCTTGACTTAGACATATATGCACATCCTTATTGCTTGCAAACTCTCAGATTGGATTGACACATCTTGTACTACAACAGCATAAGGGGAATTGAAACACCCTGCATTCCATTCATTCATCATCATTCATATCTCACCATTCCATACATTCATCATCCATCATCCAAATATATGTGTTTTAGCTACTTTATATCTTGTTCACTTGAGACCTTTTTCAACTTTTTACATCAATAATCTTGACATTTTTATCGAGTCACATTTTTTTTATTGAGTCATAACTAGTAGGGGATTATGATCTTATTCTAACGGTTTATTTGATTTGGATTAACACTCTTATGACTCTTGATTATGCTTGACAACAGAACTAAAGTTTGGAAAGACTGTGAGCTGACTCAACAATCCCCCAAGTCCCTATTCGATGGACATTCCGATGATCTAACGTTGTCTCGAAATTTTTATAGGACCTAAACCGGACTTAATTATCAAGCCCTCGGAATTGGTATACATTGGACTAGATCTCTACATTCAAGCCACACAAGACATTGCACTTCTTCAAGAGTATGTTCCCCTCTCTCTTCCCTTCAATACTAAAAAAAAAGAGAATAGAAGATGAGATGATTTTGATCAGTTTAGAGAGGTAGGTAAATTACATGTGACCTCATTATTCTACTCTTGAGTCAAATGATCACACAAAGCTTGGAAGCAATGGATAGGTAAATTACCGATGACCCCAGTATTCACCTGCATCTTTGATTAAAAAAAAAAAAAAAAAAAAAGAGAAGTGAGAAAAGGGAGAGGAAAGGAATCATATGAAAAAAGTCTTGGCTTGAAGAGAGTCTGCAAGCCATTGATCGATTTTTCCTTGGTAAGATTTCACTTTTTATTATTGCTTAATTTATGTAAGGAGATGACAATGGAGATTCTGGAAACTCTAAAGAATTGTGGGATCAAGGAGAGTTGATGACTCTCATGGTGGATTACAAATGGAAGTTCCTAATGTCAAGGCGAAGAAGAGTGCAAAGACAATATCCCCAAAGATAAGTGAATTCCCAGTATTTTCAAAACCTCTGACAAGCAAATAATCAAACTAAATTATGGAAATGAGGTTTTGAAAAGTCTAAGTCTGGGGGACAAGCAAATAATCAAACTAAATCAAATAAGTGATGTTATCACTTATCTCCTTGATCCCACAATTCTTTAGAGTTTGATTATTTGCTTGAGGACAAGCAAAGTCTAAGTCTGGGGAAGTTGATAACATCATTATTTTACCCATTTTAGCTATAGTTTTAGTATGCATTTAGGATGAGTTTGATATGATTTCAATTCTTTAATATCTATTATCAAGTATTTTAGGATTCAAGAAGGTTTTACAGGTTTTATAGAAAAAAGGACCAAAAGGCAAGGAAAATACATTTTAGGAAAGATTCAGAGCTTTACAGTACGGACAATGTTTGATGAAATACAGAACTCACATTTCGACGTACTTGGTGTCTATGGAAAGCTGAGAGAGTCATATTTCTCCTCGAAGTGGAATCAAGTCAATCGGATCACTCATCGGGAAGTTATGCCCGATTTACCGAAGACGTTTTCTAGACCGACGTAAGGAGAACCATCAAGCCAATGGGCTTTTATTGAAGGCCTGACCTGCGACCACCACGGAAGCCCAGTCCAAGTCTTTACCATGTTCTAGAAGCTTCCTACGCCTTCCCTTGCCATGCACTTAACAAGAGAAGACGTTTCTACCGTTACAAAACCCTAAACCTAGACAAAACCCTATAAATACTCTTCTAAGCCCTAGGGTTTAGGGTGTGCCTTAAAAGTGCCTCAAAGCAGCCCCTAAGAGCCGACGACCTGAGAAGCAGCCACGACCAGATCTCTCTCTCGTCCATCTCTTGCAGCTTTGAAATTCACCAAACTCTTTTCTATTTTATTTGCTTGTACTTTGTTTCTAAGGGAGAAGATCCTTACAACTTTGTTTGACAACCATTGAAGTAATATCTAAACCCTTTTTCTCTATTTCTTTTTTTATGTTTATGAGTTTAATAAACCTTGCTTTGATGATTCCCTTAAACATGCTAGAGTAGTTTTCTAGTTGGGTTTAAAGGGAAAATCAAAGGAGGGAGATGATCTTAGTTTAGGTGGCAATTTTTAGGGTTTGTTATATTTAAATTCTGTTTATTCTATGCTTTAATTCTAAGTCTTTTCTTAATGCTTTAAGTTAGCCTCATGAACTAACTATGATTCCAAAAGCTTGCATGTGTGCTTGACCTAGCTTAGATGTGTGGGGAGACATAGGAAGCACATACCCCTTACCTATGGAATTCCATGGATTAGACTCGAACCTGTTTTAAATGCTTTGATTTATGCGTCGTTGCCTGTGACAGTTGAGTAACGGAGTGTAGAGATCTTAGACGGTTAGCTTGAGAACTTTAAGTTAACGGTTCATTTGTGTTTCGTAATCCAAGTTTTAGATAAACAAACTTACCCTAAACTTTCCTACATATATAGATCATTCAACCCCTGCGATTTCCCTTGATGCCCAACGCTTGTTATATTATTTTTACTTGCATTTTTATTTAAGTTTATTTGCTTGCTACAACCGTGACAACATACCCCCATTTTTATTGAGTCCTAGCCTTACATCTCTTCCGACGGATTCCCTAAACATCAACTCTCTCTCTGTGGGATCTATCTTTAGAGACTACTACTGATTAGTTGTGCACTTTCAGGAGTTGTGTCGTCTTTTAAGTTAAAAGATTTGAAGTGAAAAACCACACACATCGGAACCCTAGCATCACTCGGAACCCTAGCATCACTGGCCACTCGAGCATCAACCCCGCTCCCTCCGGCCACACTCATGGAATCCAATTGGACACCCTGCGACTCGCCTACCCCCTCAGCAGTCACATTCTGGTCTGCAGTCTCACTAACTGCTGGGCCTCTGCCCCTACCACGAACACGTCCGCGTCCCCGACCACGACCAGCAACGGCATCACCTCTAGCCATCTACACTACTATGAACAGAAGACTAAGCAAGCAAATCTAATATTACACAAAAACATAAACTCATCGTGGAATCACACTGTAGGCTCGAAGATGATGTTCTACGACTCCATGCCACACACAATTGACTAACTCACATAATCAATCAAGACATGCAAATCCCAAACATCTACAGCACAAAGCCTAGTCAACCCAAACCTAGAACCATAAGGGCTGTGATACCAAACTGCAACAACCTGACCCGTTTTTTTAAAAATAATAATAAATAATAATAATAATAATAATAATAATAATAAAATAATAAAAATAATAATAAAAATAATAATATTAATAATAAAAATAATAATAATAACAATAATAATAATAATAATAATAATAATAATAATAAAATAATAATCTCAACTAGTGGTCTCATACCCAATAGCTATCTAACCACAATGAACCAGACAACAAAAAGTAAACAATAACAATATCCAATAAAAATTCAACAATTAAATAACCAATATTTAAAGCATAGCAAATATCCAATAACCAAACGACAGAATACATAGAACCAGCAATCTAACAATGTTCTAATGACCCAACTCTAATAACCTAGCAATGCTAACCAACAACCAATCAAGCCACTAGAACATCCTCCTCTTCATAGCCTTGATTCCACGATCACACTTTGCCTTTACCTGCACCACAAACAAAAATTGAGATGCATGAGTATTTTATAAACACTCAGTGAGGCAATCCTCCCATCTACTGGGCTATACACACAAGCAATAAGATTCTCGAACCATCAAACAACAATCAACACTTAAACCAGGACTGCATCGAGCGACACAATTAATGCATCGACCGACACCAAGAGGGGATGCATCGACCGACACAACACTGCATCGACCGACGCATGCTCGTCATTTCACGAAAACCCTAGTTGCATCGACCGATGCACCACATGCATCAACCGACGCTCCTAGGTCAAACCGCGCCGTCCTCGATCCAAGCCGTCCTTGTATTTGCATCTTCTGCTGCACAAAGTGCATCGATCGATGCACATGCCGAGCATCAATTTTTCCCGAAGCTTCTCGCCGGATCTTCGTTCCTACAACCATCAAACTCGATCCCAAGCCACAAAAAGGCTTCACAAAATCCTATTTAACATTCTAACAAGCCTAACAACACATAAACAAGCAAATCAGAAAATCTCAGCTTAGATAAGTCATGGTCATGCACTCACCTTTGCCAAAGACGTTTATGAACCTCAAACAAGCAAGAAAACGATCCTAGGAAGCTCCTACAACGATCCAAGTGCCATTCTTATACCAAAAGCCCAATTTCATACTTAAAAAGTTCTATAACCCTAAGTTTTTCTCTCGAACCGCATCCAAGGTTAATTAATTTTTCCGATCCCAGCTACAGATCTCTATAGGAACAACCTCAAATCTCTCAAAAACCTGAAGAACACCAAGAACTTCTTCTCTCGTTTCTGTTTCTCTAAAAAATCGGCCAGACACGCCGCAAAATGACAAAACTTCCTTATAAAGTCAATTATAGGGTTTTCCTAAACCCAAAACGCACTGTTTAACTTAAACTTGCTCGCAAAAACCAACCTTGCATCGACCGATATACATAGTGCATCGACCGATGCATCCCATAAACCGGGATTTTGGTTCGCGGATGTTACACACTTCAATGTGTGTTTCTTGGCTACCATAGCCAGTACAAAAGCTATCGTTGCGTATATCCACGACCAGGGAAGGTGTATATCTATCGACATGTTATTTTTGATGAGTGTCAGTTCCCATATAAAGAGAAGTTCCAGCATCTCTCTCCACAGTATGAAACACCTCTCCATCAGGCTTGGCGACTAATGAATCCAACTCCTCCGTTAGCATCTTCACCAGACATCCAGCTCCTCTCCAAGCCAGTAGGAGATACTTAAATAATTGTGATTAACAGTGCTGTTGAGCCAATGCCACACCCGGATCTAGAAGAAGAAGTTTTGAATAATCCTAGTGGTTCTGATACAGATTCTGCAGACACTGCAAATACTGAACAAGCTACAGATCAAGTCATTGTCACAATTATCACAACCAATCTTCACTCTATAACCACTAGATCAAAGGATGGTATTCAAAAACCAAACAAACGGTACACTCCCCTTACCTCTAAACATACTGCAGATGAACCAAAAACCATTGTTGCGGCCATGAAGCATCAGGGGTTGAATAATGCAGTCATGAAAGAGATTGGACGCATTCATATGTTCCATACATGGTCCCTTACAGAGCCTACTGACGATATGAATATCTTGTCCTCCAAATGGTTATTTAAAACAAAACTCAAGCCTAATGGAACAGTTGACAAGTTAAAAGCCTGTCTTGTAGCAAAAGGTTTTGATCAAGAAGAGGGGTGGATTATCTCGAAACCTTTTGTCCGGTTGTATGCACAGCTACCATAAGTCTAGTTCTTGACACAACAGTTGCTGAAGATAGTCCTATCAAGCTACTAGATTTATCGAATGTGTTCCTTCACGGTGAACTGCATGAACCTATCTTCATGTATCTTCATGGTCCCTTATCTTCAGGTCTCGTCGATCCTGAGAAACTGAACCATGTATGTCGTCTCACTAAAGCTCTATACAGCTTAAAACAGGCTCCAATGGCGTGGTTTGATACATTCAGCAATTTCTTGCTTGAATTTGGATTTGAATGCAGTACATCGTATCCTTCGCTGTTTGTGTGCAATCAAAATCAGAAGACCTTGGTCTGTCTCTTATACGTTGATGACATACTTCTCACCGATAATGATACTCCCCTGCTGGAACAACTCCTCAGTGCTCTTAACAGTCAATTCCCAATGAAGGGTCTTGGTCCAGCAAGTTACTTTCTTGGAATACGGTTTGAGACCTTATCGGATAATCTGTTTCTGCATCAAACAGCTTATGCATCAAAAATTATGTTTCAAGCTGGCATGACTGATTGCAATCCTATGCCAACTCCTCTTCCACAACAACTTCAAAACCTTGAAATTACTCCATTCGCTGAGCCAACCTACTTCCAGAGTTTAGCAGGCAAACTTCAATATTTGACAATCACAAGACCGGATCTCAAGTATGCAGTAAACTTCATATCTCAAAGAATGCACAGCCTATAAGAACTCACACTGCGTCCGTACGTCCATACAATCTCTAGATGGGCCGTCCGTACAGAGTAGAGGTCCACCGAGTGCAATCCTTAAGAGAAGCCCCTAACGATAACAAAGCCTCTAGATCCTTCCAAGTAGCCGTTGTCGAGTTCAAGCAAGTGGGAAACTAAGAGAGGCAAACAAGAGTCACATGTTTGTTTAAGGAAGACATGTCACTTTCAACAATGTAACTTGTGCATAGAATCTTGTAAAGAATATGCTTCTTTGTAGTGTCTATGATTAGCTTTTAACTAGGAACCATATTGAGTAAGAAGTGAGAATCCTCCTTCTCCTTTACACTTTACAATCTCTATACACTTTCTATACTTCCGAGTTCATTCTACACTCTCTCACTTGTTCTATCACTACTTGTTACACAAGAAATCTCTTTGATCTTTCTAAACTTACATGGTATCAGAGCGAGTTCGCTCCTTACTCTAAATCTCTCACCCAACTATCACTTCCGCCTCAACCTCTTCAGCTCCAATTTCTTTCTGTTTTGACTTTGAAAGTCGTATTCCTTTAACCGTTGGACAATAGGTTTAACCGACGTTCACTTTGACATGGAACGCTCTAAGACCTTGATTGTACCAGTTACTCTCAAAGGAGAAAACTATCTGCTGTGGGCAAGAACCACAAAGACGGCACTGTGTGGCCGAGGGCTTTGGATCCACATTACTTCGAGTGAAGTTCCAAAGGAGACACCAACCAAAGAAGGCAAAGAAGCTGTCACTAGCGGTGAAGACAACCTCAGTCAAGAAGATATGGAGTTCACCAAACACTTTGGGCAGAGCTTGAGATGCTCCGACCGGCCAGCCTCGATCCGACCATCCTGAATGAGCGGCGAGAGCAAGATAAGGTGTTTGGTCTACTTCTCACGCTGAACCCCTCCTACAACGACCTTATCAAGCATATCCTGAGGTCAGACAAACTTCCAAGCCTTGATGATGTTTGTAACCAGATTCAAAAGGAACATGGCGCCATGGGCTTGTTTGGGAACAAAGAAGAGCTTGTAAAGGCCACCAAGGTGGAGATAGCTTCCGCAAACAAAGGATACTACAAACATGAAGACAAGAATCCACCTGTTTGTGACCATTGTAAGAAGGTTGGCCATTTCAAGAGCCGGTGGTGGATCCTTCACCCTCATCTCCAAGTTAATCTATCTATGAACAACCGTGGAGGACCACGAGCTCATCAAGCAACTATGGTGGGAGAAGCGACGACTTTCGAGCCAAACCATCAAGTCTCTGGAGGGAATGGAACTGCTCTAGCAGCGTCTTCAGAGTTGGTGAGGAAATCAGACCTTGATGAACTCATCAAAGCCTTCAAGGAGGTCCCGGTAACTCCTATCTTGCTTTAAAACAACCTAAACCGCTTATTGTTGATTCTGGTGCATCTCATCATATGATTAGTGATTCCAAATTAATTAGTGAAATTAAACCTACTAGTGGAAATGTTATTATAGCTAATGGTGAGAACGTACCAGTAAAGGTACTGGAAACTTAAAGTTGTTTGATAAAACCTCTAAAGCTTTCTATATGCCTAGTTTTACCTCAAATTTATTATCGGTTAAGAGAGCAACTACTGATTTAAATTGTTATGCAATATTTGGGCCTAATAATGTATATTTTCAGGATATTGAGACAAGTAAAGTGCTTGGCCAAAGGAGTCACTAAAGATGATCTCTACTTGCTTGAGGAATTGAATCTTCCATCCTCTAATTTCTCTTGTTTTAGTTCAATTATTGTTAAAGCTAACAATGCTATTTGGCATGCTAGACTAGGGCATCTTCATCTCGAGCCTTAGAAATTATGTTTCCAAGTATTTCTTTTACAAATGATGAATGTGAGGCTTGTATTCTTGGTAAACATTGCAAATCAGTTTTTCCTAAGTCTTTGACTATTTACGAAAATTGTTTTGATCTGGTTCACTCTGATGTATGGACATCACCATGTCTATCAAGAGAAAACCAAAAATATTTTGTTACTTTTATTGATGAAAAATCAAAGTATACTTGGTTAACCCCTTCTTAAGCGGATAGCTCCTTGAAGTCTTTATTAGTTTTCAAAATTATGTGACTAACCATTATAATGCAAAAATTAAGATTTTGAGGTCAGATAATGGTGGGGAGTACACAAGCCATGCCTTCAAACAACATCTTACTAAACATGGCATAATTCATCAAACAAGCTGTCCTTACAACCCACAACAAAATGGTGTTGCTGAAAGGAAGAATAGACATCTAATGGAAGTGGCCCGCTCTATGATGTTTCATACCAATGTTCCAAAACGTTTTTGGGGAGATGCTGTTCTTGCGGCGTGTTACCTCATCAGTCTTACCCCCACAAATATTTTCCAAGATGTCTCTCCATTTGAGGTACTAAACAAAGAGAAACCTATTTTTGATCACTTATGTGTATTTGGGTGTATTTGCTTTGTGTTGAAACCAGGTGAACTACGAGACAAGCTTGATGCTAAAAGTACTAAGAGTATGTTTATCGGCTACTCTACAACACAAAAAGGTTACAAATTTTATGAACCAGAGACTAGACGAGTCTTGGTGTCTCGTGACGTGAAGTTTGTTGAGTCTCGAGGGTATTATGACGAGAAAAACTAGGATGACCTATGAGACCTGCCATCGTGCCTAGAACCTTCGTAGTATCCTTGAACGGCTAGGAGTCAAAAACGGTCGGGACAATCAAAATCCAGCCGGGCCAAACTCACCAGGAGACTCTGTTCCCCAGTCGATCGTGCTCCTAGTGACTCAAATGAAGCAGATCACCCTACTCAAGTCAATCATCCCGATTGCGATGAGTATGATGAGGACAATCATCAACACATTGATACTGATATACAACCCGGGGAAGTAACTACACTACATGACGATGATGATGAAGAACAAGATCAAGAGGAAGTAATCCCACTACAGCGAAGTCAACGGCTAAAATTTGTCCCTCGCGTGTACTACAACAATGTTGTTGTTGCCCATCTGATTCAAGCCGTATGTACTCTTGCTCATTTTCCTTTGGAACACCAGGCCTTCCTCGGCCAAGTTGAAAAACATTGGGTACCACAAACCTATGATGAAGCCAAGGAACATAAGGTGTGGCGTGATGCAGTTAGAGCCGAGAAAACGGCCATGGAGCAAAACCACACGTGGGACGAGGCGGACTTACAAAAAGATAAGAAGGCTGTTACCTCTCGATGGATCTTCACTATCAAATACAAGAGTGATGGAGAGATTGAACACTACCAAGCAAGAGTTGTCGCAAGAGGATTCACACAAACGTATGGGGAGGACTATCTTGATATGTTTGCTCCGGTTTCCAAATTACACACGGTCCGAGTTTTTCTCTCATTGGCAACTAACCTGGAATGGGAAGTTTGGCAAATGGACGTCAAGAATGAATTCCTACAAGGTGAACTCGAATATGAAGTGTACATGCAACCAACGCCTGGCTTAGAAGATACTATTGGCCCGAGTGAAGTCTTCAAGCTCAACAAGGATATTTATGGTTTAAAACAGTCACCAAGGGCATTGTAACATAAACTTAGCTCCACTTTACTTGAGAGAGGGTTTCACAAGTCTGAAGCCGATCACACCCTCTTCACCTTGCCAAGCGATAAAGGTATTGTAGTCATTCTAGTATATGTTGATGATATCATCATATCTTGAAGTGACAAGGTAGGAATTCAAGTTACTAAGAATTTTCTCAAATCAGTTTTTGATATTAAGATCTTGATGAGGTTAAGTATTTTCTTGGGATAGAAGTAAATCGGTCTGATGAAGGGTTGTTTTTATCTCCAAGAAAATACTTGACTTGTTATGTGAGGCAGGAAAACTTGGTACAGAGGCGGTAGCAACACCACTTGAAAAAAATTATAAGGCAGGAGGAAAGGGGGAGCTTGATGCTGCTCCATTTGAAGATGTCAAACGATATCGGCGACTTGTAGGTAAACTGATATATCTTACCGTTACTCGTCCTGATATTTTTTTTGTTGTGAACCAGGCCAGTCAGCACATCAAAGGAGCACCGAGACAAGGAATCTGGATGGGACGCAATGAAAGCACCGAATTGGTTGGATATTGCGATGCCGATTATGCTGGACACCGTGAAGACCGCCGCTCCACCACAGGCTACTGCACCTTCCTTGGTGGCAACCTAGTCACATGGAAAAGCAAGAAACAAAAGGTGGTATCATTATCAAGTGCTGAATCCGAGTATAGAGCCATGAGGAAACTTAATACCGAACTAATGTGACTCAAGGCTCTACTAAAGGATCTTGGAGTTGAGTCATCGAAACCAACCACAATGCATTGTGATAATGAAGCAGCCCTTCACATAGCCTCCAACGCAGTGTTCCACGAGTGGACAAAACACATTGGAGTCAATTGTCACAAGGTTCGAGAAAAAGTTCATTTTGGATGCATACTTCCATGCCACACTGAAAGAGTCGAACAGTTAGCTGATGTACTCACCAAAGCAGCCAGCCCACAAGTGTGTGAGTACCTTCATTCCAAAATTGGTCTTGTAGACCTCACTTGGCCATGAGGTTCCCGAACATGACACCTACACTCTTTTTCCCTTTTGTATAGTTTTTCACATTTGGTTTTCTATACTAAGTGAAACAAGGTTTTATTGGTGAGATGGAATGTATGGATGGAATGATGATATATGAATGGATGGATGGTAAGGTGTTTCAATTCCCCTTATGCAATTGTAGTACAAGAGGTGTCAATCCAATCTGAGAGTTTGTGAACAATCAAAATGTGCATAAAGATCTAAGTTAAGCCAGATGTAAAGGATGTTTGTCACTAACAATCCTATTATGAAATGCAAAATGCAAAATGTAAAACTAGAAGAACTAAATGCAAAATGTAAATGGAACAAAATGATTAGGACAATTATGAAGCTAGAACAGAAATATAAACTACTATAATGCAAGAAATGAACTAATGCAAGACAAGTAATGAACAGAAAACTAAATGAATGCAACAGGAATGAAACAGGAAAATCAAAAATCATAAACACAAGTTCTGGGGAAGAACACGAGCAAGCACTCGACCGAGTGTAGGTCGAGTACAGGGTCGAGCTGGACTAAACATGAAAACAGAGCAACACAATAGAAACAAAGCAATGCAAAAACGAATCAAACAACAAGCGAGCAATAGGATTAAGACTAAGATATCAATAAACAAAGAAGGTCCTGAGGCCCTTCATGGGCTGAACTAATCATTGTGGTTATTTAACTTGGTCAACAAACCTCAAACAAACTTTGAGCTAATCTCTAGACATACTATTCTAAGACATGTTTAATCCACTCTCATGGCAAGAAACAATCAAACCTATGCATTTCTAGACTTGCTCTCACATAGTAAAGAATCTACACAAGCAGGCATTAAGCAATACATATCATACCAAACAAGACCTCTAATCTCTTAGCAAGCCTAATGGTAAGCTCTAGATCTAGCCTTATTTATGCTTCTTAAACATTGGTGTGATGCTACGATGCTTGAAATCAAACCCTACCTTCTCAGATATAGGATCAGCACTAAGAACATCTAGCCTAGAAGAGATCTACAACAATCAAGCTTGACCAAATCAAACATACCACAAGATCAACCCATCCTAACCCATCCTCAAGATCCTAAGCAAACTACTCACAAGAACACATGGTGAACAAAGTCAAAAACCCAGAAAAATACGGAACTTGCATCATTAGAAAGATAAAGCAAAGATGTACAATATTGGAGAAAGAATCAAACTCAAATTCTCAATATTAAGAAAGTTATGAAACCAACAATATTGAAGAATTTAGTCTTTTTCAAGTACAAGATCTAAGAAAAATAAAAAGCGCAAAAAAAATAATTCCCAGAAGGGTAAAATACTAGGTTTAGAGAATATCTAAAAAGCTGGCACTTTTGTGGCTGCAGGTACAAGGCTTTATATAGGAGGGGAGTGGAAGCCCAAAGAATACTAAAAGACAAAATAGTCAACGGCTCGGTCAACTCGACCTGTGCTCGGTCGAGTGGCAGGTCGAGCTGGCTTCTCTCGTGCATCCTCCACTCGGTCGAGTCCTCCTCAGCACACGGTCGAGTGTGTGGTCGAGTGTGTGGTCGAGTGTGTGGTCGAGTGTGCGGTCGAATTGGACTTCGGACCTTGTTGCTTCAGCCTTAACTCTCTTGTTTTTCCCTTCATGATTGCTTCACTTCTCCTCAGCATTTCTTCCATGCTCCTTAAGCTCCAAAATCACCTGTTTATGCATGAAAAGATGCAAATGCAATGCAACTAAACTCTAATGCATGATTAGTCCTAAAGCTATGCAATAATGGTGAAAATGGATAGCAAAAGATGCAAAAGATGTGAATATATTAGGGGAAAACATGGTAAAATATATGAACATCACTAAGGTTTTTAATGAGGTGGGTGTTCGTGAGTCCAAGCTTAATCAATGTCTTACCCGATCAAGCTTGAGGGGGGAGTATAATAACTCACACTACGTCCGTACGTCCGTACAATCTCGAGATGGGCCGTCCGTACAGAGTAGAGGTCCAACGAGTCCAATCCTTAAGAGAAGCCCATAACGGTCACAAAGCCTCTAGATCCTTCCAAGTAGCCGTTGTCGAGTTCAAGCAAGTGGGAGACTAGGAGAGTCAAACAAGAGTCACATGTTTGTTTAAGGAAGACATGTCCTTTCAACAATGTAACTTGTGCATAGAATCCTGTAAAGAATATGCTTCTTTGTAGTGTCTATAATTAGCTTATAACTAGGAACCATATTGAGTAAGAAGTGAGAATCCTCCTTCTCCTTTACACTTTACAGTCGCTATACACTTTCTATACTTCCGAGTTCATTCTCTACACTCTCTCACTTGTTCTATCACTACTTGTTACATGAAACAAGCTTTTTCTTTGCTACTGGAAGCTTAAACTTATGCAAGGAATGAATGCAAAGATGCAGACAGAGACCTAAGCATGGATGATGAATGACAAGGTGTTTCAATTCCCTTATGCAGTTGTAGTATAAGAGATGTAAATCCATAAAGGGTGATTTTGCAAACACTCAAGATATGAACATGCATTCAAGTTATGCCAAGTATGTAAGATAGTTTTGTTCTAACAACCTAATGACAGAAATGTAAATGCAAGGATATTCTTGTCATGAAAGGCTTTTGTTATTTCTTTGTAGATTTTAGAGCTCTCATATGCCTCTAGTCTGATCTCCTCTAGTTCATGCAGATCAAGGCTTCTTTTAGCTTGGGCTGTCTCTAGATCCAGATTCAAAAGCTTGATTGCCCAAAGAACTTTGTATTCAACTTCCACAGGGATATGGCAAGATTTCCCATAAACAATTTTGAATGGAGTTCTTCCTATTGGAGTCTTGAAATCTGTCCTATAGTCCCAAAGTGTTTCATCAAGCTTGCTAGACCAGTCTTTTCTTGTAGCTCCTACTATTTTTGATAGGATGGCTTTGATCTGCTTGTTTGAAACCTCTACTTGCCCACTTGTTTGAGGGTGATAAGCTGTGGATACCTTGTGCTTAACACCATATTTCTTGAGCATTCCCTCAAAGATCTTGTTTATGAAATGTATCCCCCCATCACTGATCACAGCTCTTGGGATTCAATATCTTGGGAAGATTATTGTCTTGAAGAGCTTTAAAACCACCTTATGAGGCTTGCAATGGCTTCCACCCATTTGAAGACATAGTCTACTGCCACCAATATGTAGTCATTCTCATTTGAAGGAGGGATAAAAGGACCAATGAAATCAATCCCCCAAACATCAAACACTTCAACTTCCAGAATTGGGTTTTAGGGCATTTCATTTCTCCTTATAATATTTCCCATCCTTTGGCAGGCATCACAGCTTGTGATAAACTTGTGGGTATCTTTGAACAGTGTAGGCCACCATAGTCCAGCTTGTAAAACCTTATGAGCAGTTTTAAAGGTTGCAAAGTGACGTCCATAGGCTGAACCATGGCAGTGCCATAACACTCCCTCTACTTCACTCTCTGCTATACATCTTCTGAATAAACCATCTGATCCCTTTTTATAGAGATAAGGTTCATCCCAGTAGTAACCATTGATATCCTTGAGCAGTTTCTTCTTTTTATAGGCATCCATACCCTCTGGAAGCTCCTCACAGACCTTATAGTTTACTATATCAGCATATGAGGGTAGATGATGTTCATATATTTTACCCTGTTTTCCCTTAGTATATTCACATCTTTTGCATCCTTTGCTATCCATTTAGGCCATTTTTGTGTAGCTTTAGGACTAATCATGCATTAGAGTTTAGTTGCATTGCATTTGCATCTTTGCATGCATAAACAGGTGATTTTGGAGCTTAAGGAGCATGGAAGCAATGCTGAGGAGAAGTGAAGCAATCATGAAGGGAAAAACAAGAGAGTTAAGGCTGAAGCAACAAGGTCCGAAGTCCAACTCGACCGCACACTCGACCAGACACTCGACCGTCTGCTGAGGAGGACTCGACCGAGTGGAGGATGCACGATAGAAGCCAGCTCGACCAGCCACTCGACCGAGCATAGGTCGAGTTGACCGAGCCGTTGACTATTTTGTCTTTCAGCATTTTTAGGGCTTCAACTCCCCTCCTATATAAACCCTTGTACCTACAGCCACCAAAAGATGCCAGCTTTTAGATATTTTCTAGACCTAATATTTACCCTTTTGGAAATTATTCCTTTTGCACTTTTATTTTTTTTAAGATCTTGTACCTGAAAAAGAATAAATTCTTCAATATTGTTGGTTTCATAACTTTCTTAATATTGAGAATTTGAGTTTAATTCTTTCTCCAATATTGTAGATCTTTGCTTTATCTTTCTAATGATGAAGGTTTCGTATTTTTTTGGGTTTTTGACTTTGTTCATCATGTGTTCTTGTGAGTAGTTCTCTAGGATCTTGAGGATGGGTTAGGCTGGATTAATCTTGTGGTATGTTTGGTTTGGTCAAGCTCTATTGTTGTAGATCTCTTCTAGGCTAGATGTTCTTAATGCTGATCCTATATCTGAGACGGTAGGGTTTGATTTCAAGCATCTTAGCATCACACCAATGTCTAAGGAGCGTAGATAAGGCTAGATCTAGAGCTTACCCTTAGGCTTGCTAAGAGATTAGAGGTCTTGTTTGGAATGAGATGTATTGCTTCGTGCCTGCTTGTGTAGATTCTTTACTATGTGAGAAAAAGTCTAGAAATGCATAGGTTTGATTGTTTCTTGCCATGAGAGTGGATTAAACATGTCTTAGAATAGTATGTCTAGAGATTAGCTCAAAGTTTGTTTGAGGTTTGTTGACCAAATTAAATAACCACAATGATTAGTTCAGCCCATGAATCCCTCCTCAGGACCTTCTTTGTTTATTGATATCTTAGTCTTAATCCTGTTGCTTGCTTGTTGTTTGATTCGTTTTTGCATTGCTCTGTTTTTATTGTGTTGCTCTGTTTTCACGTATAGTCCAGCTCGACCCTATACTCAACCTACACTCGGTCGAGTGCTTGCTCGAGTTCTTCCCCAGAACTTGTGTTTATGATTTGTGATTGTCCTGTTTCATTTTTGTTGCATTCATTTAGTTTTCTGTTCATTACTTGTCTTGCATTAGTTCATTTCTTGCATTATAGTAGTTTCTATTTCTGTTCTAGCTTCATTACTGTTACAATCATTCTGTTCATTTACATTTAGCATCTAGTTCTTGTAGTTTTATTTTCTGCACTTTACATTTTCATCATAGGATTGTTAGTGACAAACATCCTTTACATTTGGCTTAACTTAGTCTCATATACATATCTTATTTGTTCACAAACACTCATTTAGGATTGACACCTCTTATACTGCAACTCCATAAGGGGAATTGAAACACCTTACCAACCATCCATTCATATCTCACCATTGCATACAACCATCATCATCTCACATCCAAATAAAAATAAACTTGTTTCAATTTGGCGCCGTTGCCTATTTGAGTGTGTTTTTGTGACAATTAGGATCAATAAAAGTCTAAGATTAAGTTCGTTAATCCACTTGTTCACTACTGATCTTGTTTCTTCTACTGCTTGTCTGTGATTGAGTTTCAGGTACCAGCTCGACCATCAACTCGACCACCACTCGACGGAGTGTGTACTCGAGCACCTGATCGAGTCAGAAGCCGGATACAAATAGACATCAGTTCCCAGTCGACTCGACCACCCACTCGAGCCTGTGCTCGACCGAGTGCCTGTCCGTGTCAGTCATCATGTTTCACAGCAGTATGTTCCATTCTGTACCATGGCAACATCAACCAGGATTCCAGGCTCAATGGTGTCACCCTCCAGTGTTTCAAACTTCACAAGCCCAAGAACCTGACTTAAGAGCTATGATGCAACAACTTTTACTTGGGCAAGCAACTAGGCAGATTGAGGTAGCAAAGCAGTTTGCTGAGCTGAACCAAACGTTGAATTCCTATTCTAGTGACCTAAACTTCAAGGTCAAGTACATGGAGAGCTCCATTGCTCCTACTTCAGCTCCTAAGCCAAACCAACTTCTTGAAGTACCTATTCCAAACCCAAGGGAGTTTACAGCTAAAGCTCTTAATCTCTATGAAGATGCTGTCACTGAAGACAGTGAGATTCAAGGTGGGGAGGATTGGTCATTTATTGAAGCCCAGGGTGAAGCTTGTGCACAGCAGACTGAATCCGTCAAAGCACTCGACCAAGTGCACGAGTCAGCAGTCGACCGAGTGCCAGATCGAGTTGAAGACACTAAAGCTGTTAAGCCTGCTAGATACATTCCTCCTGCTTACAAACCGCCTCTACCATTCCCAGGACGTTTCAAGGCACAAAAGCTGAAGGAACTAAGGGACATTATTGAGAAAAGGGAAGAGTTGGCTTTGCAACTAGAGAAGGAGTTAGCTTTACAAAAAGAGGAAGTTATTGAAAAGGAAGAAGTGATAGCTTTGAAGGAAGAGGTTGTGATTGAAAAGAAGGAAGAGGAGAGAGGACCAGCTTTGGAACAATATGCCCCATATCCTCTCTACAAAGGCATGTTACTTGACATATCCAAGCAAAAAGCTCAAAATCAAGGCAAGAGAGATCAATAGGAGATTGAGACAGCTATTGTTCCAACAAAACTTGAAGATCCAGGTCCATTCAATCTACCTTGCTCCACCAGCTACCTTCACGTCAACAAATGTTTGTGCGATCTTGGAGCATATGTTAGTGTCATGCCCTACTCTATAGCAGAAAAGCTTGGACACACTGAATTCAAGCCAAGCAATCTCCACATAAGTCTAGCTGATGGTTCACATAAGGATGTGGTTGGCAAATTGGATAGCCTCCTAGTCAAGATAGGAAAGGCAAGAATTCCCACTGATTTCATCATAATAAAGATGGATAAAGAGTTAGAGGATCCAATCTTGCTTGGGAGACCATTCCTTGCCACAACAGGAGCAGTCATTGATGTTAAGGAAGGGCTGATAAGGTTGAACATAGCTGAAGGTTTGACCATGAACTTTGATATCACAAATCCACCTAACCAACCAACCATTGGAGGTCAACCATTTAAGATTGAAGAGAAAGCTGATTTTGGGGTTTTGAGAGAAGAAGAGACTTCAAAAGCTAAGGTCTCACCTCATGAGGAATCATTTCAACATCTCAAGGGTTCAGTTCAAATGCTAGCTGGTTTAGTGAAGGATCTTCAAGTTCAGCTCATCAAAAGGTCTTTGAAGAAGGCAAGACCAAAACTCAAGTTTAAGAAGAAACATGGTTCAAGTGTCAAGGAAGTAGTGATCAAGAAGGAACACCAAGGTTATCAAGTAAAACAGGGGGGATTTCATCACCTCCTTGGTCTCCAAATCAAGCTTGAAGAGCTATAAGAAGTCAAGCTTAGTGACTCTAAACAAGCTCACTAGGGAGGAAGTCCCTAAGGTATCCTTTGTGAATAAGCTTTATTTTCCTTGTAGTTTTGATATTTTTTGTTTTATGTTTGTGTTGGGCAGGCTGTTTAATGAGAGTATAGATGGGTTTGGAGAGAATTAGACTTGGAAAAATGGACTCGCAAGCCAACTCGACCCCCCCCCACTCGACCAGGTCACTCGAGCGCCCACTCGACCGCGCACTCCCGGAGTACTCGACCGAGTTCCAACCCAGATCACCATATGGCTTCCCACCTCCAGCTGCTTATCCAGGCTATCCAGGTTACCCTCCCATCCCACCTTAATACTTCATGGATCCAGCTCTCTACCAGCAGTTCTACAAGCAGCAGGCTCAGAATTTTGACATACGTGGTCCAGCTCGACCCCCTACTCGGACACACACTCGACCGAGTCACGGTCGATCGCCGTCGTCGAGCTGCCCCAATCTCCATCTCCAAGTCACCAACAAGACCCCAACTACACATTTGACAGCATGCAAGAGGATGTGGACAACTTCTTCTCCAATCCTTAAGGTACCACTATCACCTTCACTTGTAAATATCATTGCATTTCATATTTTGTTTAGTTTTTTTTTTTTTAGTCTTGAATCCTCAATCAGATTTCTTTCACACAGGGGACTGTTGATGTTCATATATTTTACCCTGTTTTCCCTTAGTATATTCACATCTTTTGCATCTTTTGCTATCCATTTTCACCATTATTGCATAGCTTTAGGACTAATCATGCATTAGAGTTTAGTTGCATTGCATTCGAATCTTTTCATGCATAAACAGGTGATTTTGAAGCTCAAGAAGCATCGAAGCAATGCTGAGAAAGAAGTGAAGCAATCATGAAGGGAAAGCAAGAGAGTTAAGGCTGAAATAACAAGGTCCGGAGTCCAACTCGACCGCATACTCGACCAGACACTCGACCGTGCGCTGAGGAGGACCCGACCGAGTGGAGAACACACGAGAGAAGGCAGCTCGACCTGCCACTCGACCGAGCACAGGTCGAGTTGACCGAGCCGTTGACTATTTTGTCTTTTAGTATTTTTAGAGCTTCCACTCCCCTCCTATACAAAGCCTTGTACCTGCAGCCACAAAAGTATCCAGCTTTTTAGATATTCTCTAAACCTAGTATTTTCCCTTTTTGGGATTTATTCTTTTTGCCTTTTTTATTTCCTAGATCTTGTACTTGAAAAAAGACTAAATTCTTCAATATTGTTAGTTTCATAACTTTCTTAATATTGAGAATTCAAGTTTCATTTCTTTTTCAATATTGTAGATCCTTGTTTTATCTTTCTAATGATGCAAGTTTCAATATTTTCTGGGTTTATGATTTTGATGTTCATCATGTGTTCTTGTGAGTAGTAGCTTAGGATCTTGAGGATGGGTTAGGCTGGGCTGTGAATGAGGTTTGTTTGGCTTGATCAAGCTTGATTGTTGTAGATCTCTTCTAGGGTAGATTTTCTTAATGCTGATCCTATATTTGAGAGGGTAGGATCTGATTTCAAGCATCTTAGCATCACACCAATGTTTAAGAGGCATAGATAAGGCTAGATCTAGAGCTTACCATCTTGCTTGCTAAGAGATTAGAGGTTTTGTTTGGTATGAGACATATTTCTTACTGCCTGCTTGTGTAGATTCTTTACTATGTGAGAGCAAGTCTAGAAATGCATAGGTTTGATTGTTTCTTGACCATGAGAGTGGGAGAAACTTGTCTTAGATACATATGTCTAGAGATTAGCTCATGTTGTTTGAGATTTGTTGATCAAGTTAGATAGCCTCAATCATTAGTCCAGCCCATGAATCCCTCCTCAAGTCCTTCCTTGTTTATTGATTTTACAGTCTTAATCCTGTTGCTTGATTGTAGTTTGATTCGTCTTTGCATTACTCTGTTTTTATTGCATTGCTCTGTTTCTGCGTTTAGTCCAGCTCGACCACTCACTCGACCTACACTCGGTCGAGTGCTTGCTCGAGTTCATCCCCAGAACTCTTGTTTATGCTTTGTGATTGTCTTGTTTCATTCTATTTGCATTTCTGTTGAATTTACTTAGTATCTTGTTCATTACTTGTCTTGCATTAGTTCATTAGCATAGTTTCTACTTCTGTTGGTTGCATCATTATTGTCATAATCATCATGTTTCATTTGCATTTAGTTCTTAATTATTATAGTTTACTTTCTGCACTTTACATTTTCATCATAGGATTGTTAGTGACAAACATCCTTTACATCTGGCTTAAATTCGATCTTTATGCATATCTTGACTGTTCACAAACACTCAGATTGAATTGACACCTCTTATACTGCAACTGCATAAGGTGAATTGAAACACCTTACCATCCATCCATTCATATCTCATTGCATACAATCATCATTCATTCATTTCACCACCAAAAATACTTGTTTCAATTTGGCGCCGTTGCCTATTTGAGTGTGTTTTTGTGACAATTAGGATCCATAAAAGTCTAAGATTAAGTTCGTTTATCCACTTGTTCACTACTGATCTTGTTTCTTCTTCTGCTTGTCTGTGCTTGCGTTTGAGGTACCAGCTCGACCATCAACTCGACCACCACTCGACCGAGTGTGTGCTCGAGCACCTGATCGAGCCAGAAGCCGGATACAAATAGACGACAGTTCCCAGTCGACTCGACCACCTACTCGAGCCTGTGCTCGACCGAGTGCCTGTCCGAGTCAGTCATCATGTTTCACAGCAGTATGTTCCATTCTGTACCATGGCACCATCAACCAGGATTCCAGGCTCAATTGTGTTCCCCCCCAAGGGTTTCAGACCTACCAAAGCCATCAACCTGACTTAAAAGCTATGATGCAACAAATGTTGCTTGGACAAGCCAATAAGCAGATTGAGGAAGCAAGGCAGTTTGCTGAGCTGACCCAAAAGTTGAATTTTTATTCTAATGACCTGAGTAACAAGCTTGAAAGTCTGACCTCTATAGTCAAGACATGGAAAGCTCCATTGCTTCCACTTCCGCTCCTAAGCCAAACCAACTTCTTGAAGAACCTATTCCAAACCCAAGGGAGATTACAGCTAAAGCTCTTAATCTCTATGAAGATGCTGTCACTGAGGACAGTGAGATTCAAGGTGGGGAGGATTGGTCATTTATTGAAGCCCAGGGTGAAGCTTGTGCACAGCAGACTGAATCCGTCAAAGCACTCGACCAAGTGCTCGAGCGAGCACTCGACCGAGTGCCGGATCGAGTGGTCGATCGAGCTGAGGACACAGAAGTTGTTAAGCCTGCTAAGTACATTCCTCCTGCTTACAAACCACCTCTACCATTCCCAGGACGTTCCAAGGCACAGAAGCTGAAAGAACTCAGGGAAATTATTGAGAAAAGGGAAAAGTTGGCTTTGCAACAAGAGAAGGAGTTAGCTTTACAACAACAAGAAGTCATTGAGAAGGAAGAAGTGATGGCTTTGAAGGAAGAAGTTGTGATTAAAAGAAAGGAAGTAATGGCCATACAACAGGAGGTTGTCATTGAGAAGAAGGAGGAAGTAATGGCTATACAAGAGATTACCATTGCTTACAAGGAAGAGGAGAGAGGGCCCGACTTGAGCAAATTTGTTCAGAATCCTTCCTACAAGGACATGCTGCTTGAATTATCCAAGATGAAAGCTCAGGAACAAGACATGAAGGACTTAAGAGAGATTGGGGAAGCTGTTATACCAAAAAAACTTGAAGACCCTGGATCATTTAATCTACCTTGCTCTATTAGTTACATGCACTTCAACAAATGCTTGTGTGATCTGGGAGCTTCAGTGAGCTTAATGCCATACTCAGTGGCTGAGAAGTTGGGATATGAATATTTTAAGCCTTGCAATCTCTATATTGGCATGGCAGATGGATCCAAGAGGGATGTGCTTGGGATAATTGAAAACTTTCCAGACAAGATAGGAAAGGCAAGAATCCCAACTGATTTTGTGATCATGAACATGGATCAAGAGCCAGAAGATCCTCTCATCTTGGGGAGACCATTCTTAGCCACAGTTGGAGCTGTAATAGATGTTAAGATGGGAACCATCAAACTTCACCTTGCTAAAGACTTCACTATGAAGTTTGACATCAAGAATACTACTCATCAGCCTACTATTGAAGGTCAGCACTTTATGATAGGGAAAAAGGCTAGTTGTGAAGTTTTTGAGGAAGGAGGGAACCCTAGGATTAAAGGTTCAGCCCAAGCTAAGACTGTCCAAGAACTAAAGGGGTCAGTTCAAGTGCTAGCTAGTTTAGTGAAGGAACTTCAAGCTCAGCTCAACAAGAGGTCTTTGAAGAAGGCAAGACCAAGACTCAAGTTTAAGAAGAAACATGGTTCAAGTGTCAAGGAAGTAGTGATCAAGAAGGAACACCAAGGTTATCAAGTAGAACCAGGGGGATATCATCACCTCTTTGGTCTCCAATTCAAGCTTGAAGAGCTAGAAGAAGTCAAGCTTAGTGACTTTAAACAAGCTCATTAGGGAGGAAGTCCCTAAGGTATCATTGTACATATGCTTTATTTTCCTTGTAGTTTTGATATTTTTGTTTTATGTTTGTGTTGGGCATGCTGTTTAAAAAGTATAGATGGGTTTGGAGAGAATTGGACTTGGAAAAATAGACTCGCAAGCCAGCTCGACCCCCCCCCCACTCGGACATGCACTCGACCGAGTCACGGTCGGTCGCCATCGTCGAGCTGCCCCAATCCCCATCTCCAAGTCACCAACAAGACCCCAGCTACACCTTTGATAGCATGCAGGAGGATGTGGATAGTTTCTTCTCCAATCCTTGAGGTAACACTATCACCTTTACATTGTAAATACCTTTGCATTTCATATTGTGTGTTTTGTATTAAGTCTTGAATCCTCAAACAAATTTCTTTCACACAAGGGACTGTGTGATTTAAGTTTGGGGGAGGGTTTGAGATAGCATTTGACATTGTGTTTTGTATTCTTATTTCAAATTTTTAGCATCATCATGTTAGTATTTGCATAGCATCTAAGGCATAGAAAAACCCTAAAAATTTGAAAAAGTTTTGCAAAAATCTTTATAAAAAAAGAGTGTTCATGTAGTTTGCATTGCATATTCAAGTATTTTGTTTATCATATAGGACTGCTTGCATTAGGGATCTATGATGAGTATTTCCTTGTTAGCTTGCTAGATTCACCAAACTAGGATCAATGCCCAAGTTAATAGTACTTTGATGCTAGTTGAGTGGTTAGAAGCATAAGATTGAACCAAGCATTGAATTCCTGCATTGCATTTGGTCTAAATTGAAGCATGTTGTGATTTGATGCCATTTCCTATCTATAAGAACCTAATATTGACTTTCAATTATCAATGTGTGCATTGCTTTAAACTCATGGATACCATATACATATTTGGATCATCTTTCTCCTTTTTACCACTCTTGTTGATCCAAGTAGCTGATTTCCTCATTAAGAATCAGTTTCCCCTACCCTTAACCAACCCTTCTTTCAAGCAATGTTTATTCTTGAGTGTGTGAGGCCTATTTTTGGGATTGAGCTTGGTAGAAAGTGTTAGGTTTGAACTGACAAGAGTAAAGCCTTGTGTAGTTCTAGTTTGCATTTTTCAAACTAGATAGGACTAGGTGGTTCATTTGTTGGGTTTGGGACTTGGCAGTTAAAGAAAGAAAAGAAAAAAAAAAAAAAAAGGAGAGGAAGAGAAAAGGGTAGAGTCTTTAAAAGGATAGTGTGTTTAAGTAAAAGCTAAAGTCTAGTGAAAGGATGGGAAATAAAAAAAAAATTGTTGAAGATGGTTCTAGTTAAAGAAAAGAAAAGAAAGAAAAGAAAAGTCTAGCAAAAAGCTTGTATGTCTTAAGAATAAGAAGAAAAGAGAACCGTAGCAAATAAGTAAGAATCCCCCATCCCACTAGAAAGATCAAATAAGAAACCTCTCCTTAGACTTGAAAACCAAAAGAGAAAAGGGTGAAAGAGAAAAGAAGAAGTTAAAGGGTAGCACTAGGATCATTTAGGTTTAGATTGCTAGGATAAACACTTTGGGTACCTTTGGATAGACAAGGTTTTATTCTTGTATGTGTCTAGGTGTTCTTACCTTTAGCATTCTTCTAAAGCTCAATCCATTTTTTATGATAGAACCTTGATATTGATAAGCCCCACTCTAAAAAGAGACCATCATTGTCTCAAAGCCTTTACCTCCAAGCCAAATGAGTTTAAACATTGCATAGAATTGATTCATGTTCTTGATTAATGAATGTTAAAGGAAATGGTTGATTTGAATGCATGTGGATATCTAAGGCTCAAATCAGTAAAGGTTGTGATATGCTTGTCTAAAGTCTTTAAGTACAGCTCATTCAACTTGCATCATAGTGCTAGTAACTTGGACATTGATTCTAGATGGTCTATTTGCAAGCTTTAGGAGCAGAGATCCCACTTTCAAACCTCACCTACCTTCTTATGTCTTGCTTATTTGCTTGAGGGCAAGCAAAGACTAAGTTTGGGGGTGTTGATGTTCATATATTTTACCCTGTTTTCCCTTAGTATATTCACATCTTTTGCATCTTTTGCTATCCATTTAGGCTATTATAGTGTAGCTTTAGGACTAATCATGCATTAGAGTTTAGTTGCATTGCATTTGCATCTTTGCATGCATAAACAGGTGATTTTGGAGCTTAAGGAGCATGGAAGCAATGCTGAGGAGAAGTGAAGCAATCATGAAGGGAAAAACAAGAGAGTTAAGGCTGAAGCAACAAGGTCCGAAGTCCAACTCGACCGCACACTCGACCAGACACTCGACCGTGTGCTGAGGAGGACTCGACCGAGTGGAGGATGCACGAGAGAAGCCAGCTCGACCAGCCACTCGACCGAGCATAGGTCGAGTTGACCGAGCCGTTGACTATTTTGTCTATTAGTATTTTTAGGGCTTCCACTCCCCTCCTATGTAAAGCCTTGTACCTGCAGCCACCAAAAGAGGCCACCTTTTAAATATTCTCTAGACCTAGTATTTATCCTTTTCGGAATTATTCCTTTTGCACTTTTATTTTTCTTAGATCTTGTACTTGAAAAAGACTAAATTCTTCAATATTTTTGGTTTCATAACTTTCTAAATATTGAGAATTTGAGTTTGATTCTTTCTCCAATATTGTAGATCTTTGCTTTATCTTTCTAATGATGCAAGTTTCGTATTTTCTGGGTTTTTCACTTTGTTCATCATGTGTTCTTGTGAGTAGTTCTCTAGGATCTTGAGGATGGGTTAGGCTGGATTGATCTTGTGGTATGTTTGATTTGGTCAAGCTTGATTGTTGTAGATCTCTTCTAGGCTAGATGTTCTTAATGCTGATCCTATATCTGAGAAGGTAGGGTTTGATTTCAAGCATCTTAGCATCACACCAATGTCTAAGGAGCACAGATAAGGCTAGATCTAGATCTTACCATTAGGCTTGCTAAGAGATTAGAGGTCTTGTTTGGTATGAGATGTATTGCTTAGTGCCTGCTTGTGTAGATTCTTTACTCTGTGAGAACAAGTCTAGAAATGCATAGGTTTGATTGTTTCTTGCCATGAGAGTGGATTAAACATGTCTTAGAATAGTATGTCTAGAGATTCGCTCAAAGTTTGTTTGAGGTTTGTGGACCAAGTTAAATAACCACAATGATTAGTTGAGCCCATGAATCCCTCCTCAGGACCTTCTTTGTTTATTTATATCTTAGTCTTAATTCTGTTGCTTGCTTGTTGTTTGATTCGTTTTTGCATTGCTCTGTTTTTTTGTGTTGCTCTGTTTTCACGTATAGTCCAGCTCGACCCTGTACTTGACCTACACTCGGTCGAGTGCTTGCTCGAGTTCTTCCCCAGAACTTGTGTTTATGATTTGTGATTGTCCTTTTCATTTCTTTTTCATTTCTGTTGCATTCATTTAGTTTCTGTTCATTACTTGTCTGGCATTAGTTCATTTCTTGCATTATAGTAGTTTCTTTTTCTGTTCTAGCTTCATTACTGTTACAATCATTCTGTTCAGTTACATTTAGCATCTAGTTATTGTAGTTTTATTTTCTGTACTTTACATTTTCATGATAGGATTGTTAGTGATAAACATCCTTTACATTTGGCTTAACTTAGTCTCATATACATATCTTATTTGTTCACAAACACTCATTTAGGATTGACACCTCTTATACTGCAACTGCATAAGGGGAATTGAAACACCTTACCATCCATCCATTCATATCTCACCATTGCATACAGCCATCATCATCTCACATCCAAATAAAAAAAAACTTGTTTTAGTAGATCTTCACTCTCAACAGCTAACCATTCCTCCATCTGATTTTGCTCGGCCAAGTCCCCGAACATGCTCGATGGTGTGCTCGACGAGGTGCTCGATCGAGTGTGTGGTCGAGCGTTTGATCGAGTTTCGAACTGCATCAGTTTCTCCTGCATTGAATCATCAATTGGTATGGCTTCTTCTATCCTCATTCTGGATAAATGATCAGCAACTCCATTCTTTATCCCCTTTTTATCCACTATCTCCATGTCAACTCTTGAAGAAGCAAAATCCACCTCAATAACTTGGGCTTTGTATCTTTCTTTGAGTTAATGTGTCTCAAAGTAGTATGATAAGTGTACACAATCACCTTAGACCCACTAGATAACTCCTGAACTTCTTAAATGCAAATACAACTGCTAGGAGCTCCTTGTCTGTGTTTGAATATTTCCCTTGAGTTTCATCCAAGGTCTACTTGCGTAGTGAATAACATGCCACTTCTTTTCTTTTTTTCTGCCCAGAACTACTCCTACTGCAAAGTCAGAGGCATCACACATAATCTCAAATGGAAGGTCCCAGTTTGGTGCTTAGACTATAGGTGCTTAAATCAGAGCTGCTTGATCTCAGTGAAAGCCTTCAAACAATCTTCATCAAAGTTTAACTCCATCTCCTGCACAGCAACCTTGTGTCTTGCAAATTTTGAGAAGTCTTTGATAAATCTTCTGTAAAACCCATCATGTCCAGGAAGCTTCTGATGTCTCTCACTGTCTTGGTGGTTAAAGCTGAACCATGACTTCTATCTTTGCTTTGTCAACCTCAACCCCTTCTCAAATATATTTTGCCCCAAGACAATCCTTCTTCCACCATGAAATGATACTTCTCCCAATTTAGGACCAGATTTGTCTCTTCACATTCTCATTAAAACCCTGCACAAATTAGAAAGACAACCAGAAAAAGAATCTTCATAACGGAGAAGTCATCCATAAAAACCTCCACAACATCCTCAATTAGATCAGAGAAAATTGACATCATGCTTCTTTGGAAAGTAGCTGGAGCATTACATAATCCAAATGACATCCTTCTATAAGAAAAAGTACCATAGGGACATGTGAAAGTAGTCTTTTCTTGTTCATTGGGGTGTATGGGGATTTGAAAGAAACCAGAATAAAACAAAGCAATATGAGTGTGACTAGCAAGTCTCTCTAACATTTCATCAATGAATGGCAAAAAAATGATCTTTTCTAGATGATGAATTAATTTCCTATAATCAATGCACATCCTATTGCGAGTTATAGTCCTAGTTGGAATTAACTCATTGTTATCATTTTTAACAACAATAATCCCACCTTTCTTAGGCACACATGTATTGGGAACCCAAATACTATCAGAGATAGGATAGATCACCCCAACACTTAACAGTTTAAGAATCTCTTTCTTAACTCTTCTTTCAAGTTGGGGTTAAATCTCCTTTGAGATTCAATGCATGAGTATGATTTATTTTCAAGGTGAATCCTATGCATGCAGAGATTAGGTGCAATTCCTTGATGTCATCTAATGAATAACCAATAGCCTTTTTATACTTCCTTAGTTCAGCAACAAGCAAGTCTAACTCTTCATTTTCAATTTAGCATTTACTATGACAGGATAAGTGGAGTTGGTTCCAGAAACATATACCTCAACCCAGATGGAAGGGGTTTTAACTCTAACTTTGGTGTTTTTTAGCTCATACCAGTCATTTGTAAGAGTTTCAGTAAAGCAGACGGTTTGATGCTCGATGATGCACTCGGTCGAGTGGTTGCTCGAGTGGTCGGTTGAGCACTCCGGATTCCTCTACTCCAACAGCTCTGATTTCCTTCTGGTCCTTCCAGATTCTCATATGCTTCGTTATATCAGATTCTTTATGAGAATCCAAGATCTCTTCATATGCCTTGGCTTCTTCATGAAGGAACCTTTCTCCTCCCTTATTAGTTAAAACAGTCTGAAGGGAATCTTTCTCTGCTAACTCTTCCGTAAACTCTCATGTCAATCCTTCCATCTCTTCAACCCAAAATATTTTTCCCCCAATTGTTGGTTTCTTCAAGGTCTCCATGATGTCAAATGTCATCCTCAAGTATTCTCCCATGTTGAGATCAATTTTACCCTTTCTCATATCAATTATGGCTGCTATAGTATGAAATGATCTTCCCAATGATCAAGGGATCTTTGGTTCTTCATTGATGTAGTACTTTTTACACTACAAAAAACATGGATTTGCCGACACAAAAAACAGTCACTAAACAGTCGCAACTACTTAGTTACGACTTGAGGCGACTTAAATACGTAGTCGCTAAACAGTGTGTCGCTAAAATAATCAGTCTCAAACAGTCGAGACGGAGCTACTATTGGCCACTAATAATTGTAGTCGTTCTTCCCTCCCAAACTGCTTGCTAAAGTCGCCGACTGAATTTGCAACGCTTTAGTGACTGATCTGGTTACTCATTTGCGATTGTTTTGGTTTACTGTTTTGTAGCCCTCGGCATTCGGTTATTTCGGGTTATTCGGTTCGGTTTATTTGGTTTTTAAAAATTTTGGTTTACTATAAATTTTGCCGAATTGAACCGAATTCGAATAAACCGGTGCGGTTATTTGCTAATCGGGTTATTCGGGTCGGTTATTAGATTTAAAATCAATTCCGAAATAAACCGAATTTTTTTCTAATTCGGTTTATTCGAATCGAAGTAGAACAAATTATGATAATGTACCTTCGAAATTACAATTACAACCCAAAAATCATGGGCCCTATACAATACACGAGCCCAAATTAGAAAAAAAAACAAAAAAAAACAAGTCCATCAATAATTAGGGTTCATAGACTCCACGCCGCTGCTCTCTTCCCAAAGCCGCCGGATCTACGATGGTAGCATTGATGATGGCATCCGATAGTAAGATCTCCCGTGAAGAAATATGCCCTATCGAGATTACTAAAATAATCAGAAACAACAACATGCAATCCTTCATCTAAAACTGAAAAATAGGAATTCAACAACAAACAAAAAATGAAAACTCGAGTAGATCTGAGGACTTACCAACCGTTAGTTTGGTGATGAGGAAACTACTAACAAGAATCCAACGATAAACGAACAAGAAGCTTTGAATCTTAACCAAAATCGTAGTCGGAGGGAATGAATTTTTTATGACTATGGATTAGGTTGACAAGGCCAACAACGTTTCAACTCTTTCTTGAGGACGAGTGAAAAATAATATCGCGACGGAGGAAAAGAAGATATATAAAAGGTGGGGAAGAATGAAGCTAAGAACATAGTAGAATGAGAAAAGGGAACATTGAAGGAGGAGAAAAAAAGAGACTAGAAAAGCGTAGAACTAGGGTTTTTCATTTTATATGGTGCGCCTATTAACGAATGAGAAATGGGTTTATGTGTTTTGTTACGGCCCAAATTAATTAAGCAGTCGCTAAATAGTAGCTTTTTAGTCGCAATTTTTAGCCGACTGTAAAACTGGTCTCCAAATTAGTCTCAAATTGGCGACTACACTGCGACATTATGCATCAGTCTCGAATTAGCGTCTACTAGGCGACTGTTATTTTAGTAGCCATTCAGTAGCAAAAAAATCGCAATTCAGCCGAAATTTAGCGACTGTTTCTTAGTCGCAACTTGCAGTCGGCAATTCCACTGTTTTCTTGTCGTGTTGCTTCAATAAATTATCATCCACAATCTAAGTGAGCCTTGGTCCACCGAGAGAGAATGGGAAGGGCGCAGCTTGAAGCATCGTTAGAGATACTATTGATCTTAACAGTCCCACAAAACCTATCAAATTGATCCAAGTGATCAAGGGGTCTTCATTGCCAAACCATAAAATTTTGATCCCTCCACCATGTTGATAAGACTGGCTTGATCTCAAAGTGATTGTTCTCAACTGGTGGAGCTCTAATACTAATTCTATGTCCATTGACATTTGATGTATTACTTTTATTTCAATTAAATTATCAATCCACAACTGCATTAATCAACTCATGAAGAATACACAAAGATGCTTAATTTATTCTTAAAACAGGAATAGGTTTAGGTTATTTTGTATCAATATTCACTACAACTGAATCAAAGAAAGAAAACAAGATAACTTAAAGCAATGCAACCTCAAAGAAACAGAACACAACTAGAAACAAAATGAAAATCAAGATTAAACAAGTGAACCTGGCAGAGGTAATTGACTTGGGAGATAGCTACCAATCCTAGATGTCAAAGCAAGAATCAAGAACAATCCTATGGCTAAGAACACTTATGGAAATCAATCCATTCCATGATAGAGATCCTATGCAATCAAGTGATAATCACCATTTCCAAAAGCAATCCGACAAGGCAAGCATGCATTAAGAACAAGTCTAAATACCACTAAAGCACCCTAGTCATCAATTTCCATTGGCTAGGAATGCAAAGCTCCTGATTAATTTGGTTCAGGAATTTCATCAACACAGTGCATGGAAATCCTAATATCTAGATTCAAAGCATGATCAAGGCTATTTAGCATTATTAACATTAATCAAGATAGGAAACACATAAATAAATGCCTTAGACATGAAAGATCAATCATCTATCTCTCCTAATTTATCTAGCCCAAAGTTTTAACGATCTACTCACTCATCATCATGATCACACAAAAGAAACAGTTTGTATTTGTGAAATCATAATAAAAGATTGTAGATGAAGGGATTTGAAGAAGAAATTGCTATTAAAACTTAAAAATACTTATTCATTCAACAAACCAAGAGTAAACAAGCTTAGAACACTAAAAAGCTGCTAAGCAAAGATAAGTCTCCCCTTAATAGGGTTAGAATATTTATAGGAAAATAGAAGAGAACCCGGGTCAACCAAAAGAAACGGGTCCAAACCCGGTTCAGAACTAAAACAAGTTTGGTGTTGGCTCCAGCGGCCATGGCTTGGCCTCTTGGTGAAGTCGCGTGGCTCCATCGCCATAGCTTGGCCAATTGGAATGGCCGGTTGCTCTCCCAGATCTTCATCTATTTGAACTCATCAGCCATCTCTTGACCGATTGTATATTTGATGTTCATATATTTTACCCTGTTTTCCCCTTAGTATATTCACATCTTTTGCATCTTTTGCTATCCATTTTCACCATTTTGCATAGTTTTAGGACTAATCATGCATTAGAGTTTAGTTGCCATTACATTTGCATCTTTTCATGCATAAACAGGTGATTTTGAAGCTTAAGGAGCATGGAAGCAATGCTGAGGAAGAAGTGAAGCAATTATGAAGGGAAAGCAAGAGGAGTTAAGGCTGAAATAACAAGGTCCCGGAGTCCAACTCGACCGCACACTCGACCAGACACTCGACCGTGGTTGCTGAGGAGTACTCGACCAAGTGGAAAATGCACGAGAGAAGCCAGCTCGACCTGCCCACTTGACCGAGCACAGTCGAGTTGACCGAGCCGTTGACCATTTTGTCTTTTAGCATTTTTAGGGCTTCCCATCCCCTCCTATATAAAGCCTTGTATCTGCAGCCAACAAAGGAGTCAGCTTTTAGATATTCTCTAAACCTAGTATTTACCCTTTTTGGGATTTATTTTTTTGCTTTTTATTTTCCTAGATCTTGTACTTGAAAAGACTAAATCTCAATATTGTTAGTTTAATAACTTTCTTCATATTGAGAATTTAAGTTCATTTTTTTCCAATATTGTAGATCTTGTTTTATCTTTCTAATGATGCAAGTTTCAATCTTTTTCTGGGTTTATGATTTTGATGTTATCGTGTGTTCTTGTGAGTAGTAGCTTAGGATCTTGAGGATGGGTTAGGCTGGGCTGTGAATGAGGTTTGTTTGGCATGATCAAGCTTGATTGTTGTGAGATCTCTTCTAGGTAGATTTCTTAATGCTGATCCTATATCTGAGAGGGTAGGATCTGCATTTCAAGCATCTTAGCATCACACCAATGTTTAAGAGGCATAGATAAGGCTAGATCTACAGAGCTTACCATCTTGCTTGCTAAGAGAGTAGAGGTGTTTTGTTTGGTATGAGACAGCATCTTACTGCCTGCTTGTCTAGATTCTTTACTATGAGAGCAAGTCTAGAATGCATAGGTTTGATTGTTTCTTGACCATGAGACGTGGGAGAAGCTTGTCATAGATACATATGTCTAGAGATTCAGCTCATGTTGTTTGAGATTTGTGATCAAGTTAGATAGCCTCAATCATTAGTCCAGCCCATGAATCCCTCCTCAAGTCCTTCCTTGTTTATTGATTTTAACAGTTTTAATCCTGTGCTTGATTGTAGTTTGATTCGTCTTTGCATTACTCTGTTTTTATTGCATTGCTCTTTTCTGCGTTTAGGTCTACGCTCGACCACTCCCACTCGACCCTACACTCGGTCGAAGTGCTGCTCGAGTTCATCCCCAGAACTCTTGTTTATGCTTGTGACTATCAATGTTTCATTCTATTTGCATTTCTGTTGCATTTACTTAGCATCTTGTTCATATTACTTGTCTTGCATTAGTTCCTTAGCATAGTTTCTATTTCTGTTGGTTGCATCCATTACTACATGTCTTATCATCCTGTTTCATTTGCATTTAGTTCTTAGTTCATTTAGTTTACCCTTCTGCACTTTAACATTTTCATCATAGGATTGTTAGTTGACAAACATCCTTTACATCTGGCTTTAAATTAGATCTTTTATGCATATCTTAACTGTTCACAAGACCTCAAATGGATTGCACCCTCTTATACCTGCAACTGCATAAGGGGAATTGAAACACCTTACATCCTTCCATTCTTTGCATAACATTCATCATCATTCATCCATCTTTCACCATCCATACAAAATATTAAGTTTCAATTTGGCGCCGTTGCCTATTTGAGTGTGTTTTGTGACAATTAGGATCCATAAAAGTCTAAGATTAAGTCCTTTTATCCACTTGTTCACTACTGATCTCATTTCTTCTTCTGCTTGTCTGTGCTTGAGTTTCAGGTACCAGCTCGACCACCAACTCGACCACCACTCGACGAGTGTGTGCTCGAGCAACTGATCGAGTCAGACGCCGGATACAAATAGACATCAGTTCCCAGTCGACTCGACCACCACTCGAGCCTGTGCTCGACCGAGTGCCTGTTCGAATCCGTCATCATGATTCACAACAGTATGTTCCATTCTGTACCATGGCAACATGAACCAGGATTCCAGGCTCAATGGTGTCACCCTCCAGTGTTTCAAACTTCACAAGCCCAAGAACCTGACTTAAGAGTTATGATGCAGCAACTTTTACTTGGGCAAGCAAACTGAGCAGATTGAGGTAGCAAAGCAGTTTGCTGAGCTGAACCAAACGTTGAATTCCTATTCTAGTGACCTAAACTCCAAGGTCAAGTACATGGAGAGCTCCATTGATTCTACTTCAGCTCCTACGCCAAACCAACTTCTTGAAGAAGCTATTCCAAACCCAAGGGAATTTACAGCTAAAGCTCTTAATCTCTATGAAGATGCTTCACTGAGGACAGTGAGGTTCAAGGGGGGAGGATTGGTCATTTCTTGAAGTTAAGAGTGCAGTTTGTGCAAACAGATTGAATCCGTAGTGCACCGACCAGGTGCGCGACAAGCACTCGACCGAGTGCTTGATCGAGTGGTCGATCGAGCCGAGGACACAGAAGCTGTCAAGCCTGCTAAGTACATTCCTCAGCTTACACCACCTCTACCATTTCCCAGACGTTCCAAGGCACAAAGATAAGGCACGAGGGATATTTGAGAAAAAAGAAATGATGGCTTTGCAACAAGAGGAAGTGACAGCTTGAAAAAGAAGAGGTTGTCATTGAGAAGAAAGAGAAAGTGATGGTTAGAAGGAAGAAGTATCATTTGAAGAAGGAAGTAATGGCCATACAACAGGAGGTTGTCATTGAGAAGAAGGAGGAAGTGATGGCTTTGCAGCAAGAGGAAGTGAAAGTCCTGAAGAAGTAATGGCTATACAAGAGATTACCATTGCTTACAAGGAGAGGGAGGGGCTTGACTTGAGCAAATTTGTTCAGAATCCTCCTACAAGGACATGCTGCTTGAATTCAGATAAAGCTCAGGAACAAGACATAAAGGACTTAGAGAAATTGGGGAGCTGTTTATACCAACAAAATTGAAGACCCTGGATCATTTGATCACCTTGCTCCATCAGCTACATGCACTTCAATAAAAGTGCCTATGTGATTTAGGAGCTTCAGTGAGCCTAATGCCATACTCAGTGGCTGAAAATTGGGGTATGAATACTTTTAAGCCTTGCAATCTCTATATTGGCATGCAGATGGATCCAAGAGGAATGCTTGGGATAATTGAAAACTTCCAGTCAAGATAGGAAAGGCAGAATCCCACTGATTTTGTGATCATGAACATGGATCAAGAGCCAGAAGATCCTCTCATCTTGGGGAGACCATTCTTAGCCACAGTTGGAGCTGTAATAGATTTTAAGATGGGAACATCAACCTTCACCTTGCTAAAGACTTCACTTTGAAGTTTGACATCAAGAAACTACTCATCAGCCTACTATTGAAGGTCAGCACTTTATGATAGGGAAAAAGGTAGTTGTGAAGTTTTTGAGGAAGGAAGGAACCCTAGGATTAAAGGTTCAGCCCAAGCTAAGACTGTCCAAGAACTAAGGGGTCAGTTCAAGTGCTAAGCTGGTTTAGTGAAGGACTTCAGTTCAGCTCAACAAGAGTCTTGGAAGAAGGCAAACCAAGACTCAAGTTTAAGAAGAAACATGTTCAGTGCTAAGAAGTAGTGATCAAGAAGGAACACAGGGGTTATCAGTAGAACCAGGGGGGATTTCATCACCTCCTGTCTCCAAATCAAGCTTGAAGAGCTACCAAGAAAGTCAAGCTTAGTGACTTTAAACAAGCTCACTAGGGAGGAAGTCCCTAAGGTATATTTACATATGCTTTATTTTCCTTGTAGTTTTATATTTTGTTTTATGTTTGTGTTGGGCAGGCTTTTAATGAGATGTTTGATGGTTTGGAGAGAATTGTACTTGGAAAAATAGACTCGCAAGCAGCTGACCCCCCACTCGGACATGCACTCGACCGAGTCACGGTCGGGCGCCATCGTCGAGCTGCCCCAATCCCCATCTCCAAAGTCACCAAGACCCGCTACACTTTGATAGCATGCAGGAGGATGTGGATAGTTTCTTTCAATCCTTGAGTTAACACTATCACCTTTACATTGGAATACCATTGCATTTCTATTGTGTGTTTGTTTTAAGTCTTGAATCCTCAAACAAATTTCTTTCACACAAGGGGACTGTGTGATTTAGTTTGGGGAAGGTTGATAGCATTTGATATTGTGTTTGTTTTCTTATTTCAATTTTTAGCATCATCATGTTAGTTATGCATAGCATCTAAGGCATAGAAAAACCCTAAAAAATTTGAAAATTTTTTGCAAAAATCTTATAAAAAAAAAAAGAGTGTTCATGTAGTTTGCTTTGCATATTCAAGTATTTTGTTTATCATATAGGACTGCTTGCATTAGGGATCTATGATAAGTATTTCATTGTTAGCTTGATCATTCACTAGATTAGGATCAAGCCCAATTAATAGTACTTTGTGATGCTAGTTTGAGTGGTTAGAAGCTAAGATTGAACCAAGCATTGAATTCCTGCATTGCATTGGGGTCTAAAGAAGATTGTTGCGATTTGATGCCATTTTCCTACTATAAGACTAATATTTGACTTTCAAATTATAATGTGTGCATGCTTTAAACTCATGGGATACCATATACTATTTGGATCATCTTTCTCCTTTTTACCACTCTTGTTTGATCTAAGTAGTGATTTCCTCATAAGAATCAGTTTCCCCTACTTTAACCAATCCTTCTTTTCAAGCCATGTTTATTCTTAGTGTGTGAGGCCTATTTTGCGATTGAGCTTGGTAGAAAGTGTTAGGTTTGAATGACAAGAGTAAGCCTTGTGTAGTTCTAGTTTGATTTTTTCAAACTAGATAGGACTAGGTGGTTCATTTGTGGGTTGGACTTGGTAGTTAAAAAAAGAAAAGAAAAAAAAAAGAGGAAGAGAAAAAAGAGTAGAGTTTTAAAAGGAGAGTGTGTTTAAGTAAAGTTAAGTTCTAGTGAAAGGATGGGAAGTAAAAAGGTTGTTGAAGATGGTTTCTAGTTAAAGAAAAGAAAAGAAGAAAAGAAAGTCTAGCAAAAAAGCTTGTATCTGAAGAATAAGAAGAAAAGAGACCATACAAATAAGTAAGAATCCCCATCCCACTAGGAAGATCAAATAAGAAACCTCTCCTAAGACTTGAAAACCAAAAGGAAAAGGGTGAAAGTAGAAGAGTTAAAGGGTAGCATTAGGATCATTTGGGTTTAGATTGCTAGGATAACACTTTGGGTACCTTTGGGAGACAAGGTTTTATTTCTTCTATGTGTCTAGGTGTTCTTACTTTAGCATTCTTCTAAAGCTCATCATTTATGAGAGAACCTTGATATTGATAAGCCCCACTCTAAAAAGAACCATCATTGTCTCAAAGCCTTTACCTCCGCAAATGAGTTTAAGCATTGCACCTAGAATTGATTCATGATCTTATTATGAATGTTAAAGGAAATGTTTGATTTGAAGCATGGTGGATATCTAAGGCTCAATCAGTAAAGGTTGTGATATGCTTGTCTAATGTTTTTAAGTACAGCTCATTCAACTTGCATCATATACTAGCTTAACTTGGACATTGATTCTAGATGGTCTATTTGCAAAGCTTTAGGAGGGAGATCCCACTTTCAAACCTCACTTACCTTCTTATGTCTGCTTATTGCTTTGAGGGCAAGCAAAAGACTAAGTTTTTGGGGGTGTTGAGTTCATATATTTTACCCTGATTATCCCTTAGTATA